>JALAZF010000910.1:600000-1140388 GCA_022829125.1 Lathyrus tuberosus | reverse complement strand
AATACTGCCTCCAATTTCAACAAAGAGTGCCAATGATGATAATTAACAATCCCGAGGATTAGGGATCTCTAAAACAAACTAATTGAAATTATGTTCCTCAGGGGATAGATGTTGAACTCGATGCTTCACCAACAAGTTCGACAAGTCACACCAGAAACAATATAGTAGCTAATACTAGATGATGGAGCAGAAAAGCAATAAAGAAACACAACCAATTGTTTACCCAGTTTGATGAAACTACATCTATGTCTGTGAGGACGAGTCCACAACCTAAGAAAGGAACTTCAACATTAGTAGTTAAATACATTTAGTCTTACAAGAAACAATGAACCATATGTTGTTTAATGCCTCTTCCTAACACTACCCAATGACTTTATATATAGAGTCTCCCTCTAAATCTGAGAACCTACTCAATTTATTCTCAACCACACAACCCGTGATTGGAGATTACAACTTAATAATAAATGTTGATTACTATCACTCAACTCTAGACAAACCTTTTATGCCAAGTTATGGGAAGCATATAGGTGTACATACAACAATAACAAGCACTCAAAAATAACCCTAGCACTCTAAATCTTCAATGTATTGTTTGGCTTCCAATGTAGGTTTTGAACTTCTTATATAGCATAATAACTCTGGGCTTTTCTCCTTGGATGATATCTTTAATTTCGTCCAGAATCAATGCAGAATTTGTTGGATATTTGATTTGTTCCTTGAATATCTCCAACAAGATATGATTTATTTTAATTTAAATTCAAATTCAAATATTCATTTAAACTTTGAATTAATCTCCATCTAGCTGTAAAACAAATCACCTAATCATATTGCTAAGTTAATTACCATTAAAATAGAACTGAATCTTCTCCAAAGATTCATCCAAAATGCAACATTCTGGCTCCTGTTGAGAAGGCTCAAATGTTGTACCAACATGTTGGAGCATTGCGCCCAACATGTGTCCTTTTTACAGGTTAAGCAAGCTAGACCAATCTTGAATACTTGGACACTTCTCTATATTGTTATTTTTTCTAAATGCAGCCAATCCAAAGAGCTAACCCACTAGGAACTACATTTGTGTTATCGAGGATGGTGCTTCTGTGGAGGTAACTATTTTCATGCAGATGTCAGACATCTTCTCCTCTCAGCTTTCTCACACTCTTGAAGAGGATGCTACTACTGTTTCGACATCATATTTATCCTTCATTCTGAATCTCAATGAAGGGGAAAAGATGAAACTCGTCTCTGAGCTTACTCACACTATGTTCAAGGTTGCTTATATATTCTCCCTTGCATATGCTGGTCGGTGATACATATTGGATCCAGGTAATCCCACCAAATAAAGGGATACTTGGAAAGGGAAATGTGAAACTATGGAACTAAGGTGCTCTTCTACCCAAGCGGAGCTTGTTGTACTGCAGGAGAAGGATAAAACTGCCAACTCTTTGCAAGAGGAAGCGAAAATCCAGGGCTCTCCTTCCACTCTGGCTGCTCGGGTAACTGGGCTGGAGGATTCCCTTAAAGAAGCGGAGAAGCGATGTCAGAAATCTTCTGATGTTGTTAAGGAAAAGAATTGCTAGATGGATGAGCATCGAAAATCTCTTCTTAAGGAATCTGAGGCTCATGTTGAGACCTTGAAAGCTCTCAAGATGAGGTGGCCAATTTGAGGCAGACACTTCGTGATTCCCTTTAGTAGACTATGCACCTTATGCTTGGGGTTTGTGACAGAGTCGTGGAACAAGAGAGGAAGTTTAGCCCCAATGTTATGATTTCAGCTGAGACTTTGGACCCATTTTACACTGCTCCATGGGTGACTCGGGAGGGTGATCCTAGTACCTCGACTTCAGATGTTTCGGCTTGATATTTATTTTTCCTTTATATTATTTTATTTACTTCAACACTTCCTAGGCTTGTGTGTCCTGGGTGTAATAATTATTAATATTTATGAGAACGTTTTACCATAATGATTTAGGTATTATTCAACTTAGAATTTTTCACTTGGCTTCATTTTATCATTGTCGTTGTGTTGTGCCTTTTAGTTGTTTGTGCATTGTTGTAACTCTATAGCTTTCTTACTTACCCTGCAATGAAAAGTTAGTTTGCGGCAGATAATAGTCGGTACTAATGTATTGCCTGTTCTGGGTGTGAGAACTATAGTTGCATGCATTTTAAATGAGAAAATGTTTTTATTGCAGCGAAGTAATCGACCTTTTTTCCTGAACTTTGTGATTGGCGGCTTAGCATGTTGAATAACGTTGGCTACTGCTTTTGGTTGCTATATTTGTTCCCTTAATTTAGCTCAGCTTATCTTGGATCGAGGTGGACATCTCTGGGCTCCACCGTCTACACCCTTAGATTGGATGGATCCGAAAGGGGTGCGCCAACTACGTAGAAATGCGTGTAGTATGTCTCAGATGAGAAGTCATACAAGGGATTCATTTAAGTCGTATAAAAATTGCAAAAATATGTTTAATATGTGTTAGATACATAATTATGTAAGGAACGTGTTTAAGTCATATAAGAATCGCAGAAATGCGTTTAGTCTGTATTGGATACGCAATCATACAAGGAACGTGTTTAAGTCATGTCAGAATCGCAAAAATACGTTTATTGTGTATCGAATATGCAAGCATGCATTTAGGATGTGTCAGAATTACAAAAATGCGTTAAATCTGTATCAGATACGCAGTTGGGAAATGGATGTATTTAAGTTGTGTAAGAATCTTAAAAGTGCGTTAAGTCTATATTGGACACTTAATAATGCATTTCATCTTCATTACCCCTATCCTGAGCACTCTAAAAGAAGAAGAGACAAAGAAGAATACAACAAAGGAAGAA
Organism: Lathyrus tuberosus; assembly: GCA_022829125.1. Taxonomy (NCBI): domain Eukaryota; kingdom Viridiplantae; phylum Streptophyta; class Magnoliopsida; order Fabales; family Fabaceae; genus Lathyrus; species Lathyrus tuberosus. The sequence continues at coordinate 1,137,553 of JALAZF010000910.1, read as the reverse complement.
AGAGAATATATATATATATATATATATATATATATATATATATATATATATTGAAATTGTTACAATGAAACAATGAAATGACTATATAGATAGACCTTCAATGTTGGCTTTGTTGTAGACGAATGATGACTTGAGTCTTTGGTCGAAGTCCCTCCCTGAGGCTCTGTAGGGGATGTACTTTTCTTATTTAAGATATCTCCTTTGATCGGATGAAATGTTGAAGAACCCCGCCTCATATTTGCATGTTAGTGCATCGTTGGGTGGTCGGCTTCATCGGGGACGTAGCTTGATGACAACTGTTGAAACTTTAAGACCCTCGAGTTGCCTTTGTTGAATGACCTGGTGAGGTTTTTTTTCATCATTGGGGCCAAAATTCTTTGGCTTCTTTCTTAATCCAAAGTGGTTATTTATCTCAAGTGGTCTATATGGGGCTGGGAATCTACCTATAGGCGATTCGGCCTGGTGGGCGACTTCTCTTGAACCCGATATGATAGTCAGAAGCAAACGACAATGCTTGAGAAATCTGCCTCCTTGACCTATGCGGGGGTAGTTTAGATATCCCTCCTCGTCTAGTGTTTTCTTTAGGACAAAGATGTCGATCGAGAATCTAAGACTAAGGTCGAGCGGTCTCCTTGCAACCAAAATTTGAGATATATTTCCTAGGACACGCTTTGTGAACCTCTGCTATTTTATTCGGTCTAAGGAGACCCCAATACATCAAGTAGAAATCTTGTGGTACCTATAGAAGGTACCCAGATACATGATCGGAGTATGGCTTTAACTATGAATACGTCGTATTCGGGTGTCATTAACTATGAACTCGTCATATCTTTGACGTCGCTCCGGTAATACCCTGATAGCGGAAGAAAGTACGGGAGACATTATATTGGAAGTTGGATCATGTAAACTTGACATAATCGTCATGTAAATTCCATTAGCCCTAGGTCTAGATCTAGATATGAATCTGGAATCCTTCCTTATTTTGCTTTGTTGAGTTCTCGAGGGAATCAGAGATCTATAATTTTGAGAAATTGAACGGATATAGTGATTGATTGCATCAATTAAGATGAATCTTCGTGTTCTCTTCTAATTGTTCTTGATTCGATAACCTGAGGAGGTTACAAATCGATAAACCAAAGATTAGATCTGAAATCATAGAAATCCAGAACTATAACTTCTATGTTCGTGCGATGCAGTTGGAAAGCAAAAATGAATTTGTGGAAATCGTAGGAATCAGAAGTCGTTCCCTTAGATGGCCCCACTGTTCCGTTCAGGAACCAGAAATAAATGCAGTTGGAAATTGATGATCTCGAATGGTGGCTCTGATTTCCTTTTTTATGGCGCAGGGTGGACTTGCAAGGTTAACACTCCAAGTGGAGTGGATTTGAGATGAATTGGGCCTTAGTTATTTGAGCATTTGGCCTGTCCAGAACACTAACCATGCTTAATTTAGCGAACGAGCGTGTATACTTTTTCGAGAAAAAGTACAAATAAGCCCAACTTTGTATGAAAATTTTGGAAATAGAAAAGGAGAAGATGTAGGAAGGATAAAGGAAAATGGAGGAGGCTTCTCAAAAGCAAGAAGAACATTATTTTAGGATAAAGATGGGATGTGTAATCTCAAAGAGGAGGCTAGAAACTACTCCTTTATTGTGAGGACGCTAAAAGATGATTTAGATAAGGCGTGCATGGAATCCATAATCTCTTTTGACCGGTCTTTTGAAAAGGCAAAAGAATAAGTCTTATTCTTATATCTCGACCTTAATCTTGTAGAAATTGGCCTGTTAAAAATTATTCAAGATGGAAAGTTGATAAACGAGGAAGACGGGGAAGCTGATGATTACCCAGCTTCAGGGGGTAGTGTTGATAACCCCATCCCCTAAATGGCGATAACTCCATATTCCAATGTCAAGGTTGGTCAAGATAGAGGCATGGTACTTCCTGAATTAGAAATTAAAAAGTGAAGGATAGAGAAAATGTACACCTAATTTATACTTGTTCGGTGTGTTGTCCTTGCTTGCACCTAGTCCAGTCTTCAATAGTAAGCGATCGAAAATTTGTTAGACTTCTGCTAATTTGAAATTTACAAGTGTCTTATGATACAACATATAATCACAAACATACTGAAAACTAAAAGTAACTACTAAATAACACATATATGAATTTTGATTCTTCTTCTTTTGTACATAACTCACTAGACTACAAATCCTCTAGGATCTCTACTCGACCTTGAATTAGTACAACTTCTCATAACCAAAACACTCCAAGATTCCTTTTGCAATGATCTTCATTCAATCCTATTAAAATTCCCTTGCTCAAGTCTTTGTACTGCCGAAGGAACTAAAAACTCCAAAATTTCGTCTGGAACGATCTTCAACCGATCCTATCGAAACTCCCTTGTAGAAGAAACTCTTTTTTTCTTCACTATTTTGATGGTTATTTTCTATATGCAAGTATACACAATCAAAACTAGTAGCAAGTGTTAAAAGTAATAGTATAGATCCCACAAATACCGTATTAACTTAAGTTGATTTTCAATACAATAAATTATGTAAAGAAAATGAATAAAGGTAAATAATGATTGATGTTGTCACTTGGTTAGAAACAAAAAAATTAAAACTAGGAGGTGAAGGTTTTTTAACAAAGTAGAGAAGCATGTTAGGCAATGATCCATTTAATGATATCATCCAATAAGTGAATATGATGATATGTTCTATCGTGACAGAAACATCTAGAACATGAACAGGTGGTGTATTCATGCAATGTCTAAGTATGTGCATCAAATTACTATAGAGAAAATTCCTAAGCCTTACAATAGCATTTATGCGTTCTTTTATAAGTTATGTTTTCCCCTATGGATCTAGTTCTTTATCCCTAAAGTAACTAAAATGGAAAAATATTCCTAATTGCTTTTTAATCCATATTTGTCATTATTTATATTTACTATTGAATCCCCAATACTAATAAATTTTTATCTATGTATACGATGATCAGGCAAATAGATAAATATATAGCAACAAAGCATATGACAAAATTTGTCAATAACTCCATATAATCACACAAAAAAAATACTACTTTTTCATTAAACTTCACATTGACCGGCACAAAGAGTTTAGATCATGGCGAGCAAAAGAATTACAACAACATGGTATCCTAAGATTAACATTTCTAAATATGGATATATGTGTTTGCATGTATAAATTTGATAATCTCACAAAAGATCCTCTTTGAAGTTTTGATGATGACAACAATTGTTGATATTGAAGTCAGTGACAATAGGTTTCAACTCTATGATGATGGTGACCCAACTAGAAAAAAAAAAAAAACCTAATCAAGAAAAGAGGCTCAAGATTGAAGTGCTTATATGATCGATGTATATGGAATAGAATATTGAAGTCTCAGAATAATAAAAGAGAGAAACTGTGAAAGTCCGCTAGGTTGTGTCTGACTGAGTGACCTGAGTTTTGTAAAAGTAAGGAAGTAGCTCTTAAGTTCTAAGGTAACTCTCTCTCTCTCTCTCTCTCTCTCTCTCTCTCTCTCTCTCTCTCTCTCACACACACACACACACACACACACACACACACATACACACACACACCCCCATACGCACATACATACACACACAAAATTCTTTTTAAAACCTCTTTATATCTTAAAAATATTTTCAAGACTGAGCCAAGTGATTAAGAAACTGTCCACTATCTTTTAAAATGATTTTCTTAACTACCTGATAGAAAGGGGATTTTTCCAATCGATTGGAAAAACATTTTTAAACCATCCAATGGATTGAAGCATTAAACCAATTGATTGGAGAAGTCCTAAATGATTAACCAAATGATTAGGACAACATCTATGACATAAAACATGAATCCAATTGATTTGAGAAAGATGCCAATCAATTGGCAATTCAATTTTGCCAATGCATATTTTCCTTTTCTAAATTTTCCTTCTACTATATAAATAAGGTTCGCCTCCTCTTCATTTCAAAATATTTTTTGAAGATTTACATTTTCTTTGAAATATATCTCTCTATTTTCTCCCTTTCTCACTCTAGAAATAATTTTTCTTTCACTTAAGTTGTCTTGGTGCTTTTGAGTGAAATATTACTCGTGAGGAAGAATTTGTAAGTGGTTATGATGTTGTTTTAATTCTTGAGAGTGTGACGCCCTTAGGAAATTGAGTTTGGTTCGTGAGATAAACCTGCCATAAAATCTCTATTTTGGTTTCTAGAATTTTGTCAGAAAAGTTTTGTTTTGGTTATTGAGATAAGTCCGAAAATCTCTAAACGATTCGTTAGTTTAGTCTGGGGTAAAAGCTATATTTGGTTAGGGATAAGCCTTTAAAATCTCGATATCATATTGTATTAAGGTTCATGGAAATAACCTATAAACTCTCATGGTTTACAGTCAAAATCTCAAGAAGATCTCTTGGGGACAAGATTAGGCCAACATTCGGCCGAACCTTGACAATCTCTTGTTCAATCTCTCGAACTCTTATCCTCTTTAATTTCCATTGTTTACTTACTATTTTTATTCTGCTGCTATATATTATATCCTTAGGAAACTACTAACAAAATTTTTAAGTATATTTGAGAAAATCACAAAAGTAATTGCGAATTTTAAATACCACAATTCACCCCCTTCCCTTTTGTGCTTGAAGTTACTTGTCCAACAAGTGGCATTAGAGCCTAAATCCGATTAAAGACTAATCACCCCAGGAGGAAAAATTCTTAAAGTTATTCATAAAACAAACCTCAATCATTTAATGGAGAAGGGTACAGTTTATGGAAAAAGAAAATGATTTTTTTTCATAGAAGGGATGGATTGCGGCATTTGGAAGGTTGTGAAAGAAGGTCCATTTGTTCCTACATACGAGGCCAATGGTGTAGTAAACAAACTTGAAAAGGATTGGACCAAAGATGATAAAGAAAATATGCAACGTGATTTGAAAGCAAAGACTATCATCACCACCGATCTCGGTCTTGATAATTTTTTGTGAGTTTTTCACTGCAAGACTGCAAAAAAAAAAGTGGAACATCCTCCAATTTAGCCATTAAAGAACTAGTGAGGTGAATAGGACAAGGTTGGATACATTGACCCATGATTATGAAATCTTCTGAATAAAACCTGAAGACAACATAAATCAAATGCAAATACAATTCACCCATATCATGAGTTCTATGAGAACTCTGGGAAAAACATTCTCAAATGAGGAACTGGTCATTAAAATTCTTAGATGCTTAAACCATAACTGGCAACCTAAAGTCACTGAGATTTGTGAATCTAAGGATTTAGCGACTATGGACACACACTTTCTTTGGAAAATCTCAGGAACACGAGATGGAACTTAAAAGGCTTTCCATAAATGAAAAAGAAGAAAATAAAAACAAAATTCTATCACTTAATATTTGTCTTATGGAAAACCATCACGATCTTTTTAGAATCTGTAAGAAACTAACAAATGAAACAAGTAAACTAGACCAAATTATTTCTATATCTAAGGATGATATCTCATCTATTGAACTTAAAATAAAAACCTTGAAAGGGAGATAGAAATCCTTAGCAAGAGACAAAATGATTCGGTTCAAGGTTCTTCCACTTCAAACGAAGATGATGAACCTGACAAGTGCAAAAAATGTGACAATTTAAAAAATGAAATTTGTGATCTTCAAAAAACACTTATGGAGATAATAATAAGGTAAAAATTCTAGGGGTTGGCACCGATGGTAAGTCCCTCAATCCAACAATTGGGGAAGTTCTCTTAGTAAAAGGGATTAAGCATAACTAACTTAGCATAAGTCAATTATGTGACATATGTAACAATGTAACCTTTGATTCTTCTGGTTGTAGAGTTATAAAATCTAAATCAAATGAAACTCTATTTACAAGCTAAAAGAGTGGAAATACCTACACAATAAATTTAAACAAGATTCCTTCAAATAATGTATGTCTCCTGAGTAACGATGGTGAATCTTGGCTATGACATATTAGAAAAGCTCCCTCTCTCTCTCTCACACACACATACACACATAGACATCTCACAAGACACACACACACACACACACACACACATACTCACACACACACACACACGCACACACTCACACACACATGCACACACACACACACACACACACAAACACACATTCACACACTCACTCACACACACACACACACATACGTATACACACACACTAAAAATTTGTTTTATAACCTTTTTTATATCTTAGAATCTTTTACAAGACCAAGACAAGTGATTAAGAAACGATTCATTGTCTTTTAATGATTTTTTGAACTACCCAATCGATTGGTGACTTTTTTCCAATTAATTGGAAAAACTTTTATAACCCATCCAATTGATTAGAGCATTAAGCTAGTCGATTGGAGAAGGCCTAAACGATTAACCAAAAAATTAGGATAACATCTTAATGACTTATAATGACTTTGTATCCTTTATTTTCTTTTGAACAATCAAAATCAATTATTTTGAAGGCAATCAATCGATTAGAGCAAGATGCCAATCGATTGACAATTCAATTTTACCCATTGATCTTTTTCTTTTCTTTTTTGTATCTTCCTTCTCTTATATAAATGAGGGTCGCATCCTCTTCATTTCACAACATTTTTGAAGATTTTTATTTTCTTCAAAATTTATCTTTCTGTTTTCTCTCTTTCACATTCTAGAAATAATATTTCTTTCAATTAAGTCACCTTGGTGCTTTTGAGTAAAATATCACTTGCAAGGAAGAATTTGTAAGTGGTTGTGATGTTGTTTTGATTCTTTAGAGTATGATACTTTTAGGAAATTAAGTATGTGTTGTGAAAAACGATATCTTTAAGCAAAGTATAAAACAGTTTCTTGATAATCAAGAACCAAAACATGGGTTAGGGTTTAACAGAAAAGAAAACAAGAAGAAGAAGAAGAAGAAGGAACAACAAGGATTGGACAAATATAAATTATATTTACTATTCACTATCTCATTAAAATCACAAATGATTACAAGTGAATATCACAATTTGCCACACTCAACAAACTGAGTGTACTAGCCTATTTATAGACTAACTATGTAACTTGCAGCCCTAGAAACCTAAACAATTGGATCTTTAACACAAGGCCCAATTCGACAGAATAAACTATTTCGACACTACAAACTGGAACAGACTTCAACTACAATTTGTAACAATCAGGCATCAGCATGTGAACAAGCTTCGACTGTATGCTTGCCTCCTGTCGAAATACACAAGAAAGCTTCTCCTTCGACACAGCATGAGTTCGACCCAAATCTCACAAATCTCCACCTTGGATCTAACTCAGCAACAAGAGAATCAACTAGCTTTCATCATGCAGCTTTATCAACTGCATACAGTGGAAGAACTTGCAACTTGGCAACGTCTTGGTGATCATATCAGCAGCATTGTCTTCAATCGAAACCTTCAGCACCTGGACTTCACCACGCTCGATTATCTCTCTGACGAAGTGCAGCCTCACATCCATGTGCTTAGTTCGCTCATGATAGGCTGAATTCTTCAACAGGTGTATTGCACTTTAACTATCACATTTAACAGTGATACTTCGACCTTGAAGTTTCAGCTCCTTTGCAAAACCTTCAAGCCATAATGCTTCCTTCACAGCTTCAGTGAGGGCAATATATTCAGCTTCAGTGGTTGATAAGGCAACAACCTTCTGAAGCGTCGCTTTCTAACTGATTGTTGTGCCAAACATTGTGAAAACATATCCAGAAATAGACTTTCTGGAATCCATACAACCTGCATAATCAGAGTCAACAAATCCTTCGATTTTGACTATGCTATCACCACCACAGGCTCCATCATAAATCAAGACTCTCTTCAGAGACCCATTTATGTACCTGAGAATCCACTTTACAGCTTGCCAGTGCGCCTTTCCAGGATTGGCCATATACCTGCTCACAAGGCTCACTCCACATGCTATGTCTGGCCTCGTACAGACCATAACATACATCAAAGAACCCACTACACTCGCATATGGAATACTATTCATATATATTCTTTCAGCTTCAGTACTCGGGCTTTGAGTAGTACTAAGGTTAAACTGAGGATTTGTAGGTGTCACAACAGGCTTTGAATTCGACATACCAAACTTGTCGAGAAGCTTCCGTAGGTATGTCTCCTGAGATAAGCACAACTTCGACTGCTTTCTATCTCTCCGGATGTTAATCCCAAGAATCCTGGCTGCAGCTCCCAGATCCTTCATTTCGAACTCCTTACTGAGTTCAGCCTTCACCTTCGTTACATCCTCAATACTGTTGCTAGCTATGAGGATATCATCGACATATAGCAGCAACATAACAAGTGAATTTCCAGGTCGAAATCTGAAGTAGACACAGCGGTCGAACTGACTTCTAGTGAAACTAGTGTGTGCCATGAACTTTTCGAATCTCCTGTTTCACTGTCGAGGAGATTGTTTCAGGCCATACAAAGACCTATTCTGCTTGCACACATAATCTTCTTTTCCCTTTTCTGCATACCCTTTAGGTTGACGCATCAGGATCGTTTCATCTAGATCACTATACAGGAATGCTGTCTTCACATCCATTTGCTCAATTTCCAAGTCGAACTTTGCCACCATGGCCAACAGCATTCGAATAGATCTATGCTTTACAACAGGTGAGAACACATCATTGAAGTCGACTCCTTCTTTCTGAGTGAACCCCCTAGCAACCAGCCTCGCCTTAAAGCGCTTCGGCATCACTCCTTTGATTCCTTCCTTGACCTTGAAAATCCACTTACAACTGACTAACCTTGCTCCTGCAGGTTTCTCAATCAGCTCCCAAGTGTTATTATCATGAAGAGATTTCATCTCGTCATCCATGGCTTTTCACCATTCAGTCTTGTTTCGACTTCTTATAGCTTCCTTGTAATCTCTAGGTTTTTCGTCAAGTACCTCGCTTGCAGAGATTAAAGCAAACGCTATAAGATCTGCATAACCAAGTCTCTGAGGTGGCTTAATGACTCTTCTTGAGCTATCTCTTTCCAGTAGGTAGTCATCGACAATTTCTTCAACCTCATCAGCATCTTGCTCTTCGACTTCATCAGGGCTATGCACTTCAGCATCACTATGCTCCACCTCAACAGGCATCTCTACCTGTTCCAGCTCCTCTTCAGAGATTTCTGCACTTCGACCAACATCACCAGTTTTCTTGAAAGCCATTTCGACCTCATTGAAAACTACATCATGACTTGTGATACATCTTCTGTGACCTGGTTCTAGGCACCACAACCTATAACCCTTGACTCCCTCGGGGTATCCAAGGAACATGCATCTCAGAGCTCTAGGTTCGACCTTGTCTTGCCTAATGCGAGCATAGGCTAAACATCCAAATACTCTCAGTTTGTCGAGATCAGGTGGATGACCCGACCAAACTTCTTCAGGTGTCTTCATTCCCAGTGCAGTCGAGGGACATCTATTTATCAGATAAGCTGCTGTCAAAACAGCCTCTGCCCAAAACACCTTCTTCAATCCAGCACTAACCAACATGCATCTAACCCTTTCAAGGATTGTTCGATTGAATCTCTCAGCTAAGCCATTTTGTTGAGGAGTACCTACTACAGTCTTATGCCTTGCAATCCCATACTCAACACAGTAACTGTCGAACGCTTCGTTGCAGAATTCAAGGCCATTGTCGGTTCTCAACCTCTTAACCTTTCTGCCAGTTTGACTTTCGACCAGAACCTTCCAACTTTTGAAATTCTCAAAAGTTTCATCCTTCGTCTTCTGAATGAATACCCATAGCTTTCTGGAATAGTCATCAATGATGGATAGAAAATATCTTGCACCTGAGTGTGAAGGATTCTTTGCAGGCCCCCAAAGATCAGCATGAATGTAATCAAGGGATCCATGTGTTCTTTGCTTGCCTTTATTAAACTTCGCCCTACAGGATTTACCAAATACACAAGATTCACAAAACTCCAGCTTTTCGACTTTGTCACCACCTAGCAGGTTCTGCTTCCCTAATTAGACCAGGCCTCTTTCACTGACATGGCCTAATCTCATGTGCCATAATTCTGTCTTCGACATATGTTACGTGGATACAAAATTTGTCGAACCACTTACAACCTCAGCCTCAAGGGTATACAAGCCTTGGTTTTTCACGCCTCTCAAGGCTTCCTTCGACCCTTTCATGACTTTCAGGATACCTTGCTCTCCTTTGAAAACATATCCCTTTCTATCGAATTCACCAATAGAAATTAAATTCCTCTTAATATCAGGTACATACCTAACCCCAGTCAATAGATTTATTGACTCATCATGGAGCTTGAATCTAACAGATCCAATACCTGTAATCTTGCAAGCTTTATTGTTCCCCAGCAGCACTGATTCACCATCTTGATCACACAATTCTTCAAACACATTCTTGTTTGGAGTCATATGCCAAGTAAATCCAGAATCCATAATCCACTCTTCGCAAGAGTTGCTGCTCGACACCACAAGGACATCATATGATTCATAACCATCTTGCACTATAGCTGCATTCCCATTGTCCTTACCTCCATGATTATTCAGGCACTCAGGGCACACCTTTCTTGTGTGACCCTCCTTCTTACAATGATAACATTTAATACTAGACATATCACCACCATAAGACTTCTGCTGCGCCTTTCCTTTCTTCTTGTCAAACCTACCATCTTTCTTTGATGATCTTCCTTTCACGGACAACCCTTCGCCAACTGATGAAGGTTTTTGCTCCTTTCTTTCGTTCAAATCCTTCGAATACAAGGCTGCTTGAACTTCTTCAAAGGTCAGGGACTCTCTTCCATACAAGAGGGTTTCTTTGAAGTGAGCATGCGATTTGGGCAAAGCACATAACAGCAACAGTGCTTGATCTTCGTCATCGATCTTCACATCAATGTTTTCAAGATTAAGAATCAGCTTGTTGAATATATCCAACTGCTCAGTCAAAGCTTTGTCTTCACTCATCTTGAATGAATACAGAGCTTACTTTAGGTACAAACGATTTACCAACGATTTAGTCATGTACAAGCTTTCAAGCTTCACCCATAACCCCGATGTCGTCGTCTCCTTTGATACCTGCCGGAGAACCTTATCACCAAGGCTCAACAATATTGCGCTGTGTGCTTTCTCGATCATTGCCGTTTTTTCTCTTTCTATCAATGCAACATCCATGGCTGCCTGTCCCTTCAACGCTTCCAAACAACCTTGCTTCACCAGTAGGGCTTTCATCTTCAAACGCTACAGACCGAAATCATTCACTCCGGTGAACTTTTCAATCTCATACTTTGTTAAAGACATCTTCTCCACGCTAACCGCACCAATTTGTTGTGAAAAACGATATCTTTAAGCAAAGTATAAAATGGTTTCTTATAATCAAGAACCAAAACAAGGATTAAGGTTTAACGGAAAAGAAAACAAGAAGAAGAAGAAGAAGAAGAAGGAACAACAAGGATTGTGCAACTATAAATTCTGTTTACTATTCACTATCTCATTAAAGTCACAAATGATTACAAGTGAATATCACAATTTGCCACACTCAATAAACTGCGTGTACTAGCATATTTATAGACTAACTATGTAACTTGCAGCCCAAGAAACCTAAACAATTGGATCCTTAACACAAGGCCCAATTCGATAGAATAAACTATTTCGACACTATAAACTGGAACAGACTTCGACTACAATTTGTAACAATCAGGCATCAGCATGTGAACAAGCTTCGACTGCATGCTTGCCTCCTGTCGAAATACACAAGAAAGCTTCTCCTTCGACACAGCATGAGTTCGACCCAAATCTCACAGTATGGTTCTGAGATAAACCAGTAATAAAATATTTATTTTGGTTTCTAGAACTTTGCTAGAAAAAGCTTCGTTTTGGTTATTGAGATAAGCCTTAAAATTAATACATTGTTTGTTAGCTAAACATGGGATAAAAGCTATCTTTAGTAGGGAATAAGCTTGTAAAATCTTAAGATCAGATTTTACTAAAGGTTTGTGGGCGTAACCTGTAAAAGCTCAAAGTTTATAGTAAAAATCTCAATAAGATCTCTTAAGGAAAATAGTAGGTTAACTTTCGAATATATCTGGATAAATCTCTGGTGCAATCTCTTTATCTCTTATCCTATTTAATTTCCACTATTTACTTACTTTTTTGTTGTTGTTGTTGTTATATACTATATCCTTAAGAAACTACTAACATAATTTTTTAAGTATATTTGAGAAAATCACAAAAGTAATCGCGAATTTTAAACACCGTAATTCACCCCTCCCCCTTTGTGCTTGAAGTTACTTGTCCAACACTAAATAGTGGAGAAAAGAAAAGACAACCCTAAGAGTGTCGCTTCAACTTCTTGCACTCTTCAGTCAGCAATAAGTGTCTTATGTCACACCTGATTATGTTATATTCTTTAAAAATGACGGGAAGGGAGATGCGTTAAAATTTGGTTCTTCCTTCCTTCTTTGTTACTTAACTTTTTCCCTAAATTTCTCTATCTTTATCATCTCAATGCACATCCTCTGATTTTTGGAAAGATTTTGAAGATTTGGTTTGATCTTCCTATTTTAAATCACGCGCTTTCTATTTGAATGAAGATTTGGCTTGGAACTTTTGATTCATTAATCTTCTTTTTTTGACAAGATCTGATGCTACTCTTAGTTGTAATCGTGACAAGATGTAAAGCTTGGACTCTGAAAAAAAACACGTGAAAAAACTTCCTTTGCCCATTCTGATTTTTTTCTCTTGAATAATAATAATAATATCCTAACAACTACTACTAAAAGTGATAATAATAATAAGGTAATAATAATGGAATAAGTAATATGAATAGTAATAAAATGTTGACGACTACAAGCTAATACTTAATAATAATAATAATAATAATAATAATAATAATAATAATAATAATAACAAGAAAAAAACTAATATCTTATAATCATAAAAATAATAACAAAAAATAATAAGAATATAATGATATTAATAAAAAAAATAACTACTAACAAAAAAAAATATAACTTACTAATAGCAATAATCAAAATGCATAAAAACATATATTTTTTAATTCCTAAAGATGAAAAATGTGACAAGAGAAAAAAAATGGAGAAAAACAAAAATATGGAGGGGGTGGGATTCTGACAAGAGCAAAAAATAGAGTAAAAACAAATTTATGGAAGAGGTGGGATTCAAACTCAAGACCTCTCCCTTGTAACTCCTTACACACACTCATCTACCAATTGTACCATTTAATTTATTTGAAATAAAGTGGCACTAGAAAGCATATGAAGGGTGGGCAAAATTTGAGGTACGAAAGTTGCCCATATTTAATCACCTTCAATCAGAGATGATGATGACGAATGATCTTCATCTTCTCATGGTGGAAGATGATTAAATACATTAAGGGACCCCTAATTTTATCCATGGAGTTAGGAAGTATGTTAAACACTAGACTCTTTGTAAAGACTTAACGTGACCCATCCCTGATGAGGGACATACATGACACCCTGGTAGGATTAACACAAAATTTGGATGGAAATTTGGTAAAAAAAATTATGTGATACCCTGATAGGACCTGAACCTCTCTCAATGGAACCCGTGTGAAACCCTGGTGGAACCCGTGCAATTCCCTGATGGAATTCAACCGCCTTTAGTGAAACCTGTGAGGGACCTCGATGATACTTTATCATCTTTGATGGAACTCAGGTACAACTCTAATGATACCCTAATCACCTTTGATGGAACTCAAGCAGGACTCTAGTGATATCTCGATCACTCTTGATGGAACTCAAGTAGGACTCTAGTGATACCCCGATCACTCTTGATGAAACTCAAGTATGACTCAAACCATTCTTGATGGTACTCACGTAGGAATCAGGTGGAACTCAAATGAAACTCATATGACAGAACTCAACTCAATTTATCCGATGGGACTCAAATCTTTCTTGATGGAACATCTCGAGCGTGTGATAAAACTCTTAACAGGACAATGTCCTAGGTGAGGGATAAACTGCTAAGTTGGGGATACGAGAGGTGAAAACCTACTCACTGGTTGGTAGTGATCATTCAAGATGACCTACTATCGGGGAGGTTATATTGAAAACACATTAAGAGTGAGCTTGCTGGGGGAAACCTTTTTTGAAAAGGCTCAGAGGAGATGTTACTTACTGGGGAAAGCCAATAAGCATTCCTGCTTGGGGAATTATACTGGTATCGCTGGGGATTGTCTATATGACAGACTTACCGGGAGCGTATGGGGATAAGCTTTGGACGAAGATTTATCACCGACTTATTAGGGATTGGACCTTTGATGGGTGCTTTCCGCAAGTATACAAAGTGTATCAAAGTAGTATAAAAAGTGTCAAACCCACACGAACCTAATGGTCAATCTATCGTTTACTATTGCTATGGTGTTTATCTAAGGTGATCGAGATAATAATTGGAATAGGAACAACAAAATAAAATAATAAAACTTGAATAAATTCAGAAATGTAATACTGGAATGCGGTTCTCGTCGATCTATAGTACTTTTATTATTCCTAGGTAGAACTACATACGGGGCAATATTTTCTTCCTTGAAAAAGAATTAATTAAAAAGGAATTGTCTCTCTCGCGTATTCGGAACCGGGTTTTACTCTCTAATTAACATCGTCAGTTCTCGCGTGCCCGGTTGCGTTTGTGTTAAAGTAACAATACCTTTTTTAGAAACTAGATTCTTTAACTTAGTTGAAAAGTGATTTTGATTGGGAAATTTAACTTAAAAAGGTTCTCGGATTTCGCTCGGTGAACCAAATTCTAAACTTATCAACGCGTCCGAAAATAGTTTTAAAATCACTTTCTAGAAATATTAAACTTTCCTAATTAATTAATAAAGTGCCCTCGTGGTGTTTATTAATAAAAAACTAAACAATTTTAATCTTAGGTGTAAGACGACTTTCGATCTTACCCGGCGTATTTACGGTCCTACTCTCATAGTAACCGATCAAATTAATTTCCAAAAAATTGAAATAAAACCAAAACAGCCCTTATAGTAATCATAAAGAAATAACAGACAGAGTATCGTCGAATCGGCGGTCATCACATTCCAACACTAATAGATTAGTCGGACATATTCATGGTAAACATTATAACTTTCCATTGAAATTTAGAATTAAACATATTAATCAATTCAATTAAAATTAAGAACATGCAATGGAATAAATTAAACTTCAAAATTAAAGTAAGGCAAGAAAATAACAAGCATGCAAAGTAAATAGACAAACAAATGGAATTAAATAATACTGAAAATAATAAGAACCTGCTCCAAACGGATACTTGAATCTGGTACAAAGGAAATAGATGGAAAACTTGAACGGTAATATAAATGTTGGCAAGATTTACTGCTACAAAGTAAAGTGCTCCAAACTCAATACAAAACAACGCAATAATTCCCCGGTGTGAAGAATTAAATCTTTCAAAAGGTAAAATATATGGTTTATACTGTACTAAGCTTGGATGCCTTAAAAGTGAGTTCTAACTCCTATTTACAGTGCTACAAAGCCTTGGAAATGAAGTCACAACTGCTGGGTTTATGTGGGAGGAAAAAGGGAGTAGTGGGGAGACCCTTCTCCAACTGCCTTAACTGTCGCGTTTTCACAAAGGATGGCGAGAGCCATCCCCCTTGTGGCGAACGCCACATGCCCAAAAGTGGAGTCAGAGTCTTCATGGTCTTTGGAGCGTGGGACATCTCAGCCACATTATAGCTACCTCTATGGCGAATGCCATGCCGGACACCGTAAGTGTACAATATGCCTTTTTCTCTATTTCTCGTCTGAATTACCTCGTTTCTTCGTGTATTGGCTCTCACTTGATTAGGTACCTAAAATACAAACAAAACACCAGCATAATACTAGAAATAAAAGTAAAACGACAATAAAACATGTGCGAGTCGAGTCAAATATGCGGTGTGTTTCGGTGTTATTAACTTCTAAGAGAGGTCACAAATTCTTTGTCTATGTTATGCATGTCTTGAATGCATGGTATTTTTTAAATCGATGCATGTACCTATGCATGATGTGTTTCTTGGGCTGACACATCTTTTATGAAATGCATGATGAATTCATGAATTTGCGGGAATCAATGTTTTTGTAACATTCCGACTCTTTGACCTTTGAGACTCTGATGTGACCGTGGAACGGGCCCCGATGCTCTTTACGTCTGGGAATGTGCCATATGACTTAAAAGGAAGAGACTTTCGTGTTGATCAAGTCGTGGCTGTTGATTAGAAACCTTGTGTCTTACTTGGGATGCAGTGCTGGAAGCCTACAGTCCTTTCGATGTTTAGAAAGTAAAATATGTTTTCAAAAGCTTTTTATTAGGCCCAATGTTTCAATGCATTATTCAAAAATAATTAACACTTTGTAATCAAGCAGAAAAAATTGAAAAAATAAGGAATAAGGCTCGAAAACACAAAAATTTATTTATATAGAATTTGATTCGTAAATGGGTGATAATACATGAAGAAGCAATTCCCTTAAGAGGAGATTACCGAAAAAAACAAAAAAACAAAAATTTGCAATGAACAGATTATTCCTGTTCCTACTTAATCCAACACATGCTACTATCCCCAGGGCTTCAAAGTCAAAATACTTCGCTTCTGAAGACGATGATTAGATCGATTGCTTCCGTCTGTGCTTCTGTTGTAGGCTCATGCACTGCAATCATATGCCTTTTGGAAAATTCCTAACTTTTGCTTGGATCGCTCTTTCGAGTTTTGGGTTTTTGACTTATCGAGTTTTTTTTTGTTTTTTTTGTACATGTCCCTAATTTTTTCCTGGATCGCTCTTTTGAGTTTTTTTAATCACCAGGATGCCCTATTTTTTTGCCTAAGTCGCCCTTTTAGGTTTTCGACTTAACGAGCTTTGTTTTCCTCTTTTTCTAGGCATAGTTATTTTTACTGAGTCGAAGTTTATGGGGAGTGGAAACTCCCCTCCATCCATAGTCGTAAGGATTAAGGCTTCACCATAGAAGGTCTTCTTCACAACATATTGCCCTTCATAGTTTGTGGTCCATTGCCGCGTGGATCACTTTGGATGAGTAATATCATTTTCAGCACTAGGTCATCTTCCTTAAATTCTTGGGGACAAACCTTCTTGTCGAATGCTTTCTTGAGCCTTTATCAATATAGTTTAATGTGACACAGTGCAATCATATGCTTATCTTCTATGAGGTTTAGGTTGTCAAACCGTGTCTGGACCCATTATGCTTCTTCTAGTTCAGTTTCCATCAAGACTCTCAACGATGGGATATCGACTTCAACAAGAAGTACTACTTCCATGCCGTATACTAGAGAAAATAGGGTTTCCCCCATTGAGGTGTGAATGGAAGTCCTATAGCCATGTGTGCGAAAGGTGTCATTTTATGTCAATCCTTATAGGTCTTCACCATCTTCTAAATGATCCTCTTTATGTTCTTGTTGGCTACTTCTACAGCCCATTCATCTTTGAACTACATGGTGATGACTTATGGTGTTCGATTTTGAAGTCATCACGTAGCTCCTTCATCATCTTACTATTCAAATTTGACCCATTGTCAATGATAATCTTGTTAGGAATGCCATAACAATAAATTATCTCTTTCTTAATGAATCGAGTGACTACTTGCCTTGTCATATTGATATAAGAAGCAACCCTCACCCATTTGGTGAAGTAATCAATGGTGACTAGTATAAACTGGTGTCCATTTGCAGCTTTTGGTTCGAGCACTATAATCATGTTTATGCCCCACATAGAGAACAACCAGGGCACATTCAAGACATTCAAAGGAGTTGGTGGTATATGCAATTTATCTACATATATCTGACATTTGTGACACTCTTGACGTATTTGAATCAATAAGTCTCCATGGTCAATCAATAGTACCCAACTCTAAGAATCTTCTTAGCCATTGCGTGCCCGTTGGCATGGGTGCCAAAAGATCCTTCGTGGGCCTCTTTAATGAGCATGTTTGCTTCGTGTCTATCCAGACATCTAAGCAGAACCATGTTGTAGTTTCTTTTATAGAACACATCCTTGATCATGAAGAAGTTAGACGCCAACCTTCTTAGGGTTTTCTTGTCTTTATTATAAGCATTTTCCGGATACTTCTATTTCTGGAGATAGATTTCGATATCATGAAAACAAGGCTTGCCATCCAGTGTATTTTCAACTGCTAAACAAACTGTTGGTTCGTATCTAAGATCCATTCTTATTATTGGTGCTTCGTTAGGGTAGTTTACTTTGTACATTGACGATAATGTAGCCAAAGCATCTGCCACTTGATTATCCTCTCAAGGAATGTGATGAAAAGTGATTTCCTCAAAATTCTCCACCAGTTCTATGATGTATGCCCGGTAGGGGACCAGTTTTGGATGATGGGTTTCCCATTCTTCTTTTACTTGATAGATCACTAAGGCTGAGTCTCTGTACACCTCTAGGAATTTGATCCTTAAATCGATAGTAGCTTTAATACCCATGATACATGCTTCGTACTTTGCCATATTGTTTGTGTAGTTGAAATATAGCCTTGCGGTGAAGGGAGTATAACCATTATTTAGAGAGATTAAGACAACTCCTATTCCATGCCCCAAATCATTCGAGGCACCATCGAACGCGAGCTTCCATTGAACTCCTGGTTCAGGACCTTCATTGTTTCCTATGACCTCGTAATCACTTAGAACCATGATGTCATCATCTGGAAACTTGAACAACATGGGATGATAATTTTCCAATGGTTGGTGAGCAAGGTATTCCGATAATACTCTTCCTTTTATTGCCTTCTAAGTGACATACTAGATGTCATATTCAGATAAAAATATCTGTCAATGAGCGGTTCTTCCGGTGAGAACGAGTTTCTTAAAGATGTACTTGATATGATCCATCATTAATATTAACCATGTGGTATAAGTAAGCATGTATTGTCTTAAGCGTTTGGCAGCCCAGGCTAATGCGCAACAAGTTTTCTTGAGTAATGAGTATCTGGATTCACAATCTGTAAACTTCTTGTTGAGATAGTAGATGGCGTGCTCTTTTCTTCCTGTTTCATTTGTTGCCCAAACACGCAACCCATTGATTCGTCAAGAACGGTCAGATACATTATGAGAGGTCTCCCTGGAATCGGTGGTATCAAGATTGGTGGCTGTTGTAGGTACTCTTTGTTTCTATTGAATGCCCCTTGAAAATCCTCATTCCACTCGATAGCCTAATCTTTCCTTAGTAGTTTGAAGATTGGTTCTCAAGTTGCCGTTAGGTATGAGATGAATCTAGCGATGTAGTTCAATCTTCCCAAGAATCCCCAAACTTCTTTTTCCATCCTCGTTGTTGGCATATTTTGTATCGCCTTTATCTTGTTTGGATCGACCTCGAGTCCTTTCTAGATGACTATGAAGCCCAATAATTTTCTTGATATGGCACCAAAGGTGCATTTTTTAGGATTCAGGCGAAGCTGGAATTTTCTCAGACGATCAAAAAAATTCTTCAAATGGACCAAGTGATCTTCCTCTGTATAAGATTTGGCAATCATATCGTCAGTGTAGACTTCTATCTCTTTATGAATCATATTGTGAAAGAGAGCCACCATCGCTCTTTAGTATGTTGCCCCAGCATTCTTCAATCCAAAAGGCATTACTTTATAACAGAAGGTGCCATAGGGAGTGATGAACGTGGTTTTCTCCATGTCTTCTGGTGCCATTTTAATCTGATTGTAACCGGAGAAGCCATCTATGAAGGAAAAGGTCGAGAATTGTGTTGTCTACCAACACGTCAATGTGAGGTAAAGGAAATTCATTAGTTGGGATCGCCCTGTTTAGATCTCTATAATCCACACACATTCTTACTTTACCATCCTTCTTCGGGACTAACACAATGTTAGCAATCTACTGTGGGTACTTGGCGACGGGTAGGAAACCGGCGTCAAACTACTTTTTTGACTTCTTCCTAGTATTAAAATTATTTCTTAATAAAATAATGTCATAAATTTCTTTAAAAAATATTAATTCTTAGAAATTTGATTTGATTTTAAAAAATATTTTAATGTTGTATCTCACATTTTATATAATTATATATATTTTTAAAAAATTATTTTGATAAATAATTTTTTCTAGACTTACTTATATATCCAAACGAGACTTCTAATATTTAAATAAAAATTTAACCATATCAATAGAAATTACTAAGTTAAAAATTAACATAGATTATATTTCTCATTCACTGATTTATCATTAATTTAAAAAAAAAAAATCAAAATGATTTGATTTTCTAATACTAAATATAATTATAACAAATATAAAAATATTTTTATAAGAATTTTTTTTATAAATTTTTTAAAGATTAAACATAGTAGAAAAATATTTAATAATTATAATTATTTTGGGTAACCCAGAATATGGGGCCAGAAATTGCAGAGTCTCTTTTCATAGAACTTTTACATATCAAGCTTGATAAAAATAATTCAATCTCTTTATATGTAGTTTTTAAATCTTATATGTTAATTAAATTAGATGATAGATATCAATAGTTCTCGTTTCTTACAATAGATATTAGTTCTCATCGGATACACTTCTTTTATATAATCATTAATATTGATTGGTTATTAGGGCTTACTCCAAAAATCTCCCATTAACACTAAAGCAAATTAGATATTATCTTAACATCTATTACTCATTGTTTGCATCAATCATCATCTAAACATGATACTTACTAAGGTATAAAAAAACTCTTTCATAAGTTGGTATTATACACCTCTTCCAATTTAAACTTTTGATCTTTTATCGAAAACAAAAAGAAGTGTCCAAATATACATACATGGATCACTAGTGAGATCTAGTTTTTTGTACTTGCAAGATTAACCCATTATCATCGTGAGTGAAATAAGTTGGATCTAGAATACAAGGAACATAATTTTCTTTTCAAGAATGAGTAAAGCAATCCAGATCATATATTTGAGCTTTGTATTATAAACAACAACTATTTGAAGCCTTTTTCAAGGTATCCATGGACATCAGGTCCTTTTAAGGTATCCATAAACCTTCTTGATAGTGGTATAGTGATGAAAACTTTAATCAGTTTTGGTACTTGTTATTTATGCTCATAGCATATGGTGCATCTAGTGTATTACATATTAGGCCCGACCATGTGCCTGTGCAACAAGAGCCACAGCACAGGGCCTCATAATTTTGAGGGGCCCATAATAAAAATATAATTTTCATTAAGTTATATATTATTTATACAAAGGTAAATTGAATCTATTGATTTAGCTAAGCATTTCAGTATTTTACTAGTCTAGCTCCTATTAAAATTTTTATGTATTTTTTAAAGAGAAGTATTAATATATGTTTTGTACAGAGAAATGCATGTTTATTTAAATTTTGATGATATAAGAATATTTTCTAACATTTAAATTTATGAATGTTTATATTGTTGTATAAATATGAATTGACACATAACTATAATTGATTTAGTGGTCTTGAGATCTAGAAAATTTTCACTACGCCAAACATGGCTCTAAAGATTCGATATGAGGTTAAAAGGCAGCTTGATGCAGGTTTCTAACAGTTGCGAAGTATCCTGAGTGGGTAGCTAACAATGTGGCAGTGCCTAAAAAGGATGGAAAAGTCAGGATGTTCGTAGACTATAAGGATTTGAACAAAGCAAGTCCAAAAGATGACTTCCCTCTACCACATATTGATACACTTGTGGGCAATAACGCTCGTTTAGCAGTTTTCTCTTTCATGGATGGCTTCTCCGGTTATAACTAGATCAAGATGGATCTCAACAACATGGAAAAGACTACGTTCATTACTTCTTGGGGAATCTATTGTTATAAGGTTATGCCATTCGGTCTAAAGAACGCAGGAGAAACCTATATAAGAGCGATGGTCACCCTCTTTCACGACATGATGCATAAAGAGATTGAGGTGTATGTCGATGATATGATTGCCAAATCTCAAAGCGAAGAGGAACACTTGGATCATTTGTTGAAGTTGTTCGAACGACTCAAAAAATACCAGTTGAGGTTAAATCCTGCTAAGTGTACTTTAGGTGTTAGATCTGGAAAGTTGCTTGGGTTTATCGTTAGTCAACGAGGAATCGAAGTAGACCCTGACAAAGTCCGAGCAATCCAAGAAATGTCAGCTCCACAAACTGAAAAGCAAGTTAGAGGTTTTCTTGGACGTCTGAATTACATTTCCAAATTCATCTCCAATATGACTGCTACATATGAACCAATCTTCAAGCTACTTCGCAAGGATCAGATCATTGATTAGAATTCTGATTGTCAACAAGCTTTTGAGAAGATTAAAGGTTATTTGCAAGAGCCTCCCATTTTGATTCCTCCTGATCCTGGAAAGCCTTTGTTCATGTATTCGACTGTGCTTGAAGGATCTATGGGTTGTGTATTGGGCCAACATGATGAGGCTAGACGAAAAGAACATGTCATTTACTATTTGAGTAAGAAGTTCACTGATTGTGAAAGCCGATATTCACTTTTGGAAAAGACTTGTTGCGCTTTAGCATGAGATTCTAAACATCTTAGGCAGTACATGATTTGTTACACTACTTTGTTGATCTCCAAAATGGATTCGATAAAGTACATTTTTTAAAAGCCTGCTCAGACTGGAAGACTCGCCCGTTGGCATATGTTGTTATCTAAATATGACATCTAGTATGTAACCCAGAAGTCTATTAAAGGAAGTATCTTGTCAGACTACCTTGCAGATCAACCTGTCGAAGACTATGAGCCTCTAAAGTTTGATTTCCCTGACGAAGACATTATGTTGGTGAAGAAAGATTATGAAGAACCAGGTTCCGATGAAGGTCCCGAGCCAGGTTCCCGTTGGAAGATGATGTTTGATGGTTCCTCTAATTATAATGGACATGGCATAGGTGTTGTTCTGATGAATCCCAATGGTGGTTACACTCCTTTCACAGCAAGGCCATGTTTTGATTGTACAAACAACATTGCAGAATATGAAGCATGCATTTTAGGCATGAAGCAACTATTGATCTCTGAATCAAAATTCTTGAAGTGAGTGGAGATTCAGCTTTAGTGATTTACCAAGTTAAGGGTGAATGGGAGACCCGTGACAAAAAGTTGATCCCATACTGTGCTTATATTATAGAGTTGATCAAATACTTTGATGAGGTCACTTTTCGACACGTCCCGAGGACTGAAAACCATATAGCTGATGCCTTGGCTATGTTAGCCTCCATCTGGAAAGTCAGATTCATTAATGAAGCGCCACTTATTCGGATTGAACGAAAGACCGAGCCTGCCTACTGTCAATTAGTAGAAGAAGAAACTGTTGGAAAACCATGGTTCCTTGACATCAAGAGTTATTTGCAAAACCAGGAATATCCAACTAATGCTATAACGTTAAATAAGAAGACTTTGAGAAGATTGGCATCCAAATTCTTCCTGAGTAATGACGTGCTATACAAAAGAGACCATGACATGGTTCTGGTTAAATGTGTTGACAGACGTGAAGTAGACTTGTTGATTCAAGAAATTCATGAAGGATCATTTGGAACCCATGCCAATGGTCATGCTATGTCTAAAAAGATTTTGAGGGCTGGATATTACTAGTCAACCATGGAATCTGATTGTATCCAATATGCCAAAAATGCCAAAAATGCAAAAAATGCCAAATTTATGCTGATAAGGTGCATGTGCCTCAAACATTGCTGGATGTTCTATCATCGTCGTGGCCTTTCTCTATGTGGGGGCATTGACATGATTGAGGAAATAGAGCCTAAAGCTTCCAACGATCACCGTTTCATATTGGTTGCAATTGACTACTTCACAAAGTGGGTCGAAGTTGCCTCATATACCAACGTGACAAAACAAGTGGTTTCCCGCTTCATCAAAAAGGAGATTATCTGCCGTTATGGAATTCCGAGCCGTATCATAACAGATAATGGGACCAATCTAAATAATAAAACCATGAAGGAGTTGTATGAAAGTTTCAAGATTGAGCATCACAACTCTTCTTCTTACAATCCGAAAATGAATGAAGCTATTGAAGCTGCAAACAAAAATATCAAGAAAATTCTGCAAAAGATGGTGAAGACTTACCAAGATTGGCATGAAATGCTACCATTTGCTTTACACGGATAGCGAACTTCAGTGCGAACTTCAACAGGGGCAGCCCCTTTTTCTTTGGTGTATGGGATGGATGCAGTCCTTCATATTGAAGTAGAGATACCATCCATGAGATTCTTGTTGGAAACCAAGCTTGATGAAGCAGAGTGGGTCCAAGAAAGATTTGATCAGCTGAACCTCATTGACGAAAAAGGCATGACTGCGATGTGCCATGGTCAGTTGTACCAAAAGCAGATTAAGAGGGCATTTGACAAAAAGGTCTGTATCCGAGAATTCAGAGAAGGAGAACTCGTACTCAAGAAAATCTTGTCAGTTCACAAAGACATGCGCGGAAAATGGACTCCCAACTATGAAGGCCCATTTGTTGTGAAGACAGTCTTCTTAGGAGATTCACTAATTCTCACAATGATGGATGGTGAAGAGCTTGCACACCCTGTGAACTCTGATGCAGTCAAAAAATATTATGCCTAAAAAACCCGCTAAGTCGAAAGCTCGAAAAGGATTTAGGCAACAATGAGTATCCTGGTGGATCAAAACCTATGAAGGAGATTCAGGCAAAAGTTAGGGATGAAAAAAAAAATAAGAGCTCGCTAAGTTGAAAACTCGAAAGGGCGACTTAGGCAAAAATAAGCGTCCTGGTGGATTGCAAATCCGAAAGGGCAATCCAGGCAAAAGATAGGGACAAACGGCATTTCACTGCATCAGATGGTGTTTATCATTGCAGAAAATCAAAGCAGAAATTCAATCCAGCCGCTCTCTTCAGAAGCAAGGTTTTGGGAAGTTTTAGTTATTAGGGCTAGTAGGTGTCGTTGGATTCAATGTAACCTTTCCCTTTTGCCATTTTCAATTGTAATACTCCATGGAGATTTGCCATTTGCAAGCTACCATTCTTGAATAAAATCAGATTTTTACCTATTCAATTCTTGTCATTTATGGTTTCTCTACTTTTCCTTGTTATGCAAAATGTCATTTATTTATTAATAATGATTTTGAAAGTGAATAGTTTTGAATTAAAAACAGTTTTTGAATGACCTGTGGAAGGATTTCAAAGGAAATCTTTGTTCCCCCCAAGAAGTCTTAAGGTTGCAAAAGCACTTTTAGACCATTTCAACAAAAGTCCCCATTGAAGCATAAACTAATAACACTCTTAGACTGGTCCTTTGATCATGTGTGATTTTCAAGATTGCAGAGAATCTCCCCAGTGTCCATCATGTGACACATGTTTATTAGTGTTGAAGATTTGCTCCCCAGTGGAGTCATCTTTTGTTCCCCCACTAAAGATACCCTATTTTCCCCAGTAAGCTGCCTTGGCTTCATACTTCCCCAAATGAGGTGGACATATGTTCCCCAGTGAATCTCTGGACTCCTCCATTCCCTGGTGATTTCTTGTGACTCATTCCTTACCCAACGAAGTGGATATGTTTATCTATTCCCCTTAAGTCTCTGAACTCCGTATCTCTCTGCAGTGTCAGCATTTACATATCATGAGCATCTGCATCATGTCATATCATGTGAATTTAGCATTAATCCAAGTCTTTGTTGTTAGTTGTAGCCCCTTTGACCCCAAGTTCAGTCGTTACTGACATATTTGGTAAAATCTTTGGTCGTCACCAAATTCCTGTCCAATTCCAGTTGTCACTGGGATTTTTGTTAAAACTTTTGGTTGTCACCTATATCCCCTTGAAGTCTAGTTGTCACTAGCGTTCCTGTTTTAAAACCCAATTGTTATTGGTATTGTCTATCATCTGGTCGTCACCTTCACCTTTAAAGTCTAGTTGTCACTAGCACCTTTCTTGAAAATCCAATTGTTATTGGTATTTGTAATCTGGTTGTCACCTGTCTATCATTGAAATCCAGTTTGTTACTGGAATTGTTTGTTTAACCCAATTATTATTGATATTATTTATCTGGTTGTCACCAGTCTCCCCGTGAAGTCCAGTTGTTGCTGGAACTGTTTACAAATCCAATTGTCATTGGTGTTTTCAAATCCAACTGTGTTTGGTATTGGAAGTTTGGTTGTTGCCAACATCCCTTTTGGAGTCCAGTAGTTACTGGCCCTGACATGTTAGAAGCTGGTTGTCACCTTTGTTTGCAGTCTAAGTCCAATTATTTTGGCATTTACAGGAGAGTTTGAATACCCTTTTATTTCCCTGATGCTTCCTGAAGATCCCGTTTGATCTCTTCAATTTAAGGAATTTCCAGCAGCTTGGATGTATTCTAGTAAGAAGCTCCAATGTTTGTTTGATCTCTTGTTAAAAGGTCATTCTTTGTTTGCTTGATCTCTAGTCAGAAGATCATGCTTTGTTTTGTTTGATCTCTAGTCATAAGGTCATGCTTTGTTTCGTTTGATATCTTGTTAGAAGGTCATTCTTTGTTTTGTTTGATCTATTGTTAGAAGGTCATTCTTTGTTTGCTTAATATCTTGTTAAAAGGTCATTCTCTGTTTGCTTGGTCTCTTGTCAGAAGATCATGTTTTGTTCGCTTGATCTCTAGTCAGAAGATCATGCTTTGTTTTGTTTGATCTCTTGTTAGAAGGTTATTCTTTGTTTTGTTTGATCTCTTGTTAGAAGGTTATTATTCGTTTGCTTGATCTCTTGTTAGAAGGTCATTCTCTGTTAGCATGGTCTCTTGTCAGAAGATCATGTTTTGTTCGCTTGATCTCTAGTCAGAAGATCATGCTTTGTTTTGTTTGATCTCTTGTTAGAAGGCCATTCTTTGTTTTGTTTGATCTCTTGTTAGAGGGTGATTCTTCTTTTCCATAAACTCTTGTTACAAGGTCATTCTCTGTTTGGTTTGGTCTCTTGTTAGAAGATCATTTCCATGTTTGGTTTGATTCCCCGGTGGAGACCATCTTTCTGGTTCTACCTCCAGTGAGGATCTTTTCTTCTAGAGTGTCAACCGGTCATGTATGAACCTATTGATTAATCAATTTAGATATCCCCAGTTTAATTCAGTTTCCCCAGTGTTTTGTCGTCCGCAGTGAGTTGTTACCCATTGTTGTTGACTTCACATTTCTTGCTTTCATTCTTGTATGAAGCTTGCATTTATCATTCCATCATAAATCGTCATGCTAGAATTCATTCCATGTCAGCATTGTCCTGACATTGCATAGGTAGTTTCTCTTTGTCCATAGCATAACACGTCATTGCATCTAAGGGCAAAATTTATGGTTTTATGTATTTAAATACCTTTCACCCTGATTTCATGAGGATTATCATCACTCATTTTATCCGGTAAAGTTATTTAAATAGGGGCAGTTGTCATACCCCAAATTTTACCCCTAGATTCATTGATCATTTGCATATCATTCTAGGTCAATCATTCATGCATAACTAACCAAATTATCATACATTGTTTTGTTCTATTTCATGTTGATTAGGGGTTGCTTCGAAATGGTTCAATGGATTGATCAGTCAAAGTTTAGGATAGATCATCAACCAATCAAGTTCTGATACATTTAAGAGACCTGTCTCCATCAATAATCAAGTGCAAAATGGTTCCATTATAAGTTCTTCAAAGTTCAAAGTCATCTGGTCATTGAATTAGGGTTTTTCAACCAAAGTCAACTGCATCTTTGACTTTTGATCAAGACATGACCTCAAGCCTTGGGACATGATTCAAGAAATTCGAATACACCCTTGGAGTCCATCCATGGCGTTCAAATAGCCCAAGAGATTGAAATCATTGAAGATCAAGAAGTGGAAATTCATCTGATACACAAGCCATCGACTGCAAAGTCAAACCTTTGACTTTAGGTTTTTTGGTCAAATATGAACTTCTCAAGTCAAATTCCATGAAAATATGTTTGATGATTGAGTTTGATTAAGAAAAATCAAGAGAATTGAGATACCTTGCAAAAAGGGCAACAATGAAGAAATTGGAAAATTTTCTAACTCATGGAAAACCCTAATTTGGTGCTGACTTGCCAAGGCCATAACTTCCAATCTAGACATCCATTTTCTTTGATCCAAATATCAATTTGAAGAGCTCATTCCATACTACAACTTTGTCAATGAGGAGGAATTCCCAAAAAATGCATAGATTTCAAGTTATGATAGCATAAAGTTGAGAAAAATAAGATTTTGAGATTCCATACTTAGAATTTTTTCTAAGTGTTGAAGTTCAACTTGGAGGGTGAGTTTTCAAGGCCATTTTTCTCATGGTTTTAGGCTCAATTTCAAATTTCTTTCAACATGAAAGTTATTAAGCATTCTTAAAGCTTTCCATTGATGCCAGGAACTCCTCCATTGGATCAATACATCTCAAGTTATGTTATTTCAAAGTTAGGGTTTCCAAGTTGACAAATTCATGACTTAGTGGAATTTTTTCTAATTTACTTTGGATAGTTTGTGGACATGACTTCATAGCCAATTTTCACAACCTTCCAAGCCTCATTTCAATTTGTTTTCAACATGAAAAATGATCTTTGATCTTCATACTTTCCATTGAGCTCAAGATCTCACCAAATGGACCAATATTTCTCAAGTTACAATTGCATAAAGTTGGCTACATGGACTTGTGTTTATGCATGTCATATTGTTCATGTTGGCACATATTGAATCCCTTTTTCATGCAGCAACCCTGTGCCTCCAATTCCCACGCGTGATTCACTGTTGTGCATCACAAGACATTGCCCTAACAAGCCAAGGAAATACATGTACCTCATGCACCAATTTGAAATAACTTTGCTAAAGATAGGAAGGTGACAAAAATGCAAAACTTGCACACCAAGAATAACTCTTCCATTCTCTCATTTTGACCTCTTTTTAGTGCTCACAAGATGACAACAAAAACAACAACAAACCATACTAACCCGTACCATGCTCATGCCACCTCCATTCTTTTAAATTTTGTAAAACTAATCAACCAAGCATTTTAACCACAATCACTCTTTTTTTAACCTCACTAAACCCTCATATATAAGCCTAAAAACCTTAGCAAACTACCACAACTTCATTACTACTCAAAATCAGAACAAAAATTCTCTCTCTTTCTCAAATTTTTTGTCTCATTCGAATACCTCTCTCCTTCGAGTTTCTGGCCCATTCTTTGTTTCATTCATCATTCTCAAGGTCCATAGAAGAAAAAGGTGAAGTTTGGTGAAGTGTTTGAGCAAGAACAAAAGCTACCTATCTCTCACTTGGGTAACACTTTCTCCACCTTTTTTCTCACTTCTTATTGGTTATTGAACCCATGTTTGTTGCATTTGAGGTTTTGTATTGATGTAGATCATATTTGTGTTGTTGTTGTCTTGTTCCATTGAAGTTACATAATGTGCATCATTTTTTTCGTGGCCCTTTTTAAGCATGATAGAGTGGTTATTAATGAAAATTAAACTAAGGTCAGATTCTTATTCTACGCAAAAAAATCGTGCAAGAGAGTGTGTTTGGTTTTGTGTTTTGGTTGAGTTCGCAGGGATCTTCGACGAGGGCTGTCGGAGAAGACGACCGGAGCCCTAGCTCCAGCGTCTGGTTGTTTTAGGTGTTGTGTCTCTCTTTGACCTTGGTCTTTGCATGTGTGGCGTTGAGTTATGCTAAGGTGTATTAGTGAAAGGGTCCACACGTGCCATTACTTTTGATTTTGATTTCTTTTTTTTTATTTGATTAATGATATGGGATTTCCATTATTTATATCCACATCGCCAGTTTTCCAGGCCCAACACGCATAACACTAGTCCCTTGTTCATTCTGAGTTTACTTGTGCACCCCCTTCCCTTAGTCTTTTTTATTTTATTTTATTTCTTTTCCTCTTCAATTTTGATTTTATTTTTAATGCTCCCTTCATTTTAAAAATTCTTAAAAATATATTTTAGATTCTTTAATGTCTTAAGAATTTTATAATATATATATATATATATATATATATAATTATTTTCCTATTTTATTTTTATTTATTTGTGAAAAGTGTTTTACTAGATTACCCTTGAACTAGGGTTTTGCATTTTGATGCCTTATACATACTTCTCGAGCCATACTTATGGACATATTTTGACACATGATTACTTGATGTGTTAGTGTTTTGTTGTGCTTTGATGATGTTTGTTTCATCACTTTTCATTTGATTTTGTGGAGCCTCGATTCATGCTCGATTAATGAGGTATCTTGAACTTGTTGATTGGTTTTGTTTGTGCACTTGTGCAATTATTTTGGGAATCTTTTCCTCACATATTCTTGAGTGTGCTGCCATGAGATAGATCCTTTAACTTGCATTTATTTGACCATTTTAATATTTTTGATTGATGCCTCAAGTTGGTGTTGTGTTGAACATGATTTTGGTTTGTCTTTGACGTAGTTTTATGACTAGTGTTTTTGTGTGAATCTATTTGATGCTTGGTGCTTTTATATGACTTGAATGCCATGTTTGAGCTCCTGACTTCCATTGTTTCAATGCCCATTTCTTGCTCATTTGTCTCATCCACTTGCATTGGATGTTTATTTCCTTTTATGGATGACTTTGATGGATGCATGCCTAGTTGTTTGTTCATATTTTTAATGTGATACTTGTTGAACCTTATTGATATCATGGGATTGTTTATGAGTTGAAATGTTTGGTCATGCTACTGTCCCATCTTGGCTTCATACCTTAACCTCAATGTTTGAATCATCTTTGACTTTTCCTTAAGAACTTGTTATTGATAAATGTATGACTAAGGATTTGATGCATGTTTGATCCATTTGTGTTCCTTTCTTAATCTTTTGAGTGTGTTGAACATGTTGTGGTGTAACTACTTACTTGTGTGATTTCTTATCTTATTTGGTTCACCTTGTCCTTATAATGATGTTTGGGATACTACTTTAAGATACAAATGTTTGTGCCATTTGTTTGTCTTTGTCCTTAACATGTTACATACCTAATTGGTGACATGGTGTATTACTTCATGAGTTGATTAGTTGCTTTAAAATTTGCTTTACATATGTTACCATTCATTCATGATCTTGATTTTGATACTTGAGGCTTTTCTGTGTACTCCTTTAATGTTATCATTGTTTGTGCCTAAATCCAAAGGAAAATATCATTCCTGTTTACTTTATGTCATATCTAGGATAGTTTAGCCTACTGTATCTTTCCCATATGACCTTGTTAGAGTCATTTCCCCTCTTTCAATTTAGCCATAACACAGAGTTTGTAAACTCTGTGTAAGTGTCATTGTCATGAACACTTACTTCCCCTTTTGACCTTGTTAGAGTCATCAGTCTTTCAACTTAGACTTAGGATAGAGTTTCTAAACTCAATGTAGGTGTCATTGTCATGAACACCTACTTCCCCTTTTGACCTTGTTAGAGTCTAAACCCTTTCAACTTAGCTTTAGGATAGAGTTGTCAACTCTATGTAAGTGTCATTGTTATGGACACTTATTTTCCCCTTTGGAACCTTGATCATTATCAAGTGTTCTTCACCCGTAATTAGGTGAACTACGAATGCTCTGATTCCCTCCTTGTTATCCGATTCCCTCCTTGTTATCCGATTCCCTCATTGTTATCTGATTCCCTCCTTGTTATGATACGTAGGCACAAGACTACGAAGTCTTGGCGAGCATACTTAGGAAAACTTTAGGTCTTTCCCAACAATAACAAACAATAGCATAACACAAATACAAATAAAAGGTTCGTATAGAGTACTATAGATACTTAGGGTGCTAACATCTTCCCTTAGTATAACCAACCCCTGAACCTTAGATCTCTTAGCATTGTTGTTACATTGCACAATTAGGATTTTTTTTCGATCTTTTCCCTTTCCTTTGGATAAATCAAAGTTCGGTGGTGAACTTCAATGATTTGTGATTCAAGTTAATACAATAGCTTGATATCCGATTCTCGCCGCAACACTCATTATTCCCTATGTCGCCAACCTCAGTTTGATACCTGGCAACATGTTTGATTTTTGACTCACTAGTGTCTCCAACAAACTTAGTGAATTTTAGGACTTTCCAACCCCTAGGTAACTCTGTTTGTTGAATGTATTCTTATAAAGGAGATATAAAGTTAAGTCTGTGAAGTCCCACATTAAGATCGTTTTGGGCCAAAATATGTTCGACCGCATTTGATATGTTATTATGCCCCTAAAAATTATTTTGTTGGACATGTCTAAGCACCTGATCGGCGTCTTAATTTCTTTGGACCACCAAAGTTCTAGGGTTATAATGTCCTATCTGTTCTTCCTCTTCCCTATTTAGGGGAGGTTAAAGTGGTCGAAATCCCTGGTTATGACCTACAATGGCTTGTGCTGTTCCATTTTCAGGTGTCTCGGCCTGCCTAATGTTTGATATTTGAGGGGTTGGTCGTGCTTGCACTTTAGGCGTGCCAAAGATGTTAGCAATTCGACCCATTTGATTTACCAACAACTCATAGGTCTGGTTCGTGTTTGCAATCAAATGGTTAAAAATAATTCTCGTTTATTGGGTAAAAGTATTAACTAATTCTAAGTTACTTTCATCCATTTGTTGCCTCATAACCATCATAAAGATAGTATTTAAAGATGGTGTAGTTTGAGGGATATAACTTATCCCCCTGGTCGAACCATATTGTTAATGGTCGACGTCGAGGCGTTATAAGTATTGTATGATGGCCCTGCGGTCGTTGCGTTGTCACTAAAAGTTGACATATTGGTATGAAGACTAGCCATCATTGACGTTAGCATACCATATGGGTAATCTCTACCGCTTGTTGGCATTGAAAACCCAAATAAAGGTATTGCAATCGCAGGGTTAAAAAAAGTATTCCCTAGTTGCGGTGGGGGTGTTGCCCCCTGTAATGGTACTGGTGCGACTGACGTCGTTGACACCACTAGAGCCGTTGTCATAACAGGTGTTGAAATAACTGGCTTCCCAACCATCGAACCGGATGGTTGTTCCACTACATTTTGGGGATTGTTCTGCGAATTGAAGTTGTTTAAAGAAGGACACGACATCTTGGGCAAAGATTTCCTGTTTCTCAATCACATACAAACTACTCAGAACAAATCATACATACAGAACAAAACTCCTAAGAGAAAACTATGAAATATTTATCAAAGATAAATGCTTAGCACATGTCCCACTAGGCGTGCTAATTTGTTTAAACTGAAAATTGGTAAATAACCGCTAGTCTCTTATTCAAATGTTACTTAAAGGATCAACTAGATAATCCTAGGATATAATGCTAAAGATTTCACTTTATAGTTTTCATTGGAAAACGAATAATTTCGACTTGGTTGAAATTGTTATTTAAAGAGTGTAGAAATGTGATTTCGACAGTAGTAAAAGCAAGATTGTTGTGAGAAATAAAAGTAAAATGACACTGCAGTAAGAACATGGTTGAAAGTAACTGGGCAAGAAATGTAAATTGTAATGAAGAACTTTGCATTAAAGTAAAAACGGTGTTTCAAGGTTCATACATTCTCTCAGAAAATTCTTTTCTCTATGCTGGTACTTTGAGTGTAAGTGAGATTTTTGTAATGAAATGAACACCCCGAATCCTACACATGGAAACCCTATTTATACTAATATGAAAATAACTGCTCCCAACGTTCACATCTTCAGTTTTCGCCACGTAGAAGTCTCCATCCACTTCGCCTCTGCATTCCCTCCACGTGTCCTTCAAGATGAAACTAAGAAATAGTTATTTGTATTTGAACGGAACATATGCACTCCTAAATAACTGCCCATTCAATGTGCTTAATGCCGTAGAACCAGATGATGTCGAAATGTCTCCAAAACATTCCAAAAAAAATTACTACATCCCATTTCCCTCCTCGCGAGACTTTAACAATGTACATATCATCAAAGATCTGTATCTCTTTAATCTTGACTCGCACTGAGGTTTTTACCCTTTTCGAAAATCCCAGCTAACACATTGATGTCGCTCCCGGGATTTTCATCCAAGTACAAACGCGAAAGTGGCGCCGAAACAGAGTCGCCAGCAATGTGTATTTATCCCAAGAGAAGGAAAGGAAACACTGCGTAAACCCGAGGGAAGGAAAAAGCATGGTCTTGCGACCAAGAGAAATGGGTAAGGGAGTCGGTTACGCGAAGGGAAGGTGTTAGCACCCCCACGCGTCCATCGTACTCGATGGGATCCACGCTTGCTGTCTCGATCGAAGGGTGTCGTCATCTGGAACTCCACTGCTACTGGAAAAGGAGAAGGAACGGGAACGGGAAAGAACGAAGAAATGGAGAAGAAAAGGAAAAGAAGAGACTCGATAGGACATAGCCTTCCTAGGCCTACGTATTCCCTCGGGAGCGGGAAAGTCAGGGTCAACGTAGTTCGGACACGAACTAAGGGGGGAAGTTGCTCACCAAGACATCGCCGTCTTGTGCCTACGTATCCTCGATCTAACCAGAATGAGGAAATCAGAGCAGTCGTAGTTCGACCTACGGGTCGGTTGAGAGACAAAAGGGATAATGAAAGAGGTTGTGCTCGGAGAGATCTCGCACGATCTCCTGCCTACGTATCTCGACCGCACGCGAGAATCAGAGCAACGTAGTTCCCTTCACTAGGGAAGGCTTGCTTTGTTTATGTTTTTTAAGAGGAGTACGTCAACGTTCACGTTCTAGCAGTTAGGTGTCGCAGCTCATTGTACGGAGTCTTAGGTATTTACCTGTTTGCGGTATAACATAGGTGACGCATCCTTGCAAAGGAATGAAAGAGATGAGAATAGAATTGTTGTTTATTTTTGTTTTTTAGAAGAAGTGGATTGAAGTTAGTTCATAACTTACATTGCACCAAAGTCTACCATGCGGGAACGAGTGAATCGCATGGTCGCCCCCAAATGGGACGTATGCTAAACACTCTAGAAGAGGAGGGGAGACCCCTCGTTCTTCATTTCCTACACTTAAGGCTCGAGCGCAATATACATTATACTTATTAAGTGTTTTAGAAGTGTTATGAGATGAGAAGAGAAGACTCAAGGAAAAAGAAAACACTAAGGGGAATTTTATCCTAATGTTGTCATGCAAAGATGGCCCTATATTTGAGTTTGAAAGGGAAACGTCTACCTAAGTTAGCATGCAAAGGGAAGCCTAATGCTAATCCTACTCTAAGCTTAATCGAAAATTAAGTTGGACTAGGTAGCTCTAAGGGAGTGAATCCAAGACTTAAATAAGTCTTGAGATTCAAGGGAAGAAAAAGAGTGAAAGAGACAAAGAACAAAAGGCGAATAAAATAAACAAGCAGCAGCTACAACAGCGCCTCCGCACCTGCACAGCAGTTAAAGACAGCACACAAGCAAGACAACTTTCAATAGCTCATATTCAGCATATAAATGGGTGTAAAAGGCAGCAGGCAGCAAGTGTGAATAATATACAACACCACATATGCACATAGACAGCAGTAGAAACAAGGCAGCATGCAATACATTTGAAGATGATTCAATCATGACATAATGAATAAACATCAAACATCGTATACTCTTTGATCAATCATGATCACAATCACACCACACACCATAGTAAGCAATGCTTGAAAGCATCATGGAAGAATACACCACATCATGAAAGAATGCACAACATTTAGCACATGAACAAGTCCAATCAAATATGCATTTCATGAGGTTAGATGCAAGCACACATATACATCACAACAACTCCAGCAACACTAGCAATAATTCACAATTAACATGCTCAAGGAGTGTGTGCAAAGTGTTCGTCACATTAAGAAAATATCAATGCAAACATGAACATTTAACAATGAGAACTCAAAGATCGCGTGTTGAAGAATCATGTCCATGCAAGGATGTGGGGTGAGGCAGATCAAGAATAATCCATAAATCATCAACATATTAATCCATGAAGTTTAGACATGTAAAGGACCTCAAACATGCAAGAAAATGCAAGAAAATCTCATTCTGCAGCAGTGGTAACCGGTTAGCAGTTATGCTGTAACCGATTACACAGTTCAAAACAGCCAGAAATTACGCAAAAAACAACATGTTAACAAGTTACAGCATAACTGCTAACCGGTTACACAGCAACAGAGTTAAAAAAAACAGCTCCAAAAGCACTTTTCAGCAGCAAATGACTTATTCAAACAACTCCAATGATCATGTAATCACTTATGCACGAAAATTACGTTCAAACACAGTATTCAAGCAACATTTAGATCCAATAATCATCAACATTAAGAATCAAAATCAAGCACATGGATCAAAATCAACAACAACCAAAGATCTACATTGAATAAGTTGTAAATAAGCTAAAACAAGTATAGACCTGAAATTAACCAACCTACAAAGCTGAGATTTGCTTTGGTAATTATTGAAAACAAAAATTGATGGATCCAAGCAAGAAAACCAGAGATCTATGAAGCTTTATCAAGAACACTTGAAGATCCAAGCAAGAAAACTTCAAATAAGCATCCTTCAAAAGTGATTCCAACGGCTTAATCCAAGATCTAAACTAGTAGCTACTGCAGAATTGAACCAAGAATGATTATGTGATGGAAGCTTAGCTCAAGACTTCACAAATTCCATTGAAGAATTTGTGAATCTATGAATATGGAGCTTTGGTGAAAGGTTGAAGATGAAGATGGAGGATGAAAGAGTGAGAGAGAATTGAGAGCAAATGCTGAAAAATGAGGGTGAAAAATGATCTAGGTTCCTTTTGGTTTGGAATGAATTTATTTAAATAACCCCTAGGTTAGGAGTTAAGTTTGGGTTTGGAGTGAGGTTTAGTGGGTGGAAATTGGGGTGAAAAATGAATTAGGAAAGGAAATGAGGAATTAGAGTGGAAAATGTTGGGAGGAATTTGAATTTTGGGTGGAAAATGATGAAAATATCAGTTCTAGATCCTTCCCATACGTGCACAAGCTAAGCACATGATCACAAATGATGAAAACAGAATTTTTCAAATTTTGCCCAGAGTAACCAGTTACAGCATATGTGATAACCGGTTACTTAGTTCAAAAACCTTGAAAATACGCAGAAAAACGACAGAGTAACCGGTTAGCAAATATGCTGTAACCGGTTACACAGTGCAAAATTTGAATTTTGGCGCCTTTCGGAGGAAAACTTGGAAAAGTGACTTCTGACAGTTGTTTTGAAACCTATTAAGCCTCTGAAACCCAAAACTTGGCATTGCTACTGAGTAACACTTGGAATGAAACACAAATTCTTGCTGACACCTCAGAATATCCTGCTGAATTAATAATGCCTGATACCAGATCGCTTGACCAGAAAATGACTGTTGAAGCTTCTGATTATCAAAACGTCTAATGAGCAAAATGAAAGCTCCAAAAGACTTTGAAAATTATCTGCTTGGCTCGGATACTGCTGAAAATAATATTGGAACTGATAACGCCATCAGTTGCTGGAAAAATACCTTGATTCCATGCCTTAGAAAAACCAATGCACTGTATGATTATGAATATGACCTAATGGATATGCAGATGAATGCGATCATAAGCCAGAAAAAGTTAGAAAAAGGTAGGGCAAATTTTGGGGTACTACAGCTGCCCCTATTCAATCATCTTGGACCTGAAGGGATGATAGCAACGACTTTCAGACATTCAAGGTAGAAGGTGATTGAATACATAAAGAACCGCAAAATTTGCTAACTGCGAGGAGAGAAATGTAGTTGGAACCCAGTCACACTTCGTCGAAGGGATTTGACGAAAAGACAACATACCCAGAGAACCACATCGTCAAAGGGATTTAACGGGAAGAAAAATGGAACCCGACAGAAAGGACACATCGTCAAAGTAATTTGACGGCAAGAAGACTCAACTGAAGGAACACATTGTCATGGGGATGACAGAAAGAAAACCATACGAAGGAACACATCGTCAAAGGGGTTTGACGGAAAAAATACCTGAATTAGGGAGCACATCGTCATGGGAATGACAGGAAGAAGACCTGATCAAAGATAACACATCGTCATAGGGATGACAGAAAGGAGACTCGACCAAAGAAAGCACATCGTCATGGGGATGACAGAAAGGAGACCTGACCGAGGATAACACATTGTCATGGGGATGACAAAAAGAAAACCTGACCGAAGGAGACACATTGTCATGGGGATGACAGGAAGAACACTTGACCGAGGGAAACACGTCGTCAAAGGGTTGACGGGAAGAAAACCTGACCGAAATGTCGTCATCAAGGGGTTGATGGACAATGACTGGTCGAGGGTAAGATCGACGTATGATCTACGACCCAGAAGAAAGGTAGGCAGAGGGGTTGAATGTAATGTCTGCTGGGGATATGTCAACATCTTGACTGAATACTAATTTGGGCTTTCGCGCAAGGTATCAAATCTGGCTTATGCTTCGCATGCATATGTTTGAATTTTCTTTCTATGGCGTAATGCTCCATATCAAATGGAAATGCTACGCGTTTTGAGGATGCTATGATTACTATATGCTGAATGTCGATGTATGCTCGGGCTACTGGGAAAAGAAGGATGTGCCAAGTATGATTGGACTTTGCTGGCAAGGATAGGTGAAACCTGATGGTGATCATGTTTTTTTCAAAGGCGAAATCTTTTGGGATACCAATGGGGATTGGATTTTGAGAAGAGGTTCCAATAGGGATTGGACTTTTGGTGGTCGCCAATAGGGAATAGGCTTCAGGTTTTTGAAAGGTGCCAGCAAAGTGGGCTGTGGAAGGATGCCGAGCAAGGTTGGGCTATGGATTTTCTGTTTGGTTTTACAAGGCTTCATGATATGCTATGTGAATGATATGCGTGGTAATGATTATGCAACAATGTTTATGATATGCAACAGGACCACTCCAGCAAAATAAATGCAGAAGAGACGAGGCTAACTCCGCTGGGGTTAACAAACTGAACCATTTTCAGGGTCATAACTGCTTGAGATCCTGACTAAACCTTCATTCGGCAGGAAAGCATGAATAACAACTGTCTGCTGGAGAAACATCCCAGGACTCTGTTGAAGAAAAAGTGCCAATGACAATCGACCTTTGAATGAGAAGTACTCCTCTGTTGGAGACCTACCTTCTACTCTTACTCTGTTGGGGAGACAGAAACAACTTTACCGCCAACTAGGGAAGTACAGACCCAACATTCCTATCCTGTACGGGAATAAAAACTCTTGCTGAAGAAAAAGTACCAATGACAATCGACCTTTGAATTGCTGGGGAAAGCTAACCACCACTCAAAAAATCTGCTTGGGGATCAAAGGTTGATGATATTAACTCTGTTAGGCGACAAGATCAGACTTGGTCCTCTGTTGGGGTCCTATCTTTTACCCTTACTCTGTTGGGGAGATGGAAACAACTTTACCGTAAACTAGGGAAACACATACCCAATGCTCTTATCCTGTACGGGAGTATGAACTCTTGCTGAAAAGTAATAACCTTTACCAACTTAGCTAGGGGAGAGCGAACTCCTGAATTCTTGCTAGGGAGAATGATTCACAATCTTCATAATGCTCTGCTGAGTGATAAAACTTCAGCCATCTCTGCCGAGGAGAGAAACTCTACTAGGGACGTCACGTGTTAACTATCAACATGAACCCGCAAACGTGATATGACCAAAAAGAGGTGCCTTGATGTAGCATAACCTATAAATGAGCATGTCTTCAGGATGTCTCATGAAGATCCGACATATATTGCCCCATGGCTTTTGATTAATTGTTCTTCGGAGAGGATAACCTTTGTGCTTTTGGGGTGGCATACCCCAGCCTTGAGATGATTTACGCCCCTGTCTGGATGATCTGTGAAGGAGTTCCTCTAACTGACCTTCGAGAGATTTATCGAATCTCGACTTGATTGCCCCAGATTGGCTGAATCTTGGAATGAATTGCCCATTTGATATGACTTGTCCCTGCTCAACTGAGTACTCGGGCACTTTGCAACTTATCTTGATCAATCTTTCCATTGCAGAAACTCTCCTGATGTCAAGTGCTTACCCACAAGTAAAACCGATTATTTTGAAAATAACAATTTTAATGCAATGCATATGCCAGCTTTGAAATCCAAGTTTGTTCACTGGAAAAGTGTTGTGACATATAGTGAATGAATCACTAATCAAAGGGTCACCGATACCAACATGAATGGTAAGAAAATCCTTTTAGGAGTCAGCTTCGACGCCATCTTTACCGAAGTAAGCCTTCGAAACAACCCTGCTTCAATTAGGTCTTTTGAAGGTTGTAACGTGGCCTGGTTCGCGGTTTAAGAAAGAAAGGATATAAGGCTCAAAGTTTTATTTTAACCCACCCATTCTCCTTGATGTTCTCCAGTCCTATGTTCAGTTAACTCGACACATACGCTCACCTTTCAAAGAGGTTAATGAATGGTATGAGGATAAAAGGAACCCACACGGTTTTCGGAGTGACAGTCACCCCTTTTGTCCTTGGTGTCTGCATTCACACAATTTCTTCTTTATTCGAGGATTTTTCTTTTGTAACCCTTTTCGCTTTTAGTTCTTTTATTTTTTTTTATTTCCCTGATTTTTTCCTGGACTGATTCTTTTGAATTTTCCGACTTTGAAGTCCAGCGGGATGCCCTAACTTTTGCCTAAGTCACTTGTTTTCAAGTCTTGACTTATCGGGCTTTTTCCTTTTTCTTTTTTTTTTGAACTAATCGTGTGACACAGGTTTGTCTTAACTTGTAAAGGGTTACGACTGTCTCACTCTTCGGTTGGTGAGGGATAACCGTAGATGTAATTGATCCTTGAACGGAACACTCCTTTTGAAATTTGAACGCATGGTCAAATTAGTTGACACCTACCCTGCCCCAGGTTAAGATTCAGGGTTTTTCATTTTCAGAAATAAACTCCTACTACTAGGCTCAACGGGGTTTGCAAGGGATTATCTTCCTTATGTCTCCGGTGTTTAGGAATTTGAAACAATGCATGTACATCATCAACAAGGTTTTTATTTAAAAGCATACAATCGGAAGTTTTGTGCCTTTCAATTTTGTCATCCTCCCTAGGTTCCTGCTTAAACAAGCATATGATATCGATAAAAAGTATGAGTGAACACGACTGGATTTAATCAAAACATGCATATTTATTTCATTATCATTATCAATCGAAAACAACAAGTT
This sequence comes from Lathyrus tuberosus, assembly GCA_022829125.1. Lineage (NCBI taxonomy): Eukaryota > Viridiplantae > Streptophyta > Magnoliopsida > Fabales > Fabaceae > Lathyrus > Lathyrus tuberosus. The sequence goes on along the minus strand of JALAZF010000910.1, from coordinate 1,096,483 downwards.
TTACAAATGAGTTTGTACATTTTAACATAAAAGAAACTACAAATGCAAAGAAATGACATGATCTAAATGGTTTCCAGCTTCGTGGAACTGGGCTTTCCAAGCTTGATTTGCTAATGAGCTAGCCATCTTCAGTATTGCTCGTCGAAGTCAGTCTGATAATCATTTGCACCACTGCTCTCGGTGACTTCTTCCATAACCTGGACTGATGAACCCACCTGACTGGATGAAGGAGGATTATTGATTCGAATCCCTGAGGCATGAATGAGAACATATTGGAGTTAAGAAGTGTCTGAACATTGCTCCTGAGCACCTTACAGTATTTAGTTGAATGCCCCTGTGCCCCAACATGATAGTCACAACGGGCGTTGACATCAAAACCTGGTGGGTACGGAGGAATCAATGGACCTATCTCCTTTGTCACAATAAGTCCACCTCTGATTAAATCAGGCAACATCTGACTGTATGACATTGGCATCTGAGTGAAATGCCTCTCTGGCTTTCTTGGCCTTTGTCGGGCATGCTGACGCGGCTGACGGCGATATGACCATTGATTCTGAGGAGGTCTCTGATTTGCAGAAGAATATTGTCCCTGATATGAAGACCCATAAGATTGTTGACTCTGAACAGTTGATACGCTTGAATGCTGAGAATGAGGTGGTGAAGATTCCTGGATGGAACTATTTTCTTCCTCGAATTCTTCCTGAGAACTGACAACTGATTCATTTTCATTGGCTTGGAAGTTCGAGATGCCTTGGAGCTTTCCACACTTGAGCATGCTCTCGATACATTCTCCCACCATTACCAGGTCAGAAAATTTTGCTACCCCGTTGACAATCATCTTTTCTAGGTATGGCCCTTGCAAGGTATCCATGAACAAATCAACCAATTCTCTATCCGAAAGTGGCGGTTAAGCACGAGCGGTTAACTCTCTCCATCTCTGAGCATACCCTCTGAAGGATTCATTATCCGCTTGAGACAAGTCTTGCAAATGCATTCGGCTGGAAGCTATGTCAAGATTGTAGTTGTATTGCTTCACGAAGGCGTTGGCTAGATCTGACCATGATTGGATGCTACCACTTTCTAACTGCATATACCAACTCAAAGATGCCCCACTCAGACTGTCTTGGAAACAATGGATCATGAGCTTATCATCATGGGCATGAGAGGTCTTTCTTCGGCAAAACATCACCAAATGTAGTTTTGGGCAACTATCCCCTTTGAACTTCTCAAACTTTGGTGTCTTAAACTTCGGAGGCATTACCAGGCCAGGTGCCAAACACATGCTTGAAGCATTCAAATCAAGAGTGTCACGCCTTTCCAGGGCTTTCAGCTTTTCTTCCAACACACGGTATCTTTCATCATCAACAGATCGTGGGTCCTTAGGCCTCATCCTCAGAACTACCCCTTGGACATCTGGCACAGAGAATGCGAAACTATGATAATCAGTGGCATCAAGAGAAGATGAATGTCCATCTCAGACGAGAATATGCTCTTGTATAACACGATCCTCAACAGGGATTCGCACCGGCTGAGCTTGGGCAACATTGTTCACCGGAGATGGAATGACATTCCCAGCTCTCAGAATATTGACCTCTCCCCTTGTCATGACGGCCATAGCTTCTATAAGTTGGTCCAACTGACTCTTCATCAATTCAACATCGGCCCATGTCACAAACTGGTTCTGCTCTCCCGAGTTCATGATGATTCCAAAAGCTGATTCAAGTCCAATACGAAAGTCGAGAAATCAAACTGCAGTTCAGATAAAGGATGGATGAGCTCACTGGTCTGGCCTGGAGAAAGATACGCAAAATGATGCAAGATGCAAATGCAATACAATAATATGAATGCAACAGACATGGAATCAAAGGTTCCACAATTCTGAATAACTGTTGTGCTGATGACTGGATAAGTTCACAATTCTGCTCTGAAGAAAACCAGAATACCAGGCTGATAAGTCTACACTGATAGGAAAACCATAATACCAGGTAGGTTGAAGGCCAAGGTCACCTGCAAACCTGCAAACACCTGCCCCTCTCACATGGGGGTTCTAGAAAACCGAGGATCCTCAGTATCCCAGGCTCTCAGGTCAAGAAATGATGATACGGTCACCATTTCTGGTTTGGCATCATCATCAATCGAGAAGGCCTCAACTGATTCCCCTAAAAAAGGATATCCTATAGCAAGTTCCCAGCATTGGGTCCTCGGATCGAAAATCGTAATGGATTTGCCATTTCTGGTCTACCATTATCACATCTCGGGAGGAGAGGTGTTGCTGAGTTCTCGGGAGATGGTCGCCAGAGTCGACAGTTTTCCAGGTTACATTCCATCGTCTGCCCCAAATGCTTAGGATAGAATATTACCAAAGAAAACCTCGTCTGGATGTGGAGTTTTCATGTATACTACATCTAGCCAAATGCCAAACAAGTCACACTACTTTCCACGCTAATCATAGGTGTATACTAAAGCCCGGGTATTGGGCTTATCTCTCAGAAATCCCCACCCGCCAAACAGAAAACCAGTACAGCATAACACAATCCAGCATAATAATGAAATACAATACAATAAATGTGGTAAAAATAGTAATACAGTAAAACAGTAATACAGTAATACAATAATGTACAACAAAATAAAGCACGACAACAAACACCCAATGAAATAAAACAGACAAGCGCTAGGATTGACTCACATAGGGAACGGGATATCCCCAGCAGAGTCGCCAGCTGTCGCTCCTGGGATTTTCATCCAAGTATAAACGCGAAAGTGGCGCCAAAACAGATTCGTTAGCAATGTGTATTTATCCCAAGAGAGGGAAAGGAAACACTGAGTAAACCTGAGGGAAGGAAAAAGCATGGTCTTGCGACCAAGAGAAACGGGTAAGGGAGTCGGTTACGCGAAGGGAAGGTGTTAGCACCCCCAAGCGTCCATCGTACTCGATGGGATCCACGCTTGCTGTCTCGATCGAAGGGTGTCGTCATCTGGAACTCCGCGGCTACTGAAAAAGGAGAAGGAACGGGAATGGGAAAGAACGAAGAAATGGGGAAGAAAAGGAAAAGAAGAGACTCGATAGGACATAGCCGTCCTAGGCCTACGTATTCCCTAGGGAGCGGGAAAGTCAGAGTCAACATAGTTCAGACACGAACTAAGGGGAGAAGTTGCTCGCCAAGACATCGTCGTCTTGTACCTACGTATCCTCGATCTAACCAGAAGGAGGAAATCAGATCATTCGTAGTTCGACCTACGGGTCGGTTGAGAGACAAAAGGGATAATGAAAGAGGTTGTGGTCGGAGAGATCTCGCACGATCTCCTGCCTACGTATCTCGCTCGCACGCGAGAATCAGAGCGACGTAGTTCCCCTCACTAGGGAAGGCTTTCTTTGTTTATGTTTTTTAAGTGGAGTACGCCAACGTTCACGTTCTAACAGTTACGTGTCGCAGCTTGTTGTACGGAGTCTTAGGCATTTACCTGTTTGCGGTAGAACGGAGGTGACGCATCCTTGCAAAGGAATGAAAGAGATGAGAAAAGAATTGTTGTTTGTTTTTGTTTTTTAGAAGAAGTGGATTGAAGTTAGTTCGTAACTTACATTGCACCAAAGTCTACCATGCAGGAACAAGTGAATCGCATGGTCGCCCCCAAATGGGACGTATGCTAAACACTCTAGAAGAGGAGGGGAGACCCATCGTTCTTCATTTCCTACACTTAAGGCTCGAGCGCAATATACGTTATACTTATTAAGTGTTTTAGAAGTGTAATGAGATGAGAAGAGAAGACTCAAGGAAAAAGAAAACACTAAGGAGAATTTTATCCTAATGTTGTCATGCAAAGATGGCCCTATAGTTGAGTTTGAAAGGGAAACGTCTACCTAAGTTAGCATGCAAAGGGAAGCCTAATGCTAATCCTACTCCAAGCTTAATCGAAAATTAAGTTGGACTAGGTAGCTCTAAGGGAGTGAATCCAAGACTTAAACAAGTCTTGAGATTCAATGGAAGAAAAAGAGTGAAAGACACGAAGAAGAAAAGGAGAATAAAATAAACAAGCAGCAACTACAACAGCGCCTCCGCACCTGTACAATAGTTAAAGACAGCACACAAGCAAGACAACTTTCAACAGCTCATATTCAGCACATAAATGGGTGTAAAAGGCAGCAGGCAGCAAGTGTGAACAATATACAGCAGCACATATGCACATAGACAGCAGTAGAAACAAGGCAGCATGCAATACATTTGAAGATGATTCAATCATGACATAATGAGCAAACATCAAACATCGTACACTCTTTGATCAATCATGATCACAATCACACCACACACCATAGTAAGCAATGCTTGAAAACATCATGGAAGAATACACCACATCATGAAAGAATGCACAACATTTAGCACATGAACAAGTCCAATCAAATATGCATTTCATGAGGTTAGATGCAAGCACACATATACATCACAACAACTCCAGCCACACCAGCAATAATTCACAATTAACATGCTCAAGGAGTGTGTGCAAAGTGTTCGTCACATTAAGAAAACATCAATGCAAACATGAACATTTAACAATGAGAACTCAAAGATCGCGTGTCAAAGAATCATATCCATGCAAGGATGTGGGGTGAGACAGATCAAGAATAATCTATAAATCATCAACATATTAATCCATGAAGTTTAGACATGCAAAGGACCTCAAACATGCAAGAAAATGCAAGAAAATCTCATTCTGCAGCAGTGGTAACCGGTTAGCAGTTATGCTGCAACCGGTTACACAGTTCAAAACAACCAGAAATTACGCAAAAAACAACATGTTAACCGGTTACAGCATAACTACGAACCGGTTACACAGCAATAGAGTTAAAAAAAACAACTCCAAAAGCACTTTTCAGCAGCAAATGACTTATTCAAACAACTCCAATGATCATGTAATCACTTATGCACGAAAATTACGTTCAAAGATAGTATTCAAACATCATTTAGATCCAATAATCATCATCATTAAGAATCAAAATCAAGCACATGGATCAAAATCAACAACAACCAAATATCTACATTGAATAAGTTGTAAATAAGCTAAAACAAGTATAGACCTAAAATTAATCAACCTACAAAGCTGAGATTTGCTTTGGTAATTGCTGAAAACGAAAATTGATGGATCCAAGCAAGAAAACCAGAGATCTATGAAGCTTTATCAAGAACGCTTGAAGATCCAAGCAAGAAAACTTCAAATATGCATCCTCCAAAAGTGATTCCAACGGCTTAATCCAAGATCTAAACCAGTAGCTACTGCAGAATTGAACCAAGAATGATGATGTGATGGAAGCTTAGCTCAAGAATTCACAAATTCCATTGATGAGTTTGTGAATCTATGAATATGGAGCTTTGGTGAAAGGTTGAAGATGAAGATGAAGGATGAAAAAGTGAGAGAGAATTGAGAGCAAATTCTGAAAAATGAGGGTGAAAAATGATCTAGGTTCCTTTTGGTTTGGAATGAATTGATTTAAATAACCCCTAGGTTAGGAGTTAAGTTTGGGTTTGGAGTGAGGTTTAGTGGGTGGAAATTGGGGTGAAAAATGAATTAGGAAAGGAAATGAGGAATTAGAGTGGAAAATGTTGGGAGGAATTTGAATTTTGGGTGGAAAATGATGAAAATATCAGTTCTAGATCCTTCCCATACGTGCACAAGCCAAGCACATGATCACAAATGATGAAAACAGATTTTTTCAAATTTTGCCCAGAGTAACCGGTTACAGCATATGTGATAACCGGGTACTTAGTTCAAAAACCTTGAAAATACGCAAAAAAAACAACAGGTTAACCGGTTAGCAAATATGCTGTAACCGGTTACACAGTGCAAAATTTTAATTTTGGCGCCTTTCGGAGGGAAACTTGGAAAAGTGACTTCTGACAGTTGTTTTGAAACCTATTAAGCCTCTGAAACCCAAAATTGGCATTGCTACCGAGTAACACTTGGAATGAAACACAAATTCTTGCTGACACCTCAGAATATCCTGCTGAATTAATAATGCCTGATACCGGATCGCTTGACCAGAAAATGACTGTTGAAGCTTCTGATTATCAAAACGTCTAATGAGCAAAATGAAAGCTCCAAAAGCCTTTGAAAATTATCTGCTTGGCTTGGAATACTGCTGAAAATAATATTGGAGCTGATAACGCCATGAGTTACTGGAAGAATACCTTGATTCCATGCCTTAGAAAAACCAATGCACTGTATGATTATGAATATGACCTAATGGATATGCAGATGAATGCGATCATAAGCCAGAAAAAGTTAGAAAAAGGTTGGGCAAATTTTGGGGTACTACAACTGACTACAACAACTTTGATAGATCTAGTGAAGTTGAAATTGACCATAGTAAGAGTTGTTGAATTTCATATTTTAAGTGAGGAGATCAATAGCTCGACAATTGAAAATATGAGATCTGAATCTTCGATGTAAGGGTGAAGGTTTCTTGTTGAAGTTTGTATGAATTGAAAGTAGATTCTCACATTCGACACCATTAATCCACGAGGGAACCAGAAATGTAAGATGAATCAGTGCCATTGGACTTCCAATGCGATGCATTGAACTTTTTGGTATGGAGGAACAAGGTGTTCCTGTAAGGTTAGCTCTCCAATGACAAAATCAGTAAGAAAATGAGAAATTGTGAGTAATAGATATGAATTTAGATTACCTGTGAAATAAAGGGCCCGTTTGTTTTAGCTTTTTTAAAAAATGTTTTTTATAATGTAACATATTTTAGTGTAAAAAAATTTTACAAAGAAACTTTTCATAAAAGTTTCAAATGAAAATTTGGTTTGAATAGTTATTCTTAAAATGTTATTTTAGGCATTTCATCATTTTATCGAAAAAAAATTTGAATATCAAAATTTCAAAAAATCACTTAATTTTGAAGCTATTTCAAATAGCTCTTCATAAAAATTATTTTTGAAATACAACTTTTTGAAAAAACCGTGATTTTGACTATGTTTTGTTCTTCAATAATATATGTTTATGTTATACTAAGTCAAAATTAGTCTTTTAATTTACAAAAAATAAATTTAGAAAAACTTGTAATATTTTGAAAGATACTTTTGTAGAATCCATTTTAAAAAATACAAAGAAAAAATCCATTTTTTTAAAGCTAAAACAAACTGGCCCAAAATGGACAGTAACGAAGATGAATTTGTATTACCTGTGAAAAGCTTGGTTTGGCGACCCCTTTGTAAATTAAGAGGTGGCGCCATCTGGTTTGGCGACCCCTTTGTAATTTAAGAGGTGGCGCCATCTGGTATGGAGTCATCATTAAAACGATTTTTTTCAATATTTTTTCAATATTTCTGAATTAACATATTAAATAATAATAAAATAATAATTAACTATTTCTTTTAATAATAAATGAGTACACAAATGAAACATAGTACATTAATTTCTATGACGAGGTCGAGCAAAATTTCCGCCCGTACCGCATCCTCATGTACGTACGTTTCTCGGTTGTCTTTGTGGCGGCGTTGGGTCCACAGGGGCCGATGGTTGTATTGGGTTTTCTTCAATAAATTGGATCATTTGTGCCCATGAAGACGAGTCGATATTAGTCAAATAATCCAGATCAAAGATGTTGCCCATGCCTGCATAATTAAGTTGGGGTGGTTGGCTCGATGAGGCTATGTCAGGACGATAGCCTGCTTGGTCGTAAGGTGACATATGTGTAAATGTATGGGTGGGTAAGATTTGGTTGGGTGTTTGATACTCCGTGTTAAATTGGTTTGTAGTATCATAGGAGTATGATTGATATTGTGGTGGGTTTTTCTGGTATTGGGACTGGGGATAACTCTGTTGGAATGGGGTGAATTGGTAAGGGGTATGTTCATGGGGTTGTGGTTGTGTGAGTGAGGGTTGGGTTGGCTGTTGGCTTGGCTGATGGGTCCGCTGTTGGGCTCGTGATGATGTGGCTTGCTGGCATGGGTCAACCAAATATCTAGTATAAGAAATGAAACCAATGCTAACCGACCTATAACAATTTATGTATTGGAAAGACGATTTTTTCTCAAATGGAAAAATAGTGTCGGTCAAAACAAAATGGTTGCGATGCTTCCATTCTCGACACTCATATTTTGCATAGTTTTTCCATGGCTTATAGTTCCATAGGTCAAAGAGTTTACTTGTGCGATATTTCTCTTCGATGCATTTTGGTGGACCTGGAATATCTTGTAGCATTCCAAACTGAAGCTGTCGCTCCCGGGATTTTCATCCAAGTACAAACGCGAAAGTGGTACAGAAACAGAGTCGCCAGCAATGTGTATTTATCCCAAGAGAGGGAAAGGAAACACTGCATAAACCTGAGGGAAGGAAAGAGCATGGTCTCACGACCAAGAGAACTAGGTTCGGGAGTCGGTTTGCAAAGGGAAGGTGTTAGCACCCCACGCGTCCATCGTACTCGATGGGATCCACGCTTGTTATCTCGATCAAAGGGTGTAAGAAACTGGAAACGAACTGCTAACTGAAGAACTGGAAACGAAAGATAGAAAGGAGCGAGGAGGGGAGAAAGAAGTGAGAAGTGACTCGATAGGACGTCCTCGGAGTCCTAGGCCCACGTATTCCCTTGGGAACAGGAAAATCAGAGTTAACGTAGTTCGGACACGAACTAGGGGGGAGGTTGCTCGCCAAGACATCGTTGTCTCGTGCCTACGTATCCTCAATCTAACAAGAGAGAGGAAGTCAGAGCAGTCGTAGTTTGACTTAACCAAGTCTGCGTTTTTTATGAGCGACGTTAAGTTCGCGTCCGACAGTTAGGGTCGATGCCTGTTTGCGACGAGACGGAAGTAACGTGCCCTTTACTGAAAATAAAGTTTGAAACTTATCGATCCCGAAGGATAAAAAGTTTGAGTTTGTTTTGTGTTTTTTGAAGTTGTTTGTAACTTGCATTGCATCCAAGTCTATGACATAAGATCGAATGTGTCGCATGGTCGTCCTAACAGGACGTATGCTAAACACTCTAGAAAGGCGGAGGGAAACCCCCTCCTTCCATTTCCCAATGCAAGGCTCAGGTGCAATACATGTTAATCCTTTATTAGATGTTTTTGCTTTTGTTTTGAGATGAGAAAGAGACTCAAGGGTTAAGAAAACACTATGGGAAACTAGATGTCCTAATGTTATCATGCGAAGATGGCCCTAAGGTCAGGATCAAGAGGGAAGTCTACCTAATGTTGTCATGCCTGTATTGCTATCCTAATGTCTCTCCTACCTCCGACTTAATCAAAAATTAAGTGGAGCGAGGAATCCAAAGGGGATCATGTCATCAGACAAGTAAACACAGGATAAATCAATCACAAAATGAACTAAAAGCAACGAAAGAATAAATAGCGTCAGTCAGCAATAATGTCACACAACTGAGTATGGAGAGGGGGAGCTTTAGCCAAGGGGTCACATCAACCGAGGCAAACAAGCCAAGTGTGGTAAGTAGGGGTGCTCACCCAACGGTATCAAGAACCATGGATAGCAGAGTAAGGAAGGGGAAGATGTGAATCGGATCACATAAGCGTCAGCATTGGTCAATGCGAGCTACAGACAAGGCGTGGGGGTTTGATTGTTAAACCCTCATTCCACTTGACCGACTCGATAACAAGAGTAGGTAATGTTCAGAGCTTCAATCATGTAATGAGAGCTAAGAACGACTCAACTAGAATAATGGGGGCTGATTGCGGACCCTACCTTCCGTCAATTGCCTCCTTGGAGGTCTTACAAGGGAACACGGGAATGGGATGTCTCTTTAGAGGTCTTCAGCACAATACTAAACAAGCACAATCATGGCCTCACTTAAGGGCTTTCCATACAATCCTACTTATCATGGCATTTTCTATTCCTACTTCTCATGGCATTGACTATTCCTACTTCTCATGGCATTTGAAAGCATTAAAGAGAAGTGAAGAGATAAGAAGTCCTACCAAACGAATATGAATCCGTAGCAAAGCAACGAAAGCGCAACGAAAGCAAGTCACGAAAGCACCTATAAACAAATAGCAAACCAAGTTAGAAACAAGTTTTTATTTACAAAATGAAATGGTCAAACCACCTTTGGAATGTCTCCTTTATGTACCTTGCACATGTGAACCAAAGACATTAGTAATAACAAGAGAGCGTATATACAACATGAAACCTAAGTCTAATGGCTAGGTACACTTGAGTCACACTAGTCAAAGTGAAAGACCTAAAAGGATTATGAAATTACAAGTCAAGTTACAACTATGCTACAAGACTAATCTACTTTGAAGTCAAAGGTAAACCAACAAAAGAAAGCCGTTACAAGTTGGATGCATTGAATTAAAACGTAAGAGTGAGCCAAGGTCAGAAGTGAAACAACTTATACGCATGCTTAAAACCAATATCAAGGTGTCACAAAGGTTTGCATTAAACTCTCTCTCCAAAGTCAATTCATTCCATGAGCAAAACCACATTTAAACTTCTCATACAAGTATGTAAAATTATCACTCAAGTAAGGCAAATGAAATGACATGGTAAGGCAATGTTAAAGCTCATACACCAGAGGCAAATGACCTATAAAATTTACTAATTGAATCCCAAAACAATCATGAACATGGCATCAAAAGAAGTTGCCAAAGTGAAACACAAATTCAAGCTTACATACACACAAAGAAGGCATCATTTAAGGCATGTGAAATGATCAAATGCAATACTCAAGCATGTCTCAATTGTGCATCAAAATACACTTAATAATGTGCTAAAACTCATATTCAAAGTTGGCCAAAAGTGCCCTCATACAATTCCTAAACATGACCTCTTTCTAAACATGTATCAACATGTTCGGTTCGCATTGGAAAATGAGTGAAAAATAGAAAAATACTCTTGAAAATTATGAGTAATCAACCAAGTCATTCCAAGTCCAGTAGGTAATCACATGCAAAAGATAGGGTTCATACCATGCACCAAACATATTCAATCAATTGCAAACATGGATCAATTTATCAATGATGCTCTTACAAGATAAGGCACAAAGATGATGCTCAAAATCAATTCAATAATCATGGACATGGCACCAATCAAACATCATTAGGTCACATAATTAGAGGACTAAATGTGCACCAAAAATTAGCTCCAAATTGTCAAGGGAATATCACATTTTAAGACTTGCATCACAAGATACACCATTAAGAACACAACCCTTTCCAAAATTCCAGAAGAAATATCAAACAGCCCCTAAAATGAAATTAAAAATATCCAAAAATTAATTAACACCCCTAAAAACATACATGAATTTTATTGGAATTTTCTAAGGCACGAAACTATTTTTAGAAAATCGGTTTCCAAACTATTATAAAAAAATAATAATATGAGCAAATACCAAAGAAGCAGGGGGTGCGGTGAGTAGATTCCTATGTTCAGAATTTTATTGGGCTCAAGTGGAGGAGTGCGCATAGCATTTCTATGGATTAGTCTATGCTGAACAGGGAGGGTGAAATCGAATTTGGGGACGTGTGGATAGAAACTGTGTGGGCTGAGATTTAGCTCAATGAATTCCACCCCATGGGGGGTGCAGATGGCATTTCAATGGTGGCCTTTTTCATGAACAAGGGGGTGCGAGTTGAAGTAAGGAAGTACAGTAAGAAGGAAAACGGGTAGAGCCCAGTCCACAACACTGCATTCTAACCTAGAAACCACAATTACGCACAACACACTTTCTTCCTTCCTCACGCCGTCGCCATTTCCTTCCTCCTTCCTCTTCCCGTCGCCATTTCCTTCCTCCGTCTTGCTTCTCAGCTAAATTCATCGTCAATTCAACTCAAATCCTACTCTAACACCAAAACCTAATCAATCCCCTTCAAGAACCCTAACCTGATTTTGTTAAATTAAATCCTCGTGAATGCGAACTCTCGCCTGAATTCTTAGGGTTCTTATTCACCTAAACGAAGTCTACGCAACGGTATCAAACACGAATTGAATTGAAGGTTTTTTCGGCGTACCTTCGACGTCGACGACGAAGTGTAATGATGACGACACTTGGAAATTGCTCAGGTAAGCCTTTCACTCCTTCTCTCTTCCACTCTCGTTTCTCTTCCGCGTACAACTTTGAATCGTGAATCGAGATTGTTAATGCACTGAATCACGGTATCTTGTGGTGTTAATTCTCTGTGCAATGCGGTTACAGATTATGAATCAAAGATATCAAGCAAAATTCATTGAAAACTGATGAAGGATCTTGTGGAAGCAGAAGTTCGCTATGGCCTGAAGTGAAGATGCAAAATCTTTGATTGATGATGGAGATTGTAACACCCTTCTACCCCACAAGAAATTTTAGAAAAGATAATTCATAATATCAGAGTAACATCATTGAGAAAGGTACCACATATATTCAAAAACATCATTCAAAATCCTTGTCCTGTCCCGTAACACGGGTTACACATTCTTAATAATAAAATCAACAACTACACACCGAAAATCAACTTTTTATGTCATTTCAATAAAATACTTCATCCTAAATATATCCAAATCAAATCATCACCAACAATGTAAAAATTCAACATAAAACAAAAGAACGTGAGGTTCACAATAAATCCCAACCCGATGTTACATGACATAGAGCAGGACACCTCTAAACTAGACAGTAATAACGAAACACTCCAAAGCTACTTCCTCCATCGTCGCGAATCTACTCTTGGTTATCTACAAGTTACCCACATAAGAGGCAACATTTCCAAGCAGGCAGGGTGAGAAATCACAATTCATTATAGTAATATACGTACATGGAAAATGAACAGGAAAGGCAACAACTACGTCATAGCATAGCCAACAACAGCATCATAGCATAATCAATCACCAACATCATAGCATAATCAACCACCACATCATAGCATAATCAACATCAACTTCATAGCATAGTCAACAACAACATCATAGTATCATCAACAATAACATCATGATATAATCAACAACAACATCATGGTATAATCAACATCAACATCATGATATAATCAACAATAACATCATAGTATCATCAACAATAACATCATGGTATAATCAACAATAACATCATAGTATCATCAACAATAACATCATGGTATAATCAACAACAACATCATAGTATCATCAACAATAACATCATGGTATAATCAACAACAACATCATGATACAATCAACATCAACATCATAGTGTAATCAACAACAAAATATTATAGCTTCATCAACATAATCTCCACAACACAGTCACCATGACATCATTAATATGCAATGTCAACTATAACGAAATGCAAAGGATGCATGTGGTACCAATTCAACGTGGATGGACACTGGACATCAACCCTCCAAAAGGAGCACAACGTAATCAACGTATCACTTCAATCCGCACAATGGGATTGAAGCTACCAATTCAACGTGTGATGGACACTGGGCCATCAACCCTCCACAAGGGAGCACAACATAATCAACGTATCACTCCAATCTGCACAACGGGAATTGAAGCTACCAATGGACCGAAGCCCCGACATAAAATGCTATGAAATGCAATGATGCTAATTCTCCTCAACTCATCAAATATCAACGTGTGTATCATTCATTTCATACTCAACAATTAATTATCATCCATCATGTTTTATCATCTTACATCAACAATAACTCAACAACAACATCATACAACCTCATAATTCACAATCGCAACACACATTCATGCGACCGATGTCCATATTTCACGGTTCGACACATTGGAACATACAAGAAAACACACATGGCTCGTCGAATAGTTGGAAATCTATCATTGAAAATAATTTTAACATAAAGTACATAAAGTCAGCTTTCCAACGATTCAAACGGCGACCCAAACGGACTTACGAATCAAAAGTTACGAATTTTTGAAGTTTTCAAAATAAGCTGCCCGAGGGGACCGCGCTGAGCGGGCTGAGCGGGCTCTGCGAATTGGTCAAAATTTTTTACGATGACAACACTTCTCCCACCTCGATTTCATACCCTTAAACTGCATTTCCACCCCTATTAACCCAAATTAAGTCACTATAACCTATATCTAACACACATACATCAAATACACCAATTTGTTTCACTCATTCTCATCACAACAACTCACTCCTAACACAATCTATATCATCAAACATCACCATTATTCAAGAATCCACAAAACCTAATCTATTCATAAACCAATTCCTATAAAATTATAATAAACCGTGAAAACTCCTCATACCTTAGAGTAATCCGAAGCTTTCTTTTCTCCAAGATTCTCCTAGCAATCCTTCAAAACCCTAGGTTTTCTTCTCCTCTTCTCTTCTTCAGCGTTCTTCACAAAACACGATCAATTAGAAAATAATCGCTCCTTTCTTCTTTAGTTAAATATCCCAGTTTATGAACTTCCAACTCTACCCTTACTCTTTTTCCTTTATGACCATCTTGCCATTTTCTTAATATTTTGAAATAATAAATAATAATCTAAATAATACATGATTATTCACTCTATTAAAATTATTTAAAAATACTCTTTTAATCCATAATTCTCCAAATTACCAAAAACCTCTTAATTCCTTCTAAATTAATTAAATAAATAAATAATTGATTAATTTAGATTTTCAGGGTGTTACAACTCTCCCCTACTTTAAGAATTTTCGTCCTCGAAAATTTACTCGATGCAGACCACTTCAGATACGTTATCACCTCCGACTAATCAACTCTCATGCCGCGTGTGGCAATACCATGAATAACGCAATACAACAATACACTTTATCAATTCCAACGACAACAAGATGAAATGCTCACGTGATGTACTAGACGACCAACTCAAAACACCGCGAATAATCAGGTTAGGAACACACAGGTTCACTATGAATCAGAATACAACACGATCGTTACCATCACCATAGGAAATCCTCCCCTAACTCCCCATCATAGGAATTAGCTACTCGCACTCGAACCATCACCATAGGTAACGAGGCAACAACAAAGGTAAGAACACAAAGGCTCAAAGCACAATTTCAACGTAACCAACTACCGACATCATTGATACCCACATAAGAACCAACTGCGCTACCCACGCTTTCCCTGCGCACTCTGAGTACTCGCAACTATCTAATTTACCAAGTTTACATCAACTTTCGACCATCAAAGCAGACATAAGAAAAGACCTTTCAACTTAACTCATCGGAAATTCCATCCTAACAGGCATTCTATACTCTTGTGATTACTGAATACTTCGAACTTAGATCCGTAAACAATACCTCCGAATATCCAACACAACTACAACTGCAGCCAATTCCAAATCTTGAATAGGATAGATACTTTCAAGAATTCCTAATTATCGCCACATAAGCTACAACTTCACCACCTTGTATTAACACATCATCAAAATTCATCTCAACGCATAACAACCTCACCACAGCATAAGGATACATGTATCCAATTAATCTCAACAAGAAAAAATATCATCTTCCAAATAGAGCTTAACACCCAATAGCCATAGATTTAGCCTCAATAACTTACTCTTAACATGGCATATTAACCAAACCAATCAAATAAACGAATTCCTCAAGTCCTACTCATACTAGCACAATTCTCCAAAATCCCTCATCCGAATTAACACAACCACTCAACTTCATCTTTATAAATCATAATTCACACCTTGCTAACTCAGCATATAGCTTCACTTCTTTCAATACTTGCAACTCAACTCTCAAATACTCTACGCGCTCTTCTTCTGATTTTATAAAACATCAGAATATCCACAACGAACACCAGCTATAACTTATCCAAACAAGTACGGAAAATACCATTCATATTTCCATATATACACTTTAAGGCATACCAGCCACTACTCTTCTCGATCCGACATCCTTGGTCAAATCATAGTCTTACATTACCATTTACTTCCTACTTGGTTTATCTCTACAGTTCTTTAAGTCTCATGCCAGTCGAATTCTCGATCCACCATAAACCAAAACCTAAGTTATCCAAAACACAACTATGAGTTTCCAAACTACTCACTGATCAACTCGCAACCTCATACTAACATCCTCAAGTCCGCCTCATTTCCCTATATAGGAATCCGCATCGACAACTCAAACAATTCATAAGCACTTGGCTCAACCCCAAACAATTCACTGCGCATACTATTCTAGTAGGCAAGACACGTCTACTCCATCCAACATGACTCCGTCGACTATCAACAAGAGATTAAGGGTGATCAGTTCCTTAATTTGTTAATAGACAGCCGGCAACCATAATGGTGGCATAAATCATCATTACCCAACTACAATAGCGTCCTTTACCTTTTTTTTTATCTAAGCATACTGCTCCACCATCTCTCTAAGGCTTACAAACGTTTTCTTAATTTTTCTTATTTTCCATCTCGTCAATGATACGAAAAGTCCAAAATCCAGTACATATTCTCCTATACAAGTTAGTTGCACAACATAATCATTAAATATCCTTCTAATACCGGAAACGTTACCACATCACGTACAATCCAAATCGACCCACTTCAGTCGAAACATTTATCTAAGTTCAAACTTTTGACGACCCTAACCAATCCTTCATCTTCCTTTTTAATCTCACAACTTCGATGATTCGTATAATTTCACACTTGATCATCGTTCCAAACACAATCTCAACAATACCATCTCATCATCTGGTTGGTGATATAGCTTCCAAAAATTTCCGACTCATGCCGACACATCTCGCCAAAAACACACAATCCACTTTACTATTTAATATTCCTCAAATATTTCTATACTTTTCATCATTCTCAACTATCATACACCGCACTTCCAGGTGCTTCTCCGATATTCTTCTTCTTATTACTAAACATTTCATACTTGACTTCATCTTACCATTTCCAGCAAGAATTGTCCACTTCGAACACGATTATCTTCCCCAATACAGACTTCCCAGGCACAAAATTATATTCCAAAATGAAGGGAATTTCGTGTAGATTCCAGAACTTCAAGAATCGCTCAAATCTGAATTACGAGTAAAAAGTTATCATCCTTGCAATGGGACTGGTCAAGAAATCCCGTATATGAACTTCCACCAAACAAAATCAGCATCAGACCCAACTACTCAAAAGCGTCATTCTCTCTGCTCAAAAACATGCCGAAGACAAAATTTATATGCAAACTGTAGGGAATTTCCTAAACTTTCTGAAAAGTCCAGAATCGCTTTCATCGGAGTTACGAGTAGAAAGTTATGCCTCTTTTACTGAAGGTTGTTCCATAAATGTGAAAGTAAAAACCGAAATTGGTGAACATGAGTTCTACCTCTTTCTCTTGCTTCCAAACCCTTCCAACAATCCTTGTTTTTCACCCAACTCTGGAAATCATCCGACCTCACTCCAGATATACTCCACTTGCATATCGTTATTCGTCACATTGCCCTCTCTTCTCCCAGAAGCAAACATCAATCATACTGACTCGTCCTCCTTCAAATGTCTCAACTGGACCGACAGATAAAATCATGAGTCCATACTCTCGTCGATTCGCAACAACACAGTTCTGACAACACTTGCACAAAATCAAATCAACTCCAACAACACTTGTACTCTTGCCCTTAATATCACCTTGAGTTAACTCCCCACACCATAAACATCTCCGGGAAGCAAACTTCTCCCCCACTTGTTTCAAACCAACACCGGGGGCCAACGGTTAGAAAACAAACAAGTACCGACAGTGTTCCACACACTTGTCGTGTACCAAGGGATAAACGACATTTAGATAACTTGGTCGGACAAACCAACCTGCTTTGATACCACTAATGTAACACCCTTCTACCCCACAAGAAATTTTAGAAAAGATAATTCATAATATCAGAGTAACATCATTGAGAAAGGTGCCACATATATTCAAAAACATCATTCAAAATCCTTGTCCTGTCCCGTAACACGGGTTACACATTCTTAATAATAAAATCAACAACTACACAGCGGAAATCAACTTTTTATGTCATTTCAATAAAATACTTCATCCTAAATATATCCAAATCAAATCATCACCAACAATGTAAAAATTCAACATAAAACAAAAGAACGCGAGGTTCACAAAAAAATCCCAACCCGATGTTACATGACACAGAGCAGGACACCTCTAAACTAGACAGTAATAACGAAACACTCCAAAGCTACTTCCTCCATCGTCGCGAATCTACTTTTGGTTATCTGCAAGTTACCCACATAAGAGGCAACATTTCCAAGCAGGCAGGGTGAGAAATCACAATTCATTATAGTAATATAAGTACATGGAAAATGAACAGGAAAGGCAACAACTACGTCATAGCATAGCCAACAACAACATCATAGCATAATCAATCAACAACATCATAGCATAATCAACCACCACATCATAGCATAATCAACATCAACTTCATAGCATAGTCAACAACAACGTCATAGTATCATCAACAATAACATCATGATATAATCAACAACAACATCATGGTATAATTAACATCAACATCATGATATAATCAACAATAACATCATAGTATCATCAACAATAACATCATGGTATAATCAACAATAACATCATAGTATCATCAACAATAACATCATGGTATAATCAACAACAACATCATAGTATCATCAACAATAACATCATGGTATAATCAACAACAACATCATGATACAATCAACATCAACATCACAGTGTAATCAACAACAAAATATCATAGCTTCATCAACATAATCTCCACAACACAATCACCATGACATCATTAATATGCAATGTCAACTATAATGAAATGCAAAGGATGCATGTGGTACCAATTCAACGTGGATGGACACTGGCCATCAACCCTCCAAAAGGAGCACAACGTAATCAATGTATCACTTTAATCCGCACAATGGGATTGAAGCTACCAATTCAATGTGTGATGGACACTGGGCCATCAACCCTCCACAAGGGAGCACAACATAATCAACGTATCACTCCAATCTGCACAACGGGAATTGAAGCTACCAATGGACCGAAGCCCCAACATAAAATGCTATGAAATGCAATGATGCTAATTCTCCTCAACTCATCAAATATCAACGTGTGCATCATTCATTTCATACTCAATAATTAATCATCATCCATCATGTTTTATCATCTTACATCAACAACAACTCAACAACAACATCATACAACCTCATAATTCACAATCGCAACACACATTCATGCGACCGATGTCCACATTTCACGATTCGACACATTGGAACATACAAGAAAACACACATGGCTCATCGAATAGTTGGAAATCTATCATTGAAAACAATTTTAACATAAAGTACATAAAGTCATCTTTCCAACGATTCGAACGGCGACCCAAATGGACTTACGAATCAAAAGTTACGAATTTTCGAAGTTTTCAAAATAAGCTGCCCGAGGGGACCGCGCTGAGCGGGCTAGAGCGGGCTGAGCGGGCTCTGCGAATTGGTCAAAAATTTCTGCAATGACAGCACTTCTCCCACCTCGATTTCATACCCTTAAACTGCATTTTTCACCCCTATTAACCCAAATTAAGTCACTATAACCTATATCTAACACACATACATCAAATACACCAATTTGTTTCACTCATTCTCATCACAACAACTCACTCCTAACACAATCTATATCATCAAACATCACCATTATTCAAGAATCCACAAAACCTAATCTATTCATAAACCAATTCCTATAAAATTATAATAAACCGTGAAAACTCCCCATACCTTAGAGTAATCTGAAGCTTTTTCCTTCTTTTCTCCAAGATTCCCCTAGCAATCCTTCAAAACCCTAGGTTTTCTCCCCCTCTTCTCTTCTTCAGCGTTCTTCACAAAACACGATCAATTAGAAAATGATCGCTCCTTTCTTCTTTAGTTAAATATCCCAGTTTATGAACTTCCAACTCTACCCTTACTCTTTTTCCTTTATGACCATCTTGCCATTTTCTTAATATTTTTAAATAATAAATAATAATCTAAATAATACATGATTATTCACTCTATTAAAATTATTTAAAAATACTCTTTTAATCCATAATTCTCCAAATTACCAAAAATCTCTTAATTCCTTCTAAATTAATTAAATAAATAAATAATTGATTAATTTAGATTTTCGGGGTGTTACAGAGATTATTGCAGAACTGATTCTAAGTTGTTCATGGTTCTTGCAGGTTCGTGAATTGATGAAGATGGAGAATTCAGAGGGAAAAAATCTGTTAGAATTTGTTAGAGAAATCTCTGGTTTTTTGTTGAATTTTGCAGGTTAGATGATGATGAAGCTCGGAGAGAGGTTCAAGATGGTGAATGAAGGTTGACGGTGAAATGGAACTGTTAGCAAGTGGTTAAGGTGGATTGAGGAGGTTGAAGATTGAAGATGAATGAAGGAGAAGAGAAGAAGAATCCAGAGAGAGAATGAAGAAGTTCTGGCCAAACCGTTTTTTTTTAGTTAGAAGTTGGTAGTTCTCTTATCAATCTGTTAGGGTGGTTGTGGCAGTTAGAGATTGAAGAGGAGTATAATTGGAGATGGTGATCGAAAAGTGGAGAAGCTCTGTTAGATCCAAAAAAACTGTCATTCTGTTAGGAGTTAGAAAAATTGGTTGTATCAGTTAATTCTGTTTAGAAACTGTTAGAAAAATGTTGGAGGAGTTGGTTATGCATTTCTGGAATTTGCTGTTATAGGTTGTGTTAGGAATTCTGTTAAACTCTCTTATGAAATTTTTAACCGAATTCCATTTCCCAATCTTATTTTCTGTTATGAACATGCTGAATTTCTTTCTTTTTCTGCTCTTTCAAGTCCAACAATGCATTAAGTAGTAATCACCTGCAAACAGCTAATCGTATCGGCTTTTGGACACTCTTTTCGTGATTACGCTGCTATGTACTTTCTCCACTATTGACTTTTCTTTTTAAAGCTACAACTCTCTGAATCTAATTCAACATATACCCTCTCCTACTGTATAAATTCATATCCATGTTGCATCTAACCTGTTCACTTGGGTTGTAACTATAATAGACAAACTGGGGATGGATTGGATGATTGAGAAGAAAACCATGAAAAGGGAGATCTGAGCTAAACGAGTTGGATTTGAAGTTTGGTTTTGATGAGGAATTGAATCGAGTTTTAGCCAATGGTTCCTTTTTTTTTTTTAGTTTAAAAGGGGATTGTGGATTTGTAAATGAAATGGTAACTTTGGATCTTGAAAAGTGGTATTAAATGAATATGGGTTAGAAAGTGGTTTAAAACGGATATCAAAATGGTTATGGGTTAGAAAAAAAATGGATTTACAAAGTGATTTAACACATTCAATCCACATCAAATTTCAGATCCAAAGCAAACTTGTACTCAACCAAGAAGGAGAAACCTTACACATCCGTGAGACGCACACCCAGATTCACACCAACGAAACCATGACCCAATATCTCTGATGATTTCTCTGAATAGGAAAACCTCAGATCAGGAAGATTACAACGAGGAGAATTCAACCTCTTGATCCAACTTAACCTGGAATAGAAACCGACTTAATCATTTATGAATAAGGGCAATAAGGAAATCCTTTAATCCCATGTCAAGAGCCAATGATATGCAATGATGATAATGCAAAGATGGTTATGCAAAGATGATTATGCAAAGATGATTATGCAAAGAATGAAATGAAACATAAGCCAGTTAGAGTTAAAACATGAGGGCAAATTTTGAGGTGTTACATAAGCGTGACACGATCACTGTTGTGCATTTCCATTGTTGTGAAGTGGATAATCGGTACCTTTGCACTCCACACAACAGAGTCGTGTTCGTTAACTTCATGAATGACCTATAAACCAAGATATGGCCGCCAAATAAACTGTAGGAGAAAAAAAATAATATTTAGTATATGTAAATAATATGTTAATATTAAATGTGACTCTATTCTAAATAGGTAGGTTATTGACAATACATCATCTTGACCCAAATGATCCTGGAGATTTTGGTACTGGGTGATGCTGTAATAGGGATAGTTGTCATAATTCATCCCAAGTGCAGACCACCTATAAATCGAAAAGGAAACATTTGTTAATAATAGGATAAATTAAATAATAGAATAATTGGTTTTCAAAGAATTGGTCTAAGAAATTACCTTGTAGCGTATGGAAATCCAAAACTATTGTGGTTGACAGACGCTAGATTGGTCATTCTCGACCAACCCTAAGCTTGAAAAAGAATAGAACATCCGGTAAAATTACCCGAATTTGCTGTTACATTGTTACACAAAGACCTATATAGGTGCGATAGTGTGGCAGACCCTTAACTATACGTTTTTATTTTATCTATGTCTTCTAATAAAGGTAAATACATAGGATGCACAACGTTACCACTTGCATCCGGACATAAAAATAAACCTATTAGTATAATTATATAAATTCTTGTTTTTCTTATTTTCAATAATTCTGGAGAGTCTACGGTTAACCTTATTGCGCTATAAATGTTTTTGAGCCATGATAGTAATAATTTTTGACCCCTCAAATCTCTTGGGGTCGGGGCGACCCCTAAAAGTTCTTCTGCCACATTACCGATAAAATAGGTGTCACCCCTTCCCGCTTTACCATTAATAGGTAAACCCAATAACATGTAAGTGTCTTCGAGTGTCACAGTACATTCACCTATTGGTAGATGAAATGTATGCGTCTCGGGTCGCCACTTTTCTTGAAGTGCTAAAATGAACTTTGTATCCACGGAGTAATTTTTGATATTTTTTACTTCTCCAAAACTTGCGCGTGCCAAATATGGTGCAATCAACTCGTCATATGAGATATATTTGTGCCCACGAGTTCGGAAGTCACTTGTATTCTAAGAAAAAATAAATAGTTAGCTCCAACATTGTAAAATAAAAATCGTTAGAAAAATGTGATTATAAAAATATGAAACATTATACTTACATAAGAAGCGATGTTGTTTGGTGTTCCTCTACGGTCCTCTCCCATTGTTAACAGAGACATTTTTCTACAGAATATAGAGTGTGACTATAACAAGAAAATATTTGTTGGATATGATAGATGAGTTTTACAATGGAGGTGAATGTATTTATAGTAAAAACATTGAATTGTGGTAGATAGATGAAATAAATTGTTGGAGATGATACATTCATTGCCATGCAGAAAAATAAATGAGGTAGATGAAATTAAAGATGAATTGTCACACTTGGCAGATTGCATGCATGCAAGATTCCATTTTCTGATGCATTAATGGGGTGACTCCATTTCAAATGACGCCCATTTTAGTCTGAATGCTGGCTACATTTCATTTGGCGCCATGGTTATATTTCGAATGAAGGGGCTCCAAACCATATGGCGCCTCCCTTATAATTTGGGGCTCCAAACCATATGACGCCTCCCTTGTAAATAATAATATTTTTTTATTCTAATTCGTTTATTATATGTATAGTATACATTAGAGAAGATAAGTATCATTTAAACTACATTTCAAAATCTAGAATTATGTCTAGAACAATAAATTATATTGTTCATGCTCATTTTAATGGAGACACTTACATCTCTGATATTTTTGGGTTCGGGTTTCAAAATACTGATGTTACCCGATTAACAATGAGCAGGAAGTCCAATTTCTTGCATTTCAAAGAGCGAATAGAGTCAAAGATGTTGTCAGGTCCAATATCTCAAATCATATATAGAAGTCCCATTTTTTTTTAAAATAGTCAGGTCAACTATTTTCAAGAGAATATAGAGGACGATGATGATGTTCAACACATGTTTGATAGCCATGAAAACTCTGGGTTCGACTATATCGAGTTGTATCTATTACTCTGCTAGACTCACCAATCCCAAGTGTTTGGTGAATCTCAGGTAATAGATCAGTCACAGTCATTGGAATAAGACGAAGTTGATGCAGTTGACGAGGAGGAAGAAGAACCCGATGCCATTGTTGATCAAATGGTGATTTTTTTTTGGGACTGGGGACTACACCGCGATCACTCCACTTGAATATGTAGATGAAGAGGCATTACCATTAAATCATGTCCATTGTCCTCCCCAGCACATGACTAACTAGCAATTGAGTGGAGACGAGTAATCCTCAGAACTGTTTTACAATCCTTCTCAACAATCAAAGGTGTCTTGAAAGTGGGGAACCAATACCGCACAAAAGCAGAGTGCATGCAAGCTATAATAAGGTTTCACATGGAAAATTTTGTCGATTTTGAAGTAAACCGCAATGACTCAAAGCGATATGTCGTAGTTTGTCGAAACAAACTTTGCAAGTTTCAGTTAGCAGCGTCCTAGCGGAAGAGAAGTGATTGTTGGGAGATAGGTTCAATTGATCCACCTCACACTTGTACTACCAACATTAATTGGCAAGATCATGGTAAACTAAGCTCCCAATTAATATGCCAAGAGATTTTGCATCTTGCGGGAGTAAATCCATTTGTGAAGGTTGAAATTCTGGCAAGCAGATCACAGATGTCCTAATAGATGTCGAGACATTGATCTCTGCTAAAACTGAACAAGGACAGAACATAAACATTATGTTCTCTTCAAACCAAGAACATTCTGATATCACAACATCATAACACTGTCATGACAGATGTTATGACATCTTAAGCCTGACAGAACAATATTAACAATCTTTAATTATGCAGAAAATGTAAATTGTATAATGATAAATAACACCAAAGTTGTTAACCTAGTTCGGTGCAATTCACCTACATCTGGGGGCATACCAAGCCAGGAAGGAATTCCACTATTAGCAGTATCAATTCATAGACCCTACAACCAACACACCCGTTGACGATCTACTCACTTAATCACTACCCAATGACCCTTCTACCTAATTCTTCCCTAGGTAAGAGACTCCATCTCACTTCCAATCATCGCAATGATGTCTAGCAGTCAACACCTCAGCCACTGCATCAACAACTTGATTTCCAACAACTCTTAAGTTACAGAAAAGTAGAAGACACACTTCAAAGTAACACAATCATCATTGCTTAAAAGCTCATAGATGATTAACAAATACAACTTAACTAAACAGTCCAACTCTAAGTATAAAACAGTACCAGAGTGGCTCACAATTTCACACAAACCCTAATGATCTACATCTTGGACCTGTGCTTTTTCTAGGTTACAAGCATTCTATTTATAACTTATTCCTAACTGGATTTGGGCTTCAAATCACAGCATAACAGTTGCTACAAATCAGCAGAAACATCTGCTACATAATAGGTCTTCAATCAAATCCTTCTTAATTTATCTCCATAATTAGAAAGTCATTATTCTTCAATATTCTTCTTGAAACCTATAAAACAACACCACATAGGATAACATAATATTCCCAGAACCATTCCTTACATTGGGCTTGGGCATTAGCAGATCTTAGTTTTAATTAATAATTAAAACTAATTATTCTCCAAATCTTTATGCATGAAAATAGCCAACCCTATTCTTCACAAACAGATTGCTTCCGAATAATATCACTCCAACATAATTTTACTCCCAGAATTACGCATGCAATCACTCAACACAAACACACAAAAGATTGCTAAAAATAGCGCAACAAAGAAAACCTAAAACCAGAACTGAAAGTTCTGTCAACTGATGTCAGAACATCGTGTTTGACATCATGCACACAGTCTGCGATACTAACAAACACCACCAACACTTCACCTGCAGAATGTTAGAGACAGCATGTCAAGACATCAAGTAGAACATCTTGATGCAACACATTATTTTACCAAAATTGCTGCCAATACAGAACCAACAAACTCCCCCTTTGGCAAATTTTGGCTAAAACAACTCCATATCAGAGATCCCTGCAGCAACCCACACAAACACAACTAATATTCTCAGAAAAATAGAAACTCCCCCTCAAGCCAAGGAGCACAGAAAAACAATCAAGAAAACCAGCACCTGCACACTAGAAAACCATCTACAAAACCACATCTACAAAACCATCTGCAACTGCACACTAGAAAACCATATGTAAAACCAGCAAAACCAGCAAAACAACTACTAAACTACTCTCCCCCTTTTTAGCCACAATTGGACAAACTCCACTTCCATAACACCAGAATAAGCAACATTCAGAACAAATCCATAGAGAAGAGAGTACATTAATACAGAGCACAAAAAGTTCCAAAGGCAAACTCTGAATCATCCAACCAACATACTCAGAACAGAACAGACTATTCTACATCCTTGTGAGACTGGTTCAAATGCGAAATCCAGACACAATATCTGAACAAACTTACTTCTCTCCCCCTTTTTGCCCAAAAATTGACAAACATTGGGGTAAATGTACACTTCTGGTTCAATCCATTGACACACCAGGTCTAAACTGTCATGTCCACCATGAACTTCACCAGTAACACAATGTCACGACATCTTGTCTGACATAACACCAGAGCCAGAGCCACAAACAATCTTGATAAACAACTGCACTACTTCAACAACAAAAGTTCAACTCCCCCTATCTAAGATAACCAGTGCTCCTTTGCAAGAAGAACACCTTAAATGAATGGAAAACATAAGACTCATCTTCATGTCTTCAAGAGCGCACCCTCTGTTCAACACACCTGCTGAACACATTCACTTAATGTTTGATCCTCAAACAACACTAGTACATTTAACTGACAGAAGTTGCTCCTTCAACAAGAAACACCACAAAATCACCAATGATATCCCATGACACATTTATGATCATATAGTAAGAAAGTACCAGGATCACATCCTTGTACTACAACCAACAAACTCTTGGATTGAGACCAAAATCACCATTGATCCCTCTCATCCAGAAACCATCCATACCCTGTATAACTCCACCTTGAATTTTACAGCCATAGACATTCTTGTTCCTTGAGATACAATCCAATTGAATCAGGAATGCTTCACACAATCATCCACAAGTTCTGAAGCAGAAACACATTGCCTTCCACTACACTCTAAGTAAAGTCCTCTTACTTTGAATTAATAACACACACTAAGACAAGTGTGACATCTTGCATCAACAAAGACCCCTACAAAGTTCTTCCAAAAACTGTAGAGAAAAATACATTCTCCCAGACACACACAAAACCGTCCTTCAGACTCCTCCTCAGAAGCATGTGTGCACATGATTCAAACAATTAGCTTCACATGGCTAGAACCATACATGTCCTATTAAGAACACACCAAAATGCCATCCAGCAGAAGAATGTCATAACATGTTATCTGACATTATATCCTCATATGAGGAAACCAAACTCCACAAGCTTGATCAACATGCAAGCTTCACAATATATGCACCTTTGCAGCAAAATCCATAGACAAGTTGTTAGTTCTTGTAGTTGGCTGGAATTTTGGTAAAACAATGTGGATGTCATGGTTGATGTTTCAACACGAGTTTCTTAACATTCTGGTTGTATTTTGTAAATGGTTGCAGATTCTGTGCTGATGTCAAACTCGATGTTAAGACATCAGTTGATAAAACATCAGTCTGAGTTGTTTTATTAGGGCTGCGTGTTTCTGTTAATGGATAGATATTCTGCTGAAGAGAGTGAGAGATTATATGCGAATATCTTGGTAAAGATATACTCAGTTGCAATCAGATTTGGAGCAGATCTTGTTGTTGTTTTTAAGGCTAAAAGATATGAAGATTTAATTGAAGATTTGATTGAAGATTTAATTGAAGATCTATTTAGTAGCAGAATCTTCTGCAAATTTGTAGTAGTTAATATGCTGAGATTTAAAGCCCAAATCCAGTTGGGAAAAAGGATAAATAGAAGCATTGTAACCTAGTTTAAGGTAAGCCAGCCATCATGTAAATTCTAAGGGCTGAGTTTGTGAACCACTCTCTAGGAGAGTTGGTATGTGTGAACCACTCGGATTGTGAGATGGTCATTGTTCTTAGAGGAAGTTGTTAAGCAACTCTAAGTATTGTTCTTAGTCATGAGGGTCATGTCTAGGTATTGTTATATGAGTGTGTCTTCTATGTGTTTGGAGAGTTTTTGGAAATCAAGCTGTTGATGCAGTGACTGAGATGTTGACTGCTAGACATTATTGCGATGATTGGGAGTGAGATGGAGTCTCTTATCTAGGGAGGACTCAGATAGAAGGGTCATTGGGTAGTGATTAAGTTAGTGGATTGTCAACTGGTTTGTTGAGTCTGTAATTTGATAGTGCTAATAGTGGACTTCCTTCCTAGCTTGGTATGCCCCCAGATGTAGGTTGTTAGACCGAACTGGGTGAATAAATTATGTGTGTTGTTTACTGCTTTTTTTTATTACTATTATTGCCTTGTTCATACAACAGATATTGATGTTGTGACATCGCACTTGACATCACATATCTGATACCAGAATTTCAATTGGTATCAGAGCAGGCATCCTGTCTGTTTCTGGATGAGATCTAGGGAAGATACTTTCTGGTTCATGAGCAAGGAAGATAGTTTTGCTGAGTTATGGACTTGGTCATCTCATATAGTTGTTTGTTTGATCCCTTGAAGTGAAGGATAGACTATTCATGACAGGGTATATATTGGACCTGTCTGTTGTTATCAGGTGTGTAGCTTTGGTGGAGAACTGCTGTTGTGAGGTTGATTTGTTGGCACTTGGTTTATGGTGATGGTGTGCAAGGATTATTGAGTAGTGCCTGAAGGTTGTTGAGGAGTTGTTGTGTGTTCTGCTGCATGGTGTCTGATGTAACCCTGGTTGGTTCTTGTATCTCTGGTGGTGAGATTCTAGGAAGGTATTCTCTTGGAAAGACATTAGGGTTTGGTCTCCTCAACAGGATATTCTATGATGTTGTAGTTTATGCAAGATGACTTCAACCGTTTGGTTAGAGATGCCAAAGATACTTGAGGATTATCTCATATCTTTATTTTGGGAAAGAAGTGATCAAAAGGTGAATGGATCTTATTAAAGACTGTATGACATGGAAGTTTCAATTTTTTTTAAGAAGAATATATTTCAAATCAGGCATTGAAGACCAATCTGTCCAAAACATTGAGTCCTTCTTTATCAATTTTCTTGATGGTGAAAGAAGAAGGTGGAGCCAAAGCAAAAGAGTATCACTGTCAACTCTTTCATGCGGGAGTGAAGATCTTGATAAGTTATCTCTTAAGCTTAGTTGTGGTGACCTAATTAGGAGGATCTTCCTGGTTATGATGTCAAATATAGTTCTGGTATATCTGAAGATGAATTCTTTTGTGAAGATACATGTTTCTGATTTTCAAAATCATGAACTGGAGGAAGTTTCATCAAGAAAGAAGCTGAGCTTAATATGTCAATTCTAATGTCTCGACATCGCGCTACACATCAGAAGTTTATGGTAAATGCTAAGTCAAAGACCTATTAGATTGTAGCTGTTTTGAAGGATCACTGAAGCTGTGAAGTTGAACAATTTTTGAGATGGAGCTGGTTGAAGAAAAGGTAGTAATCTTGATAGCAGAAGAGAAGGAGATAATCCCTGCTTAAGCTAAAATGTCTGAGGGCAATTTTATAGGGAAAATGCATCCAAGAGTTTGTATGCAGTAGCAGTGTAAATCAGCCTGTGGTCAATTGGTGTATGCGTGAGCTCATTCAATTTTATGGCTTGAAGGATTGGAAGTAGCAGATTGTCTCTGGTATGTTATCACTCTTAAGTTAGACAAGAGGTCTGAACCTTGTGCTTATAAGAAGAAGCTTCTGTAAGAGTGTGTTATGCAAGTTACTGCAGTTTTGTTGGTCTTGGAAGTTGATCAGATGTTGATATGTTCTCGTGTGTTCGCTGCAAGAGATATGTGTGGATTACTATGGTTGTAGTCTCCAAATACTTGTAGATGTTTAATGTGATTTAGACTGATGTCAGAACTGACGTTGAAACATCACTTCAGTTCTTTGCTCAGGGTGGAGTGAAAGATCAAGACATTGACCTAACTTGGAAGGCTTTTGTGGTATGAATGGTTGTCATAATGGTTGATTCAGAAGATGCTAGAATCTGAAGAAGGTTAAACCACAGGGATTTAAGATCAATTGCTATTTATGATATTCAAAAGTATTTAATTGATTATCCTTGAAAGACAAGATTAAGGATATTTTGTCAATTGTTTTAACATCTTTTCATCAGAGGTTTGGAGAATCATGGGAGGGGTTCTACATTCGCTCACAAGTCGCCTAAGTGTTGAACTGGGATTATTGCTTAACATCTGTTCCTAGAAAGTATTGTGAATGACTTGTCCAGATGGTGGTGCTGTTGAAGATGAAGATGGAAGACTATGAAGACATCATAATCTTGATGGTTACAGCTTGGATCAGTTTATTTCTGATCTAAGTGGTTTGGAGCATGGTGTTTGCTCTGGTTGTGAAGGTCGAGGATAAGTGGCAGTTATCTCTGGCTTTCTACTGACGGCTCTACTAAGGGAAGTGACTTTCTTTAGTGTTTCTATGAGGTAGTCTTGGACTACTTATTTTCGGAAGATTTAAATGTGGTAGGTTTGAAGTCTTTGGAGTTTCTAAGCAGGATGGAGGTTGTCTACTTAAACTTGATTGTTGAATCAAGTCTATGAGAGCATGGAAATCTGTTTCTACAAAGGGAAGAGGTTCTTCTGAGTGGCAGAAGGTAGAGCTGAATTCAACAGTTGGATGACATAATGTTCTGACATCTAGCTTAACATCAGGAGTCTCAGCTGGTGATGTGGCACATCAACTAATGATAGGGTGATCTACAGGAATGAACAATAGGATGCTTCAAAAAGATCGTTCTCATGGAAGTTTGCGGGAGCTGCAGGAAGGAGAAGATGTTACATGACCATGGCTTAGGGAGTCTGTCTAAGTGTGTTTGCTTTTGAGCAAGTGGAACATGTGACTTGAAGATCAAGTTTCCTTGGTGGATCAAGATATCTTTGTGAGAGTTCTGACAAACGTGAAAAATGTCAAAATGTGGCATTTGGTTGTTTTCATATGAGGATTCATGAATGAGGTGATCAAACTGTGGCATTTGGTTGATCTCAGAAGTGGATTCGGAGAATCAAGATAATCAGAGTGTGGCAGCTGGTTATTATTGAGGATTGTCTTGGAACAAGTTACTCTTGGGTAGAAGGGTGATGAGTTAAAGACTCAAGGAGATTATTCTTCTTGAAGGTGGATGAGAGTTTAATTCTCTAGTTCTTTGGATTACTATGCAATAGTAAGTCCAGTTGGTGGAGCATATCAAGAATCATGGTGATGATATCTTGGTGTGTGGCAAATGTTCTAACTTGTGTTGGGACATTATCTGGTTGAATATCCTTGGTGAAGGATGATTTTGTTCTGGTTTTGAAGCTTGGTGCATACATTATGCCTAAGGAGCGTCTACATAGTCATACGGGAGAATGATGAAGTAGAAGGTCTGCCTTGGATGGAGAATGTAGAGAAGACTGAAGTAGACCAGGTATTGATTGATTGGAAGTTTGAAGATGAAGAGTATAATAGGGAATGACTGCCTTTGGAGAAAGGGACAATGGTACCAAAATGCATGTGCTCAGCAAGTGTGCTCAAATGTTCATCTTCATCTAGAGTATTAGTTAACCATGACAGGGGGAGTACTTGTCTATGGATTCTGCAGCAAAGGTGCATATATTGTGAAGCTTGCATGCTGATCAAGCTTGTGGAGATTGGTTGCCTCTTATGAGGAGATAATGTCAGATAACATGTTATGACATTAGGCTGTTGGATGGCATGTTGGTGTGGACATGAATGGTTCTAGCCACGTGAAGCTAATTCTTTGTATCATGTGCGCACATGCTTCTGAGAAGAAGTCTGAAGACAATTTTATGCAGTTTTGAAAAAACTTTGTGAGGGTCTTTGTTGATGGGAGATGTCACACTTGTCTTGATGTGTGTTATTAATTCTAAGTAAGAGGAGTTTACTTAGAGTTCAGTGGAAGACATTGTGAGTGTGCTGGATGGATGAAGACTGTGTCTGGATTTTCCAAATGCTATGATGTACTGGTCAAGGAGCATCAGTTGTGAAATATAAGGGGAGAACTTCTGTCTGTACTAGTGTGGTACTTGGCTTGTTTGAGGATTAAGCATTATGTGAATGTGTTCAGCAGGTGTGTTGAACAGAGGGTGCGCTCTTGAAGACATGAAGATGAGTCTTATATTTTCCATTCATTTAAGGTGTTCTTCTTGCAAATGAGCACTGGTTATCTTAGATAGGGGGAGTTGAACTTTTGTTGTTGAAGTAGTGCAGTGAGGGTGTTATGTCAGACAAGATGTTGTAACATTATGTTACTGGTGAAGTTAATGGTGGACATGACAGTTTACCTCAATGCTTGTCAATGGTTGGCCAAAGGGGGAGAGAAGTAGGTTTGTTTAGCTATTGTGAGATGGAGAATAGTCTGCTCTGGTCTGAGTATATTGGTTGGATGACTCAGAGGTTGCCTTTGAAATTTTGTGCTTGCTGCTATGTTTAGAGGTTGTCCAATTGTGGCTAAAAAGGGGGAGAGTTAGCCCATGTGTTGCCTAGTTTTGTTGGTATAGGCTTGAGGGGGAGTAATCATGTTTGAACAGCTGGTATGATGGTTCTTGCTTTGAGGGGGAATTTGTTTTGTGCTGAGTTACTAGTTGTTGCAGCTGGTTAGTATTGCTGCAGGTTGTGCTGTGAATGTTAGCAAGTGTTTTTCCGCTGCAAGCTGAAAGTGTTTTAGCCAAAATTAGCCAAAGGGGGAGATTGTTAGTTCTTGTAGTTGGCTGGAATTTTGGTAAAACAATGTGGATGTCATGGTTGATGTTTCAACATGAGTTTCTTAACATTCTGGTTGTGTTAAGTTGTAAATGGTTGCAGATTCTGTGCTGATGTCAAACCCGATGTTAAGTCATCAGTTAATAAAACATCAGTCTGAGTTGTTTTATTAGGGCTGTGTGTTTCTATTATTGGAGAGATATTCTGTTGAAGAGAGTGAGAGATTGTAGGCGAATATCTTGGTAAAGATATATTCAGTTGCAATCAGATTTGGAGCAGATCTTGTTGCTGTTTTTAAGGCTAAAAGATATGAAGATTTAATTGAAGATTTAATTGAAGATTTGATTGAAGATTTAATTGAAGATCTATTTAGTAGCAGAATCTTCTGCAGATTTGTAGCAGTTAATATGCTAAGATTTAAAGCCCAAATCCAGTTGGGAAAAAGGACAAATAGAAGCATTGTAACCTAGTTTAAGGTAAGCCAGCCATCATGTAAATTTTAAGGGTTGAGTTTGTGAACCACTCTCTAGGAGAGTTGGTATGTGTGAACCACTCGGATTGTGAGATGGTCATTGTTCTTAGAGGAAGCTGTTAAGCAACTCTAAGTATTGTTCTTAGTCATGAGGGTCATGTCTAGGTATTGTTATAGGAGTGTGTCTTCTATGTGTTTGGAGAGTTTTAGGAAATCAAGTTGTTGATGCAGTGACTGAGATGTTGACTGCTAGACATCATTGCGATGATTGGGAGTGAGATGGAGTCTCTTATCTAGGGAGGACTTAGATAGAAGGGTCATTGGGTAGTGATTAAGTTAGTGGATTGCCAACTGGTTTGTTGAGTCTGTAATTTGATACTGCTAATAGTGGACTTCCTTCCTGGCTTGGTATGCCCCCAGATGTAGGTTGTTAGACCGAACTGGGTGAACAAATTCTGTGTGTTGTTTACTGCTTTTTTTTATTACTATTATTGCCTTGTTCATACAACAGATATTGATGTTGTGACATCGCACTTGACATCACATATCTGATACCATAATTTCACAAGTACTCCCCCTGTCATGGATAACCAATGCT
Organism: Lathyrus tuberosus; assembly: GCA_022829125.1. Classification (NCBI taxonomy): domain Eukaryota; kingdom Viridiplantae; phylum Streptophyta; class Magnoliopsida; order Fabales; family Fabaceae; genus Lathyrus; species Lathyrus tuberosus. Next base: position 1,062,803 of record JALAZF010000910.1, on the reverse strand, counting down.
CTTGATGGAGATGAACATTTGAGCACCAAATCTTTACACACTTGCTGAGCATATTCATATACTGTACTCTCACTCCTAGAGAACACATCCAATTATCCTGACTGGTTTGACACTGCTCACAAACTCCACGAATTCTCAGCTTACTTAAAAAGCTTTACTGAGATCCAATCTCTTCAAGAGAAAGAACAGCTCTTAAAAAAACTTTCTGATCAAATCACCTCATCTGACACAATTCCTCTGGCATTACATCCACTAGTAGTTGTTGATACTAGTGAGGTCTTCAAAAATAGTAGTCATGCTTTGCCAGAACATACTACTAAAAACAAGATCAGAATCTCCACATTCTAATCCACATAGTCAAAAACACCTCTTCTGACAAAAATGCTTGAGCATCCAACTCCAAGTGCACAATCTCAATCATCTTCCACATATAACCATCAACAATCATGATGTTACAATCATCATTTGGGACTTCAGCTTCCCATCACCATTCAAAGGACTCATTGCACATAAAAGTCCTTCAAGAAGCTCCCAATAAAACACAGCCAGAGCAGCTTATCAGGTTAACATAAACACCTGAACACCATAGAGAGAAATAAACTAGCACACCCTCTCTGAAGCAAAGAGTTCAGACTGCAGACTTGCATACTCACATCAGACAAATACTTAGCTCCCGTCAAAGTATTTATCATTTGTCAGATGTACACCTTTATCAGAGGATAGACAAATACTCAGCTCTCGTCAAAGTATTTATCATTAGTCAGATAAGACTACCTTCTCACACAAGGTAGGACATTTGGTCTGACATTCTTCTTTCGCACACATCAGGCATCTGTTGATTCTTCTTCATGACAAACCATCATGACAACCATTCACACCACAAAATCATTCCAAATTAGGCCAGTGTCTTGACCTTTCACGCCACCCTGAGCTAAACAACCTTCCTTGGTTGAGGAAGCAAAGAACTGAAATAATGTTTCAACATCAGTTCCGACATCAGTCTAAATCACATGGATTTAAACATTTACTATGGCTTTGGAGACAACAACCATAGTAATCCACACACATCTCTTGCAAGGGACATAAGAGGATCAACCATCAGTAGCTGATCAAGCTTCAAAACCAGATCATACACACATGCAGGAACCTGCATACTCTACATCTCAAGAATCTTCTTCTCAAACTTCTAATGTTCAGACCTCTTGTCTGACTTTGAGATGTTGGATGCCATTCTTCTGCACCTAAAGAGGAGATTCCCTCTAACAGGTTTCTGGAGCATACAAAAAAAACATTGACTGGTCATCACAAACAGATTGTTCAGAAAAAAAATATGCTTCTCCCAACACTTCAACCTACAAGGATACCCTTCAATCCTTGCAAAAAAATATTCCATTATGTGAGGACACCACATAACTGAACTCCAGCTTAAGAAGAAACTTCTCATGCAGATACCAGGGAACCATAATCTTTTGGTAAAAAAAAAAACACCAACTCCTCCTTGCTCCAAACACAAATCTGAAATGCTCATCCTAGATGGTTTGGATGACAATCCAACAATGAAGACACCAGCCAACCAGTTAGATTAATACACCTCCTCTATGCACAGCCCTTTGAGTTTCTCTTCCACTAGAACAAGAGTTTCATTTTCTCATAGACTTGATAGTGATATCAAGTTTGAGTAAACAACCTCCGTTCTATTTTTGAGAAACACCACCAGACATATTGAGAAAAATAAATTCTCAATACAAAGATGTCAAGGCATTATGTCTGACATTTCTTCGAGTTCTTCCAGCATCAGATTACGGACTCCCCCTTATTAACTGCTAAGAACTCCTAAGGGAATTATTCATTCTCCCATCCAATAGCTGCACATCCTGTGGTTAGTACACACATATAACTCCTTTCAAACAGAATCTGCTCCATGGCCATAAACAAGATTGCATACATCTGGCTGCTTTGATCAGAAGGAACTTTCCGATTTCAGAGAGAATGTCCTTGACATTTGAGCTTGACCTCCACAAAAAAAAACAACCTTTGGATACACTAATCATCTCTTAACCAACACACTTATCTAAGACATGTTTCTTGATAGAAACTTCTTAGACAAACAACCCAGATGCCTCCTCTTCCAAGCCAGGAGTAGGTTCCAAACAGATGTGATCAATACACATTAGTTTAGCCCCTAAGCATCTGTTATGCCATACCTTTATCCAATAAGATTCTGCACAATATGCTGGTTTTATGTTCCAACATCTGGTAGGACATTAGATCCCTTCTTAAGAAACACACCAAGAGATCCTTTATCAAAGCCCAGAGATTGGCCTTGTGGGGTTGGAAGCAAGAATAAATTGCTTCTAACTTTCTTCAGATCTCTTTTCAACAAACTCATATAAAAGTTCCTTTATGAGTGGACTTGGGATGAACCTCAAGTATCTTTGGCAACTCTAACAAGCTAGTTGAAGATATCCTCAAGTATCACCACAATGTGATACACATTCAGAAGAGAACAGAGTGTTGCAGCCTTAACACACAAAACCACCAGGAGTTTTCTGACAAATACATATGCAGCGGAACACAGATAAAGAAAACCCCTCAACAACCTTCAGACAAAACTTAATAACCTTTGCACAAACACCACACTCCAGGTGCAATAGGTCAGCATAGGTTGAAAATAAATCACCCCACAAAGCAGCTCACCACCAAAGCTACACGACTGACAACTTCAAACAGAGCCAATACACACCCTATCATGAATAGTCCATCCTCCACTTCAAGGGACTATTCAAACAACATATGAACTGACCAAGTCCAAACAACTTTTCAGCACAGCTATCTTCCTTGCACATGAACCAGAAAGTATCTTCCCTAGGATATCACCCAGAAAAACGAACAAGATGCCTACTCTAATACCAATTGAAATTCTGGCAAGCAGATCACAAATGTCCTAATAGATGTCTAGACACTGATCTCTGCTAAAACTAAACAAGGACAGAACATAAACATTATGTTCTCTTAAAATCAAGAACATTCTGATATCACAACATCATAACACCGTCATGACAGATGTTATGACATCTTAAGCCTGACAGAACAATATTAACAATCTTTAATTATGCAGAAAATGTAAATTGCATAATGATAAATAACACCAAAGTTCATAACCCAGTTCGGTGCAATTCACCTACATCGGGGGGCATACCAAGCCAGGAAGGAAGTCCACTATTAGCAGTATCAATTCATAGACCCTACAGCCAACACACCCGTTGACGATCTACTCACTTAATCACTATCCAATGACCCTTCTACCTAAGTCCTCCCTAGGTAAGAGACTTCATCTCACTTCCAATCATCGCAATGATGTCTAGCAGTCGACACCTCAACCACTGCATCAACAACTTGATTTCCAACAACTCTTAAGTTACAGAAAAGTAGAAGACACACTTCAAAGTAACACAATCATCATTGCTTAAAAGCTCATAGATGATTGACAAATATAACTCAACTAAATAGTCCAACTCTAAGTACAAAACAGTACCAGAGTGGCTCACAATTTCACACAAACCCTAATGATCTACATCTTGGACCCGTGCTTTTTCTAGGTTACAAGCATTCTATTTATAACTTATTCCCAACTGGATTTGGGTTCAAATCACAGCATAACAGCTGCTACAAATCAGCAGAAACATCTGCTACATAATAGGTCTTCAATCAAATCCTTCCTAATTTATCTCCATAATTAGAAAGTCATTATTCTTCAATATTCTTCTTGAAACCTATAAAACAACACCACATAGGATAACATAATATTCCCAGAAACATTCCTTACATTGGGCTTGGGCATTAGTAGATCTTAATTTTAATTAATAATTAAAACTAATTATTCTCCAAATATTTATGCATGAAAATAGCCAACCCTATTCTTCACAAACAGATTGCTTCCGAATAATATCACTCTGACATAATTCTACTCCCAGAATTACACATGCAATCACTCAACACAAACACACAAAAGATTGCTAAAAATAGCGTAGCAAATAAAACCTAAAACCAGAACTGAAAGTTCTGTCAACTGATGTCAGAACATCGTGTTTGACATCATGCACACAGTCTGCAATACTAACAAACACCACCAACACTTCACATGCAGAATGTTAGAGACAGCATGTCAAGACATCAAGTAGAACATCTTGATGCAACACATTGTTTTACCAAAATTGCTGCCAATACAGAACCAACAAAGGTGAGCACGATTATCTCTCATGTCGTTGCACGGTTCAACTATACTTCATCGTATCGAAAAGCTTGGATTGCAAGAATTAAAGCGATTGAACATGTATATGGAAATTGGGAAAAGTCTTACAATTAACTTCCACGGTATTTGCTAGCACTTCAAAAATATGTTCCTGGTACGGTTGTAATATTGGAATCGCTTCCAGCATACACGCCTAATGGAACATGTGTGGATGGATGTAGGATATTCTCTCGCCTCTTCTGGGCATTTCAACCGCGCATCAAAGATTTTGCTTTCTGCAACCTGTTATTCAAGTGGACGACACATGGTTGTATGGAAAATACAGAGGAATATAGCTGATGTCGGTTGCACAAGACACAAATAATAATATACTTCCAATTGCATTTGCTCTGGTCGAAGGTGAGACAGGTGAAGCTTGAAGTTTCTTCCTTAAAAATCTCAGAACACATGTAGCCCCGCAACCCAACTTATGTCTGATTTCCGACAGACATGCCTCTATTGTGAGCGCTTACAATAATCTTGCTAATGGTTGACATAATCCTCCTTTTGTCCATGTCTACTGCATAAGACACATTGCTTAGAATTTTATGCGGGAAATTAAAGACAAAAACCTCCGTACAAAAGTTGTGAACGTGGGGTATGCATTAAACCAACCATCATTTATGTATTACCGCGAAGAAATAAGATTGTCAAACGCGGAAGCATTAAGCCGGGTGGATAGCATTCCAGTGGAGAAGTGGACAAAGGCATTTGATGGGGTCACATGACCACAAACCTTGTGGAATCCCTGAACGGCGTATTTAAGGGAACTAGAAACCTCCCCATCACTGCATTGGTAAGAGCAACCTATTACAGGTCGGGGTCACTATTTGCAATAAGAGGCAAAAAATGGAGTGCTGTTTTGGAATTAGGACAATTATTCAGCGAAAGCTGCATGAAATATATGAAGGAAGAAACTGTTAAAGCGACCTCACATCGAGTTAGATAATTTGACCGTCACAATTACAACTTCATTGTTGAAGAGACAAATGATCACAATGAGGGTCGGCCAATGGGACACTACAGGGTGGAAATTCATAAAAATTGGTGCGACCCCCGGAAAGTTTCAAACCTTCTGTATGCCTTGTTCACATGTCATTGCGGCATGTTCTAGTGCTCGTCAGGATCCATTCTTGCAACTATCAGAAGTTTACAAGGTCGTGAACTTATTCGGTATCTACAATAACAGCTTTCCAGTGGTAGCTAGTGAGGACTATTGGACAACCTATCATGGGGACACAATTTACCACAACGAAAACATGAGAAGAAACAAAAAGGGTCGCCCCAAAAGCACGCGAGTTAGAACTGAAATGGACATAACTGAGAAAATGGAAAGACTGTGTGGAATATGTCGTCTTCCCGGGCATACACGGAAACGTTGTCCAAATGTTGTAACAAGTTCTAGATAGATTTACTGTTGTCATAGAAAAGTTGTAACTTTCGAATTTAATATTTATAACAACTTCGGTTACAAGAAAACAAACTGAAATACTTCTAAAGCAACACACAAACCATTAAAGATATCAAGATTAATACAACATAAACTAAGAAATAACAACAATCAAAACAATATCATCAGTTTCAAACATCATAGACCTAACGCCGTTGTCATCTTTAATTTGCAATCACTCACGTTGTATATTGCCATCTGCAATCGAGAAGTAAGAAACAAGTCTTTTAATACTTCTAATTCTTTCACCATCTGGAATGTCTCCTTCTAACCAGCGATTCAAACTCCTTCGTAGTTGCTCTAAACTTTGGATGTTCCAGAACAACATCCTTATCGGAGGCTTGGTTCTTGAAAACATAACATGGCCGTATCTTCTGAGATACATAATTGAATTTGCTAAAATTGTCAAAAACAAAGACAATTTAAATGTGAACAAATGTACAAGAGTAACATCTATTTATACAAGAAAAATTTTAAATAAAATAATAATTAATACTATAATAATATATAATATATGAATTAATGAAAATTATTTTTTATCACAAATAAGGTGATTACAAAGCAATGTCGCCCCTTTTGCAATTTAAGAGGTGATTCCAAACAATTTGGCGCTTTGGGTATTTTGTTAAAAAGTTTGGTAGATTGGAATATATTATAGGTAAAGTTGATTATATGGATAAAAAATTCCAAAAACAAACTTATCCACTATACAAGACTAATTTACTTGTAAACATTGAACAAAACATATGCCACAAATTACTACCGACATGACAGATGCAGTAGCTTGTTCTGAAAAGAACATTAACCTTTTGTGCCTGACATGTATCGCCACTCATTAACAAACTGATCCATGGTCTAATTTGTACAACACACACGAACTGTCCATGAAGACTCAAGTCAGATAAACCTTTTTCATAAACAGGTTTGCTAAACTATGCGCCTCTTTCTTGAACCACATAAGTACTCTACGAATTTAATACCAGCCAACTACCAAGTACGAATCATTCAATTTTCAGTTGTGCGTCTGAATCACACTCCTTTACACACAACTCTTCTTCATAAATAATTACGTAACAAAATTAAACACGTTCATCTCTGTGTTTTTTTATTCATCAAATGACATTCACAACCGACACCATGAAAGAACTTCTACGCAGTCCATTTCTTCTTCTGTTGATGCTTTATTACCCTTCTTGCCACTCACTTGACACCATAACGCTAAACCAAACTATCAAAGACGGCGACGTTTTGGTCTCCAACCCTCGAGGAACCTTCGCACTTGGTTTCTTCGGCCCGAAGCCAGATTCCAAAACCCGTTACCTTGGTATATGGTACAACAAAATTTCAGAGCAAACCATTGTTTGGGTTGCAAACAGAGACAATCCTCTCAGTGACACTTCCGGTGTTCTCTCCATCAACAACGGAAACCTCGTACTCCACGTCCTGAACAAGAACAAAAACCTTAAACCCATTTGGTCTTCTAATTTTTCAACTTCTACCTCATTTGGTGACTCTTCAGCTAAGCTTTTGGATACAGGAAACTTTGTTTTGACTCGGGGTAACCAAAAAAACATTTTGTGGCAGAGTTTTGATTTTCCATCTAACACGTTGCTTCCTTTCATGAAACTCGGGTTGGACCGTAAAACCGGTCTGAACCGGTTCCTCACATCTTGGAAATCCCCGAATGATCCAAGAACCGGAAACATGACATACCGGATTGACCCGACCGGTTTTCCTCAATTGTTTCTGTATAAAAATAAATCTCCAATATGGAGAGTCGGGTCGTGGACGGGTCAGAGATGGAGCGGAGTACCCGAAATGACTCCGAATTTCATCTTCAACGTTAGCTACACCAACAACGAAGATGAAGTTTCTGTATTATACGGTGTGAAGGATCCAATGGTGTTATCGAGAATGGTTTTGGAAGAAACGGGTCACGTGAGGAGGCTGACGTGGCAACCTAGCGAACGTAGATGGTTTCAGATTTGGTATGGTCCGAAAGAGGAATGTGATGGTTTCAAACAGTGCGGATCGAACTCGAATTGTGACCCGTATAATGCGGATAAGTTTGAGTGTGAGTGTTTACCCGGTTATGAACCGAAGTTTGCGAGGGAATGGTATTTGAGAGACGGGTCGGGTGGGTGTGTGAGGAAGAGAAATGTTTCCACGTGTGGAAGTGGGGAAGGGTTTGTGAAAGTGGCACGTGTGAAAGTGCCTGATACTTCAAAGACACGTGTGAATGAGAGTTTGGGTTTGAAAGAGTGTAGAGAGAAGTGTTTGGAGGATTGTTCTTGTGTTGCGTATGCAAGTGAGAATGAGTTATCTGAGAGTGGGTGTGTTACTTGGCATGGTGACATGGAAGATACAAGAACTTACACACAAGTTGGACAAGATTTGTATCTGCGTGTGGATGCACATGAGCTGGGTAAAAATTCTTAGAATAATGCATTCCAAATGTTTGTATAAATGTTTTGAAATATTATTGCCATAATTTCATATGTTTGATTTGTTTGGTCATGATGTTTGTTATGAGATTTTGATTTTCTGCAAGTTGCAGCTATTTATGCAAAACATCCATATGGTTCTCTTGGCAAAAAGGGGATGGTGGCAGTATTGGTCATTTCTTCTTGCTTGGTATTGTTGATGGGGATCATTTTCGTGTATTGGTTTGTGAAATCCAGGAAACAATGTAAGTAATTTTTATTATCAAACTGGTCATTGTGGGAGGATTATTTATTCAATTAATGTGCTCAAATGGGTTTGTTTCCTTGTTTGATGACAGGGTCGAAAAGGGATCCCAAGTATTCGTTTCGTCTTAGCTTTGGTGACTCTTCTAATCAGCAAGAATTTGATAGTACGAACAATTCAAATTTACCATTCTTTGATCTTAGCTCCATAGCTGCTGCAACGGATCATTTTTCACCGGCTAACAAGCTTGGTGAAGGTGGTTTTGGTTCTGTTTATAAGGTAGCTAATCTTGTTTTGCATTGGTTTTAATGCGTTCTGTTGTACCATTGTCAATTTTGAAAAAATTTAAATATATGTTTACATTTCACAACTATTTGCACTAGTCGCGGTATTTCTCTGGGCATATAATGTGTTCTATAAAAAGGCAAAAGGAAAGTTATTAATAAGTTTAGTTTGGATGATGGTTTCAGGGTATATTGAGCAATGGAATGGCGATTGCAGTGAAGAGACTGTCGAAGTATTCTGGACAAGGCATAGAAGAGTTTAAAAATGAGGTTGTTTTGATTTCAAAACTCCAACACAGAAATCTTGTGAGGATCTTAGGTTGCTGCATTCAAGGAGAAGAAAAGATGTTAATCTACGAATATCTGCCTAACAAAAGCTTAGACTTTTTCATTTTTGGTATGTGATGTTTATTTTCACCTTTGTTGCATTATACATAAGCTCTCACTTTTCATATATAGCAATGTCATTTCCTAACTATTCATGTTGATATTTTCATACACCCAAGTTACAAAATAATTGACATAACATACTTAATTCACTCATTATACCATGAATTGTTTATCTAGATAAATCTAAAAGCTCAGAGCTAGACTGGAGAAAGCGGTTTGATATCATTTGTGGCATTGCTAGAGGGATCTTATATCTTCACCATGACTCACGATTAAGAATAATTCATAGAGACTTAAAGGCCAGCAATGTCTTGTTGGATTCTGCATTGAACCCAAAAATTGCAGATTTTGGTATGGCTAGAATGTTCGGTGGAGATCAAATTGAAGCAGTTACAAATCGTGTCGTTGGAACCTAGTAAGTATTAATTGAAATACCCATTCAATTCTTTGTATCATGTTAATTAATACATTAATTCCTATTGTAGTTATAGTGATCTCATTTATCTATATTTTGTTTTTACAGTGGTTATATGTCTCCAGAATATGCCATGGAAGGACAATTTTCAGTGAAGTCTGATGTATATAGCTTTGGAGTTTTACTGCTAGAGATTATTACAGGAAAGAAGAACAGTGGTAAATATGAAGACGATGCATCCATAAATTTAGTTGGACATGTTAGTATTTCTTAGAATTTAACCTCCAAATAATTATAAACCTTTTTTTAATATATAGTTTGATTAATCTAGTAAGTTCAATCATTGATGCAGATATGGGATCTATGGAAAGAAGACAAAGCCATGGAGATTGTTGATCGATCATTAGGAGAGTCGTTCTCTGAGCTTGAAGTCCAAAGATGTATCCAAATTGGGCTTTTATGTGTACAAGATTATGCTGTTGACAGACCATCTATGTCAGCTGTTGTATCTATGTTGGGAAATGACTCAACTCTTCCCACTCCAAAACAACCAGCATTTATTTTCAAGAAAAGTAACTATGAGAGTTCAAATCCATCAACCAGTGAAGGAATTTACTCAGTAAATGATGTAAGTATGACTATGATTGAAGCTCGCTAAAGGCCGTGCTTATTGTATGATGCTAGTGTGCTGTATACTTGCATACGAAACTGCAATAAGGTACGCCATATTACTGTCAATCTAGATTCTTACAAGGAGGCAAAGTTAAAACCAACATTTTACTTTTAAGAGATGGGCGACAAGAGAGAATAGGGAGTAGTTGTACTAGACAATGAGATAAAGTGAGAAACCACAAAAATGAGTGATCATGTCTTGATCCAAAACCTTAAGCTGTTGCGTATTGTGTCTCCACAGTTATATTGTCTTTATTTAACTCAATGTCAAACAACGTGGGACTAACACAGTTCCACACTTGTATTTTACTGAAGTACTCCTTTATGTAAATTAAAGCCATTGTTGTATGTATATAATTGCACGAAAAATGTAAAATCCTGTTATTATAATAGTATGAATTACTGTTTCTTTTTATCTTTGAGAATTCAAATGGATAATTGTGTAGAAACATTTTATTTTGCTACTATATATTCTATAAACTCTTGAAATTTTCAAGAGCAGAAAAACCCCTTTGTGATCAAAGATCTTATATATTTTATACTTATGCACCGAGTCTGGTATAAATAGTTAGTTAACTAATTCAATTTATATTAGTTGCATTTTTGGGATTGGAAGATATGGGTTACCTTAAATTCATCAAACCACTGCTAAAACATTGTGTTAAAGATCAATTCCAACTTATAAGCTTATTGAAACAGATATACTCTCATTGAAACAGACATCCTCGAACATTCATTTTTACAATACAATAAAGTGACTACACATTTTTTTATATAAAGAACCTCTAAAAATATCTACAAACTGAATTCTAATGAAAAAGTATGAACAAAATTTTTTATTTTATTATGGTAGCTTTTAGCGACCACTGATTGTAGTTTCTGTTAATTCATTTATCGAAGGCCCTCCTCCCAATGTTGAAAGACTCTGGCAAAATTTGGTTTCCAATTAATTAAAATGCAGGTTTTTGAGGTGGAAAGTGAGGTGTTTCATTGGCTAGCATGAAAACAACTTCTAACATTGATGGTCTATTCATGGCATTTTCTTGCACACACAAAAGTCCAATTTGAATGCATTTCAGAACTATATCAGAAGGATAAAACTGGTTTAGTGCTAGATCAACTATATCCAAGGTCTTTCCTTCTGTCCATTGTGTCCACACCTACAAATGCACAACAAAATCTTTAAATAAATACATCATATATCATTAAACTGTTGGCCACTTTTAGGGGTACCTTTTCTTATTTTTATAACTTACATGTCCAATTAAATTTGGGGATGCTCTTCCTGTTTCACAATGTGTGTTTCTTTGTCCAGTAATAATTTCTAGTAGCAAGACCCCATAACTGAATACATCAGATTTTGTTGAATACAGTCCTTCCATTGCATATTCTGGTGCCATATATCCACTGCGCATCATGTAAAATACATATCCATCTCTGCAATCTTAATGATTATAAGGTTATGACACATACTATGTTCCAACCACTCTTTGTTCTTGCTTGGATTTCATCTTCTCCAAATATTCTCCAAATATCAGAGATTTTGGGATTCTTTGCAGCATCAAGGATTGCTGACTTTCAGGTCTCTATGACTTATTTTAGGCCTTGAATCTTGATGAAGATATAAAGCACCTCGAGCAATCCCACAAATAATTTCAAAACGCTTACCCCAATCTGATGATGACTACAATTGAAGTTTTCAGAAATAGAATGTATTTGGAAACGTCAACTTCCAATTGAGCTTAAGTTCATAGAAGTTCATCAAAATATATAAAATATATAATGGACAATGAAAATACCATTTATTTAAACATCAGGAAGTCATTATTTCCACTTAACCATGAAAATATAGAAATTAGTGGGGATATATTAATGCTGCAATTGCATTGTGATTTGGCTTATGAACAATTTGAACTTAACTACCGATATAAGTATTTAAAAGTGTTGAACAGAGCTTTGGAAAGCAATTTATAATATGTCTGCATGCTGTTTTCATCTAATTATTATAAACATTCCATGATAATATATATGAAAACAGTTTGACCATATTTTCTATTTCACTACAGAAATAGCTTACACAAGTGCTTATGCTATAACCATTTAATTAAGTTGTTTATGAAAATAATTCTTAAATCAATAGGGCAGCTTGGCTATTAATAGTTTCAATCTTGTCCCATGATTTATGCTTGTCTAAATACAAGTTCATTCAGGTTAGAGAGAGACAACGAGTAAATAAGAGAGAGGAGCATACTGAATATAAAGAAATCTAGGCTTTTGTTTGGTAGGTATTCATTAAACTAGCAACCTTTCTTCTATTTTAAAGCAACAACCAAGCAATCTCACTAGATTAATGTGTTGGAGTTTAACTAAAAGTGTAACTTCATTTTTAAACTCTTCTTTGCCTTGACCTGAATCTTTGGATAATCTTTTCACTGCTATCTCTTGTCCATTAACTAAGCAACAATATTCATATTTTCATACTCATGTCACTCGTTATACCATGCATATCTTGTCTAGATAAATCTAAACGTTCAAACCTAGGCAAGAGAAACCGATTTGGTTTTATTTGTGGGGTTGTTAGAAAAATCTTATAACTTCATCATGACTCATGAATATAAATCGCTCATAGGATCTGAAGGCCAGCAATGTCTTGTTGGACACTGCTTTGAACCCAACAAGTACAGATTTTGGTATGGCTATAATGTTTGGTGGAAATATGATCTAGAAACGTGTTTAGAAGTGGAATCGGTCTTTACCTTACAACAACTATTCAGACCCATAAAACTTCCTGATAAGCTTATTGAAACAGACTCTTACTCAAGTATTCATTTTACAATACTACAAAGTGATTAAAAATACCTCTTTCTAAAGAACCTCAAGAAAATTCTACTAACTCAATTCTGATGGAAAAATATGGACAAAAAATTACTTATTTCATTAACGTAGCTTTTAACGAGCACTAATGGTAGTTTCTGTTAATTCATTTATTGAAAAACCTCCTCCTGATGTTGAAGATTCTTGCAAATCTTGGTTGCCATTGAATAAAAAAGCTGGTTTTTGAGGTGGGATGAGAGGTGTTTCATTGGATAGCATGAAAACAACTTCCAACATTGATGGTCTATTCACGGCATTTTCTTGCACACACAATAGTCCAATTTTAATGCATCTCAGAACTATAGCAGAGGGATAAAACTGGTTCAGTGCTGGATCAACTATATCCAAGACACTTTCCTCTGTCCATAGTGTCCACACCTACAAATGCACAACACAATCTTTAAATAAATACATCATACATCACTAAATTGTTGGTCAATTTTAAGGTTACCTATTTTTATTTATGTAACTTACATGTCCAATTAAATTTGGGGAGGATCTTTCTTTTTCACGATGTGAGTTTCTTTGTCCAGCAATAATTTCTAGTAGCAAGACCCCATAACTGAAGACATCAGATTTTGTTGAATATAGTCCTTCCATTGCATATTCTGGTGCCATATATCCACTGCAATTATACAAAATAGTTAGACCATCATGTTAAATACAAATCCATCTCTATAATACTAATGTTTATAAGGGTATGACACATACTATGTTCCAACCAATCTTTTTGTTCTTGCTTGGATTTCATCTTCTGCAAATATTCTAGCCATACCAAAATCTGATATTTTGGGATTCATTGCAGCATCAAGGAGAACGTTGCTAGCCTTTAGATCTCTATGAATTATTTTCAGCCTTGAATCTTGATGAAGATATAAAACACCTCGAGCAATCCCACAAATAATTTCAAAACGCTTACCCCAATCCAATGACGACCTTTGGTTAAGATCTGAGTTGAACAATTGAAGTTTTTAGAGATTGAACATATTGGGAAAATCAACACCATATTGAGCTTAAATTCATAAGAGTTTATCAAAATATAGAATAGAAAAGGATAATACAGTTTTAGTTGAATATCTGGAAGCCATTATTTCCACTTAACCATGAAAATGTAGAATTTAGGAAACTGACAAGTAGATAAGATTAGATAATCTGCTGAACCTATCGTCTTGTGCCTGACAAGGAGTTTTAGGAATATATGTAAAAGTTTCAATCTTGTCCCATGTTTAGGCATCTAAACATTATAATGAATTACTGTTAACGCATTTATTTTAGCAATAGCCCTGTGAGTAATGTGCCGATTTCTCTCGCCAATTCAGTCATAACTCACTATGCTTTATGCTTGTCTAAACAAGTTCATTCAGGCTAGAGAGAGACAATTATAAATAAGAGAGGGGAGCATACCGAATATAAAGAAGTCTAAGCTTTTGTTTGGTAGGTATTCATAAACTAGCATCCTTTCTTCTTTTTCAAAGCAACAACCGAGCAATCTCACTAGATTTCTGTGTTGGAGTTTAACTAAAAGTGTAACTTCATTTTTAAACTCTTCTTTGCCTTGACCTGAATCTTTGGATAATCTTTTCACTGCTATCTCTTGTCCATTAACCAAGCAACCCTGAAATATTTATCACCCATTTCACTATTTTTCCTTCATTTTTCTATTATGTGATTCAAATGAATATAAAGAGGTGAAGGATGTTTTCACTTCTTGCATCAGTAGCTTAGTGTAGAGTTTTACTTACCTTATAGACTGAGCCAAATCCACCTTGTCCAAGCTTATTCTCATGACCACAATTTCTTGTAGCTGTCATTATCGTCTTAAAATTGAAAAATGGTAGATTTGGATGTGGAGCACCATTCTCTTCTCCAGAGGAATCTTGGTTTAATTGCCGCATTATTTTTTCTGAAATTTCAAATGACATGAGGTAAGATTTCAATCAATTTACACAGTTTCAAGAGTATGTTTCTTCTTGGCTCTAAAAAAAATCAGATTATAAATTTAGCTGTGGTTGCACTTGTAATGATCTCAATAACAGTAATAGTAATAATAATAATATTCAATCAAAACATAGACATTATTATGAGTTGCTAAGGAAATTTGGAGATATTGTTTGTATAACAGTGATATTCAGTTGGTTAGGAACTTAGGCATTCATTTCACACTACACTATAATATGGACATACAACTAGATTAGTTTGTTGGATTGTTAGGTGTGATTGCAAAGCATGTAGGGATATGTTGGCTAGGGGGTGATAGCTAGCTTTTGGGTGATTTGGAAGAAGTGAAACAGTGCGCCGTTTTATCTTAATGAAATATAGATTGACAGTCTAGGGGAGGAAATAAAGAAAACAGCATGGAAATGGTTGAAAATGAAAACTAAAGGTTTTAATTTCAAACTTGGCAATGGTCTTTGAATCCCAAAGCACGTCTCAGATTGAAAAGAGAAGATTGAATTGGTGCTGGTGTGTATAAGTGGTGTATAAAAAGAAAAGTGCTTCTGTCATAAGGAATCAAAGGATCTTGTGTCAGCAGGAACTTGAAACTGAGAGCTGGAATTGAGCTGACAACAGTATTGGGAGATGGCGTGGTTCTGTCCATGATTTGGGGTTGCTGTGGAACTATATTTTGTTGTTACTAGTGTTGGTTTTCCTATTAGTTTTGCTGGTATTTGAGACGTACGGTTGATGATTTGGGGGCTTTTGGAGCTACCCTTTTAGCTCTTACTGCTGGTTTTTAATGGTATTTGGGCTTTGCCGATTTTGTTGAAATGAATTTGTAGATGTGGTTTCTGCTCTGCTGCAATGCTGAATTGGTCTTGAGGTGATTATCAAGATTGTTGCAGTACAATCATTGCAAGAAAAAACATAGTTGATTAATTTTGGAAATGGGCAACAGTGGTTAATAGCTATACTAGCTGTAAAACATAGGTGAATGCAGCATGTGTTAGCAAAAAAGTAACTTAGTACAGTATAATATGCACTAGGTAGACGCTGCTTATGGCAAAGATTGGGTGAACTGGTGACAAGATATACTATTTAGGTAGGAATAGAAGGACATCTGATGCTAATGCTTAAGATTTATGATGCATGAAAACATTGATATACCATATAGCACACATTCCATGTAATAGCTGAAATCAGAGAAACTAATAGAACACTTTTTGCAAGACAGATTGGAAATAATAATGAAATATAGAGAATAGGGGATATCATCACTAAAAATAAATCACACACCATTTCTTTTTTTCTTTCTCATGAAATACAAACAGGAGAGGAGGACAATTGCAACAAAAGAAGCTATCAGAATTGCAGCCAACAACCTCTTTTTCTCGAAGTGTCCTTTGCTTTTTTTATAGTAATTTGCTGATAAGAATAAACAAGTCAGAAGAAGTTCAAACTACTATGAAGTGGTATCAAATTTATAAAGAAAAACACAGTCAGAGAAAATATCTTACCTAGTTCAACTTTATCGACACGTAAAAATAAATCTTGGCCTTGATCACTTAGTTTTTGAATGTCCATTAAATCCCCATGCCATGCCACACACCCACTTCCACCATTCCTCACATTAGCAGTTGCATAGGCAGTACAAGAGCAGTTTCTCAAGCATTCTTTCTCACATTCTTCCAAACTTAAACTACCTTTAGCAACTGCCACTGATGTATCAGGAACTTTCAAGCCTACAACTTTGACAAAGCCTTCTCCATTCCCACAAACAGATGCACCTTTCTTCCTTACACACCCTCCTGACCCATCTCCATTCTCATACCAATCATGTTGAAATTTGGGTTCAAACCCGGGTAAACAAGAACACTTAAAATCCTCAAAGTTCAAAGGGTCACAATTACTGTTTGATCCACATGTTCCATAGTTATCGCATTGGTTTGTTGGTTCTATATAGAACTGGTTCCATTGACTCTTTTGATTGTCCCATGTGAGTGTTTGAATGAAACCAGACTGTTGAACAATTGTTCTAGTAAGGGCAGACTTATCTATCATGTTAAATGAAATTGCTACAGAGTTGTCATCTCCAACAAAAGAAACATTAAAAATGGTCCTAGCTCGTTTCGCATTAGGTATACCTGCTAATAGTGCTCCGTTCAAGGGTCCACCGCGCCACCGAGGAAGATCATGGTTGTACATAAAAAACTGAGGTGTGCCAATGGTGCTGAATTTCACTGTGAATGCACCTTTTCCAGGGTCATCATCCGTCTTCCATGATTGAAGGAACCAGCTTTGATTAGTTTTTCTATCAAAACCAACCCTTAGATATGGAAGCATGGTGTCTGTTGGATGATCAAAGCTTTCCCAGATGACAGTTTTGGTGTTGTTTAACATCAGAACAAAGTTTGCTATATCCGATAGTTGAGCTATAACATTAGAGTTGTTATTTGTTAGTAATTGTGTTGATGAAACATTGGTAGACCAAATGGGAGTGGTGCTGAGGTTGTGGTGGAGTACTAGATTTCCACTCGGGTCGATTGATAGTATTCCAGAAGAATCATTGATTGGAGTATCTCTGTTTGCAACCCAAACAACAGTTTGGTTTGGCAAATTGTAGTACCAAATTCCAACATAGCGAGAGGTGGATTTTCCAGGAGTGAAGAATCCAAGTGCAAACGTTTTAGATTTAGAAACGAGAAGGTCACCATCATCTCTTAGGGGTTTCTGAATAGAAATGGTATCAGTAGAACAAGAGCAAAAAGTGAATATGAAAAGCAATATAACCAAACAGTTAAGCAGCAGTTCATTGAGTTCCTTGAGTCTATGATTTTGGGGTTTGAAAAGGCAGCTAAGATATTTAGCAAAGTCCATTGAGTTCCTTTTACGCACTCCTTTTGCATTTTATGAGGAGAAAATTGAAATAGAGAAGAGGAATGTCATAGAAACACATATAAACATCAACACCATATAGTAATTTGTATTTTTTCAATATCTTTTCTGCCTTGTGATGGCTGCAGATACAACAACCTTTTCTTTACAAACCTAGCAAAAAGTATAGTACAGTGTTGGGCATTGACGTTGAATTGTGTTAGGACATAGCATTCCTACTAGATGAGGTGTTTGGTCTTTTAAATGATATATAATAAAGGATGCTTTTCATACACGCAACGAGCCAAGAATACATATTTAACTTTACAAATGAAAAACCTTTGTCAAAGATCTTTATATATTTTATGGAAATTTTGTTGTAGTGCACTATGGAAATGCCCAATATACCCTTTTTGAATAAAAAAGTACCCGAATACACGACTTTTAAAGAAAAATATATGAAAATTTCTTAATACACAATATGTATTACTAGAATATCACGTGAAAATACAAAAATATTCTCAAATTTTGAAGATGTATTTCTGAATGCAACCTAAGTCAATAGAAATCTGTCTTAGGGTTTGTTTGGTTCAAATGAGTAAGAGGAAATGAGAGAGATTTTAATAGGGGAGGGGAGGTGAAAGATTTTTTTAATTAAATATATATTTGGTTCAAAAGAGAGGAGAGGAGGGGAGGGAAGGAAGAAATTTTAATTAAAAATATGATTTCTTCATGAGGGGAGGAGAGAGATTTTATTAATAATTTATATTTTTATCTTTATTATCTTATATAAGTGATATCATATATAAAGGTGAAAAATTCATAAATATTTTTTGGCAATGATTTTGTAGTATTAAGTAATTAAAAAAGTCGTTACTTATCACATAACGTTAAAAAAAATTGAGTACACTTGATTCGTATTATAAGTCTCAAACACAAATTAAACTATGTGTTGATATAAAATAAAATATAATAGAATACATAACAAAATTATAAAAAAAAACTAGCATAAATAAACATAAAATTATAAAATTATAAAAGAAAACAAAAAATTGTAGTAATCATAATTTATATTAAATAAAAAATAAATAAATAAACAGTTTAAAGGTGAAGAATAATTATAATAGTTGATGGTAGCAATAGAGAAAAATTACAGAAGCAGGAACACGAAAGAAAATAATAATTTTGAAATAATAAAATAAGGGAATTTCTTAATACACCACTCAAGTTTCTTAGGCACCATGTGAAATTTCATTTTTGCCCCCAGATTCCGGATTTGCACATCTGGACGCACCAAATTTTTAAAAAACGTTGATATTTTCCGGATGTGCACATCCGGAAGAATTCCTGATTTGCAAATCCGGAAAAAATCAAAAGAATTCCATAAAATCATTTACTTCTAAATATAATTAAATCCAATATAATTAAAATCGAATATAATTAAAATTAATATCATTTTTTCAATATAATTCAATCCAATATAATTAAAATCTATATTAATTAAAATTAATATGATATTTAATATGATTAATTTTTTTTCAATATAATTAATATGATTAATATGGTATTTAATTTTAAATGATATTTTTATATTGAAAAAATTAATTTAATTATATTGGATTTAAAATTATATGATATTTACTTCTAAAATTGGATTTAATTATATTGGTATTTAAAATTATATGGTATTTACTTCTAAATTATATGGTATTTACTTCTAAATTATAATTAAAATTATATGATATTTACTTCTAAAATTAATTTAATTATATTGAATTTAATTATATTGAAAACATCATATTAATTTTAATCATATTAATTTTAATTATATTGGATTTAATTATATTGAAAAAATCATATTAAGTGTAATTATGTTGGATTTTAATTATATTGGATTTAATTATATTTAGAAGTAAATGATTTTATGGAATTCTTTTGATTTTTTCCGGATTTACAGATCAGGAATTCTTCCGGATGTGCACATCCGGAAAAAACCGAAAAATTTTAGAGAAAGGGTGCGTCCGGATGTGCACATCCGGAAATTGGGGGCAAAAACGGAAATTCAGGTGGTGCCTAAGAAACAAGGGTGGTGTGATAAGAAATGCCCTAAAATAATAACAAAACTCATTTAATTACACCGACTTCAAAAATTTCTCACTTCTAAGTTTTTTATTATTGTAAACTTTTTTGAGTTTTTGTATAAATTTGTAGAAATTGATTATTAGATATTGAAATACATAGTTTATGCATGTTTGATAATTGATACATTATGAGAAATGTGTTTCATAGTTAAAAGTAATAATCAATGCATTATTTTTGGAGTCTTGGTGGTTTGCATTAGCGCCATTGACGAAAATGAAAGTTGCAGAAAAATCCAGAGATGCATCTCCGTACTTGTTCAACGTTTGGATTCGTAGGAATCAGAGATTCATCTCCGTATTTTATCAATCTGTAATTTTTTGCTTTTCTTGCTTGTATGGTTTGTAGTAATTGTGTGTCACTTGTCTAGTTTACTTACATACATTATGGCTGATAGAGGCGATATATTGAGGCACGACATGATTGCACAATATTCATCTGTCCGGAGGGAAAAAGTTAGGTTTCGTAGACTTCTGTTTCCTCTAGCCTGGTTGATGCGAAGGCAACGACTTCTGGGGCTCATATATCTCCACCTTCTACTTCCAGTAGGAAACGGGTGTCATCTAGTGACACATCACTGCCTTCATCTTCCTGTAGGTGACAAGTTTCACCTACTCAGGCAGTAGAGGTACCCGAGTCACTGGAGGTACCTCAGTCACTAGAGGCACCAATGCCACCCCAAGCATCGAATGAATCTCAGGCTAATGAGTCAGTACCATCTCCGGTATTTGGAGGAGCCCCGTTAGAGTTGTAACTACTGCCTCTTTATCCGAACCATACTGACAAAGATATATGGGACGAAGAGGTAAAATTAGTTGGATTCATTCTTTTTAAATTATGTTTATTATTATATTATAAGTTTCTAACGACGATTTATTTTTCCGCAATACCATGATCAACTGAAATTCATTAACCATGGGCGAATGATTACTGTCTTGCATCAACTTACTGACGAGTAGTTTCACATGCTTTACAACTATCTAGGATGAAGGACTTATGCATGATCGATTATGTTACGGTTAACCACAAGATGCTTAATGCATTTGTAGAGAGATGAAATACTGAGACCTTATCATTTTATCTACCACTTGGTGATATGTCTATCACACTCGACGATGTGTCGTGTCTGCAACATCTTCCGATTAGGGGAAAACTTTTATATCATGAGAGGATTAGCAAATATGAGGCACTTGAGTTAATGGTAGAGGATCTGGGAGTTGACCTAGACGCTGCCTTGAGGGAGTTTGAAAAAATCAAAGGGGCTCATGCTAGGTTTGAATTCCTAAAAAAGGTATATATAGATGAGCTGGTTAGAGCACAACAGGCTAGAGGTGATGACGAGCAGGTGGGGCAGCCTAGAGCGTGTGCTCCAACATTTTTTCGGCTTGGATCCTCTAGCAATTCCCACGCATCTCTGGATGGTCGTGTGTATCGACCTATATTAAAGATATGACGCGTGCTTTTGCATTTGCCCCGGTCAGAGGGAACCAGACGACAGTCGTTTCGAGTGTATCTTGACCGCTTGGTAGAAGATTATATGCACTTTAACACTTACATTGATCACTGCGAGATGTCTCCATTTGACGACATAGTCTTATACTCGGGATGATTGGCTTGTGGTTCACGTCTGACATTTTCTCATCTGCTTGAGCACGTCACGCGGCAGTTCAGTTACACCCAAACTATTCCTAGACACCCTGTTGTCTCTTCTCCTCCCGCTATGACACATAGAGATATGTATGTCATGTTTGATGATTATCTTAGTCTTCTGGTATCGGAGGAGGCATAAAGTATCATAGCTGAGAGGGAATGATGCTATATAGACAATTATATCAGGTGGTTCTTCAGGGTGTCACATCCATATATGGTGCAGGCTACTCCAGAAGATCCACTAAGGCCAGCTCATCAGGAGATACTAAAGGATGAGCAGACTAGGTTAGATCATGCTCATGATATGTTGCCTAAATGTCGTCGTATTATGGATATTGTGCATGCAAGTATTGACAGAGGTATTTTTCCTGAGGGTTCTGAGGTAAGGGAGGTCCTATATGCCATTATGATGAAGGCACGAGATGCACTGATGTACCAGAAACATCATAGGAGCACGAGGGCAGAGGAGGCCGAGGAGCTCGAGTCTTACATACGTAGTAGTTTATAGTATTTATAGTTTGAATTTTTGTCCGGTTATATTTTAATTTTACTTATTTCGACTTCATTGCATATTTCAACTTTATTGTGTATGTCATGATGACTTATTTTGACTCCGAATTTATATATGTCATTTTTTACATATCGGTTGTATGGTTTAATGCTCATCACATAATATGGGCCTTAACATTTATAAATCGCCATTTTCATTTGAGTAACCATAAAACTAACTTAACTTGCAATATTTTGACTGGTTACGGAGATGCATCTTCGTAAACCCTAAACAAAGATGCATCTCCGGATCAATAAATATTTAAAACGGGCCTTTCAGACAGGGATGCATGGAGTGTGTTTTAAAATATTTTAGAGATGCATCTCCAAATCAATTGTAACGTTTTGAATTAAGACAAGGGTGTGTCCGGAGATACGTCTCCGAAATCAGAAGGGCATTTTGGATTTTCTATAGGGTATTTTTCCATCCTACATGGTGGGATAAGAAATCCCCAAATATATATAATACTCTCTACCCTTCTGCTGATGCGGTAAAGCGGCAAACAACAAAGATTTGGAAGTATTTATCCGGGACATTATCGTGTCCACAGAGATTAGTGTTATTGAACAGTCGTTCGACAATTTAAATGTTATTGAGTTTGAGTTTAAATGGTTTGGAATAAAAGTAAATGCGGGAACTAAAACTTATGAACAAAAAAGAATACATTCTTTGGAGAGGAAAACTTATCAAGCATGAATTTACACAACTCAAAACAAACTTAAAATTATCGATCAGTCGCACTCAACATACAATACTAATCAAAATCATCACGTATCGCTCACAACAGTGTCCATCTCTGCAACACTGAGCTGAGAGAACAACCATATTACTCTCGTCGACGATCTCTCAACCGACTCAAACAACACGGAAGCATTAAGCTTCGATACCCACGTGATTATTAGCTCTAAATCTATCTCTAGAATCTAGAAACTAATATATTTCCTTCCCTAATCAAGATTTGTGAGGTCTATCTCTACAACAACACAAATCTAAACATAAATGCAAAAAGATCAAGGAAAGCACAAGATTGATTTGTAAAGCATATATATTATACAACACCAAGATCAACAAATATACATATGTTTAGATTAAATATACAAACATAACCCAACAAATAGAGAAATACATGGAGAAGAAATAGAGAAAAACTAAACATCTCATGGGTTGTCAGCGCCGATTGATGAGAAATCCGACTCCGGATCATCCATATGCAAGCTCCAATGTTGTTTTCTAGCTTTTCTCATTAAAAATATGTTTGTGATGAAGTTTGGGTCAAAAATACCCAACCCATAACCTAAAAAATGTGTTTTTACCCCTAAATATGCGTTTCTGTCCAGGCAAATTCGCCCGGCTAAGTAAGGCGGCTTATTCTGCATTTTTTTTCACGCTTCTGGAGTGTCTGGCTCGCCTCTGCTTCGCTCGGCGAGCCGGGGCGAAGCTGACAGATATAGAAAAATTCCAGCACTGTTTTCTTCGTAACTTTCGAACCGTAACTCCGTTTTTTGCCCAGTTCGAAGCGTTGGAAAGATTATTCAATGCTCTTTATGAATATGACAAAATATCCTTGCTTGAATACCTGCAAAAGATGAGATAAAAACAATTAAACTCAATGATATTTACACGATAACGCAGTATATACACTATAACATAAAGTAAACGTATTTACAAACAAAACGGAGTTTATTCGTACGATATTAACAAAAAGTATTGATAAGTGCAACAAAAATTATCTACAAAAATAGCTACAATTTGCACTTATCAAACTCTCTCCAACTTACATAATTGTTTGTCCTCAAACAAACTTTAAAACACAAAAGTAATTACCAAAGAATCATGAATCAACAAGCAATGTATGGTTCAAGAAGCAACACAACACATGCAAAATAGAGCTTACCACTACACTACAAAGATAACATATAAACGAAACAAATCCTAAGTACAAAAATCATGCTAAACATTCTAAACAACACAAGCTCAATCATGAATCACACCTAGCAAAAATTCATCAGTGGATGAAAAACACACAAAGGTGAGGATTTGACACTCATCCAACAATCTTGCAAACAAAAGACTAAATTATGCATTCATCCAAAAATTCACATTGAACATACATAGGTAAGAATCACAAGGGATTTTCAAGGTTGTAATGTGGCTTGGTTAACAAACAAGGGGTAATTCCTAAAGCTAATCAAAACAAAAACTTACCTAAACCTAAGGGAGTGATCAACTCACAAAAGTTCAAACACAAAATTTCAATCAAACTTCTTCTTTCATCCCAAGTGTTACACCAAACACACATAACTTATTTAGCACAATTGTTGTTACTTTTTTTTTCTTTTCTTTCTCAAGGATTTTCTTTTTCTTTATTTTTTCTTTTATTTTCTTTTTCATTTTTTTTTCTCTTTCTTTTTCTTTCAACCTCATAGCAATCAACAAATGAACAAGTAAATATTTTTCTCTCCAACTTGAATTCAACCAACCATCACAGTGTGAATACTCCTTACTTTCAAAGGCAGGGTAAAAATTCAAACCATAAGCCATGGTTGAGGGTTCAAGAAAAAATCAAAATCCATTAAAAAATAAGTGAACTAAATACTCATAGACAAGCATTAAGTTCAAATAAAACATGGATAAAAAAGCTCAAAGGGGTTACCGAATGCTCACACACTCACAGGGTAAATTGACTATTTGGCCAAGATGGTTGTGCTCAAAATGAAACAAGTGCCTTGATCCTTTTCATGCATTCATGTAAGCAACACAAATAAAAGATTAAACATAATAAAATCTAGATAAAACAAGAATGTTGGTACTCTGCGCATATATGAACAATGGAAAGCTTCCTCACAATTGGGGTAAAAAGGAACTAAAGTGATTCAATTCATGAACAAGTAATGCAAAAAGAATAAATAGCATGGTAGTTGTACAAATGACTAGTTTCCTAATCATGTTATGCTACAGAAAGCGGTAAACGAGCACCTTGCATGATACCAACTTCAAACACTATCATTACCATACATCCGCAAGTTGAAACAATCATACTTAGAAAATCACCAAGCATCCTCAAATTAGCCGGCCAAAATTTGCGTCCAAACAACAAACCAAAACATTAGAAACTAAAAACAATAAAATATGCTTATTTTACATCGTAAGCTCGATGCCTGTTATTTAAGAACGTTTCTCCAAATTGCTTCCACCCGGTTATTCCTAACCAACACGCAAGCAAACGTGAAAAGAAACAAACAATGATATAAAAAATTCATAAGTATAAGTATCAATATAAACAAGTGAAAATATACAATATGTATGATATCTACAAAACTAAAAAACAAAGAAACTATCGCAATGCGATCCAATAAAAACACCAATCCCCAACAACGACGCCATTTTGCTGATGCGGTAAAGCGACAAGCAACAAAAGATTTGGAAGTATTTATTCGGGAAATTATCGTGTCCACAGAGATTAGTGTTATTGAACTGCCGTTCGACAATTTAAATGTTATTGAGTTTGGGTTTAAATGGTTTAGAATAAAAGTAAATGCGGGAACTAAAACTTATGAACAAAAAAGAATACATTTTTTGGAGAGGAAAACTTATCAAGCATGAATTTACACTACTCAAAACAAACTTAAACCTATCGATCAGTATCACTCAACATACAATACTCATCAAAATCATCACGTATCGCTCACAATAGTGTCCATCTCTGTAACACTGAGCTGAGAGAACAACCGTATTACTCTCGTCGACGATCTCTCATCCGACTCAAACAAAACGGAAGCATTAAGCTTCGATACCCACGTGATTATTAGCTCTAAATCTATCTCTAGAATCTAGAAACTAATAGATTTCCTTCCCTAATCAAGATTTGTGAGGTATATCTCTACAACAACACAAATCCAAACATAAATGCAAAAAGATCAAGGAAAGCACAAGATTGATTTGTAAAGCACAAGATCAACAAATATAAATATGTTTAGAGTAAATATATAAACATAACCCAACAAATAGAGAAATACATGGAGAAGAAATAGAAAAAAACTAAACATCTCACGGATTGTCAGCGTCGATTGATGAGAAATCCGACTCCGGATCATCCATATGCAAGCTCCAATGTTGTTTTCTAGCTTCTCTCATCAAAAATATGTTTGTGATGAAGTTGGGGTCAAAAATACCCAACCCATAACCTAAAAAAATGTGTTTTTATCCCTAAATATGTGTTTCTGTCCAGGCAAATTCGCCCGGCGAAGTCCCGGTTCACCCGGCAAAGTAAGGCGGCTTATTCTGCATTTGTTTCACACTTCTGGAGTGTCTGGCCCGCCTCTGCTTCGCCCGGTGAGCTCGGGGCGAAGCTGACAGATATAGAAAAATTCCAGCACTGTTTTCTTCGTAACTTTCGAACCGTAACTCCGTTTTTTGCTCGGTTCGAAGCGTTGGAAAGATTATTCAATGCTCTTTATGAATATGACAAGATATCCTTGCTTGAATACCTGCAAAAGATGAGATAAAAACAATTAAACTCAATGATATTTACACGATAACACAGTATATATACTATAACGTAAAGTAAACGTATTTATAAATAAAGCGGGGTTTATTCGTATGATATTAACAAAAAGTATCGATAAGTGCAACAAAAATTATCTACAAAAATAGCTACAATTTGCACTTATCACCTTCACCTAAAACGTAGAAGATGAAGAAAAAAAATTAAAACCCTTCTGTCTTTTCAGTCCACAATTCCTTTTTTATTATTTTGTTTTTTTTATTATTTAAATTATAAATCTTACGTATCACATAAATAATATTCTATTTTTTATATACCTAAAATAATATGAAATAATAAAAACATAAAAAATATATTTAAAAAATTATAATTATTGTATATTTAAATTAATATGATTTTACAATTGAATTTATACTATTTATAGTTTAGTTTGAATATAAATTATTTTGTACCATTTGCATGACCTAATGAGACAGTAGAGGCAATAAAGCGCGCATAATAGGTATACTCATTCTTTCTTGAAAGCAGACAATTCCGTATATTAGAGATCGTTGACCGATATCAATCTGACTACTAATCGTAATCCATGCCTCGCTCAATCATTTTTTCACTCTTACTAACTTGGATGTTGTAGTGTTAACCTTGCAGGTCAACCCTCTATCCATGACATCAGAATCTCAAGTCCATCGCAACAAGATCTCCTTCTTTTTCACTTATCAATTATCGTTCCACTAAAGAATATTGGCATTGTCCGTGGTATCAAAATTCGATTCCCGCACATTTCCACGTTCAAATCACCTTTATTAGAATTTTAGATTTCCTCCGCTAGACGTTTCAATCTTCAACATTAGAGGTTCAAACTTTTGTTTCTTCATCACTCTTCTTGAATCACAACGTTCTCTTTGTCATATCATTTCTTAGATCCATCAACTATGGTGGCATCCAAGACCACTTGTTCCACCGTTCAATGGCAAGCTGCTGCTAAAGCTACCAAAGATCCACTTCCCCTTCCTCAAGTAGTGGACGATTCAGTATTTGTAGCATCTTCATCCAATCATTCACAATAAGATCATGTTTAACTTAGAGCAGACCAGGGAATATTTCAACCTCTTCAGCTTCTCGGATCAACGCAAAAATTCCACCAAGGCGAGCCTTCGCACATAAAGATGCTAGCTGACATAAAGAAGAAGGGGAACGGGACCCCGATCTATATTTGATGCCTACTCTCCCTTGAATACATAGGGGGGAAATTTTCGAAAAGACTAAAGAGAGCACAAGTACGAAATTCAAGGAAGTCGAGATCCAAAACTTGTATCCGGTCAAGGAATCTTCTTAGTCAGAAAAATCTAAGTATCTCTATTTCCATAAAAGTCATTACCATAACACAAACGATTGCATCCATCTGAAAAAATGCAATAGAATGACTAATCAAAAGGGAGAGAGTGGTCAAGTACATTATAGATACAAAAGAGGCCATGATAGCTCACCAAATAAGAAACATTCCTCTAGAGGAAACAATCCCCAAAGAAAACATTCGAAGCTATTTCTAGGGTCAAAGGAAAGGATACCAGTAGCGAAAAAGAAGAATTACATAAAGGAAACACTAATATATTGTTTTCATCATCGGTGGTATCCCAAGATCAAGATATCTCTCTAAAGGGACAATGATGGGAAAGATCGCTGAGCTAATGACCATCAGCAAAAAAGAGGGAGACACTTCAATCGGGGTGCCAAAGAGACTTATTCTCTGGTTCGGTGACAACGAGAAAGTAGGGGGAATCCAAACAAGATCTTTCCTTTGGTGAATACAACCCAACTAGGAAGGATCGTATCACATATGCCAAAAGCTGCCTCACGAAACCTACAAGCTTGAGGAGTTAGATAGATGACTCATTCCAATAACTTGGAACTCAGTTAATCTAAGATATTACTATAGTTAATTGTTTGCTAAAAAAGTGAGTTGTCTGCCAGTGTATGAATCTCTTTGAAAAACCTTTAAACGTTGGACTTCCACAAGAAGATTCTTGCCGCCCTAAGAGGGCAATATAAATGTTGGTCTTCCATAGGAAGATCCTTGCTGCCTTAAAAAGGAAATGTGAATATTAAACTTCCACTAGAAGATCCTTGTCGCACTTAAAAGGAAATAAGAATGATGAATTGTACTGAAAAATATCATTGTCGCCCAAGGGGAAATATAAATGATTTTTCTATGAGACATCTCCCGTATAGACCCCTTAACTAAATTCTCGCTTGAGAGACTCGCCTAAAGTCTCGCTGAGAGACTCAATTAAAGCTCACATAAGGGACTCACCTAAAGTTTTGCCTAAAGAACTCAATTAAAGTCTTGCGTTAGGGACTCAATTAAAATTTTTCCCGAGTGACTCAACGTAAGTTTTGCCTGAGTTGCTCCACTTAAGGCTCAATTTGAACGATTCCAACGAAGGAAAACAAGAATAAATTACTTCACCTTTTCCAAGTCCTCATACTTGAGGAAATATGTATTGCTATATTTGTGAAGGTCCTATAAGGGGAAACGTGGGAGGCGAATGATGTAACACCTTGCCCACAAGATCCGTTTATCAAAAAAATTTAGCTAAGAGGATTTTTTTTAGAAACCCTCATAAATCCCAATGTATTTTCTATGTCAAGTTTGTATCTTGGATCTATGGGAGTGGAGGCAAGTTTAGCTGCGAGGAGGCCCACATCTTCTAATAAGTCAATATTATATTTTTTTGGACATAAAGTGATCCCTTTAGAAGACCTAGAAATTTGAAAACCTAGAAAATATTTGAGATTCCTTAGGTCTTTGATGTTGAACCTTGTGTCCAAAATAGATTTGATGTGAGAAATTTATGTGATATATTTCTTGCAAGTATGAGGTCATCAACATAGATGAATATAACAGTGAAAGAATTATCATTTTTCTTAGTAAACAAAGAATAATCAGACTTAGATGGGCCAAAACCATAAATGGATTTATTTAATTTACAAACCATATTATTAGGAACTTTTAATCCATGAGAACATTTCATATATAATTCCTCATCTAAATCTCCATGGAAAAAGACATTATTTATGTCTAATTGGTTAAGTTGCCACTTTATAAAGGAAACAATAGATAATAAGCTAAATATCTTTTTTGGTCCCTTAACTATATCTCAGGGTCCATTTTGGTCCCTTAATTTTGAAAAGGACCAATTAGTCCCTTATGTCTTCAAATAGTGTCAAGTTAGTCATTTCTGTTAAGTCTGTTAGTCAAAGTCAAAATAAAAGGTCACTTTGCATACACCTGCCACTGATGTGGCATATGCTCATCACTAATGTCATAAAAATTTTAAGAAAATTCCAAAAATTTCCCTTCTCTATGGATTCGAACTATGGCCATGTTGGTTGTTGGGCAAGATACTTTTCCATTAGGCCACTTCACCTTTTGTGATTTAATTTAAAAATTAAATATATATATTAAAATATTGATTATTTGTAAAAAGAAAATATTCAACCCAAAAAATATAAAACCCAAAAATGCTTTTGTTATGGGGATTTTTCATCATCTTCCCAAAAGTGCTTTTGTTGAGATTACCACTACAACACCGTCGTCGTGCCGATTGAGAAGAATCCACACTAAAAATAAGAGAAGACAATCATTGGTAAGAATAATTATCACTCACACCAGTTGAATCACCACCATAAATTAACATCAACATACTAACTCAACTAATTAATCAAATACTACCTCAAAGATGAATCACTCACACCTTCAGCGACTTACCTTTAGATTATCAGAGTGATTCAACATGTTGTCGAGTTTCATTGAGGATTTGAGCCAGAATACTCTGTTGATTGTTTCGGTTGTCCAATGAGATGAGTCGGCGATGGATCTCTTTAATCGATGCTGGTTGTACATCAGTTTGGTTTGGGAATTTATGGTTAGTTGTTGGGGTTTTGAAGATCTCCTTTATTATTATGGAGCTAAAGAAATAAGGATTAAAGAAATGGGTTTATTTGGCGTGCTTCCCTGAGTCAAGTAAGAATCTAAATGTTTTTGTTTGGAGTCCGTTCTGAGTTTGTTCACTTGCAACCATTTCATATCTCATGAGCTTAGATGTTCATGTTCTACCTCTAGTTTTAGTTTTCCTAATAAGAATAGTTTATAAATGGGTTTTGATTTCACAAGTGGACAATATCCCAGTTGGTGGAGGCGCACATTATCTTGGTTGAGGTCGTTGATAGTGCGATATTACATAACATATTTGCTTTGAATTACATTAATTTATTTCGTCATTTTCGTTTATTCACGTTTTATTTGCGAGTATTCAAGTTCATTTTTAGGTATTTTCTCTAAGTTAACCTGCATGAGGAAAGAAGAAAGAAAAGAGAAGAAAAGAAGACAGTTGACAGCAAAATGGAGATTCGGCACTCAAAATGCATGGCGATTGTCACAGGTCCATGGCGACCGTAACACAGCTTTAGTGGTGACCCTCGTCACAACACCATGGCGACCGGCACAAGTGTATTTCTCAGAATCCAATTTTAAATTACGTGGACCACTCAACAGGTATCAACTCCACCACAACCACGTTCAACCAGTCAAGGGAATGCTTCAGATAATATCGGCCACTAACTTTCACCTGGAGATTTTTTCTCCTTGTTTCACGACAACTACTCAAGGCTATAAAATGAAGGCAGTTTTCTACACAAACTTTCTCTGAACCTAACGTGAATTTTTCGGCAGAATTAAATTTCCATAGTTTGCTATTTCCTTTACTTTTTCCAATTCCCCTTTTTTCCTTTTTAAACACTTAAATAGCAATAGTTTCCTACACCGGGAAGCTATTGCACCTTAGTTAATAGCTTATTGGGCTTTACGTTTTTATTGTTCGAGCAAGCAAATCCTCCCGACCTGTGGAGGATTGTGTTCTCAAGACTAATTATTTCCAGGTTTTTATTAATTAATAAGAATCGTGCTTTTAGTTTTAAATTACTATGCATGAATTATTATTATATTGTTTCTGTTTGTGTATGGCTGTACTAGTTAGGATGTCTGGCTAAACTGTTTATATCGGTATGTAATTAAGTAGATCGGAAAGGGATTCGACCGGTCATAGGTAACTTTGACAATTTATTTTTCTGGTTCCAATTTCTTAATTTAATTGACCTTTGTTACGAGAGTAAAAAGGTAACAAAGGTTACGATCAATAAAACGAGAATTTGTGATTTTAACCGGATAGCTGAAACTGGACGTTGGTTTTAAACACAGCGAGAGCGCTTTAAAATCAATTAGGACTTATTAATTTTCAAAAAGTACTTTTAAATTCAAATGGGCTAGCGAGAGCAGACATTCTGATTTAGGAGTATAGTCAGAGTCAATAACACGAGAGTGTGAGGTAAAGACTTTTAAATTGGTATTTTTCTACCGAAAATTATTTTGACTATTAAGCCGACCATTTGTTGAATTCCTGATGATTGATGAGTTACGTACCGATATTCCGTCATATCTTGTTTAAATCCAAGCTTTAGTTTACCTTTAGTTTCCCGTTTGCACCTTAATCTAAAAATCATCCGCCTTAGCTAAACATAGTAATAACCTGCCCTTAAGGACCAGGCCCAATCCATCATGTTTGGCGAACAGGCCCAATAGGCACATTATAGCCGTTGGGCACAATATAGCCGTTGGGCACGTCCTCTTCACGCGCAGGGGTGGTCCACGCGACCAACTACCTCCCCGAATATAGCGAAAACGGTTAGGAAGGCCACGCGCTTGACCTTCCATCTGGCAACACCACATTGGTCGATCAGGCCCTTTCGTTCGCCATCAATCTCCCTATAAAAACCCCTCACTTGAGAGGGGCAGGTATCTCAGCTCATATACTTGATTTCTCTTACTTACTCTCCCCTTTCTTTTGACCAAATACTTACTTTGGCATCGGAGTACCTTGCAGGTACCTCCACCCCTTTTTCTCCTCACCTACGAGCATCAGCATTTGCCCTACACGAAGGCCACGACGATCTCCTTCTGGTCCTCTCCGATCAGTGGTGCCGTCTGTGGGAATTCAACGTTTCCCCGTCTTTTCGAATCAAGATCCCTCATCTTTTTCACCCAAAAGACCAAAGCTTTCATCTCTCTTCAAAATCCCAGATCATCATGACCTTCGTTAAGAGTGATACCCACCAAGAACCTGTGGCCGCCACCGCCAATGTCGACAAGAATGCTTTCATCGGGAACATCCCATCCAAAAACGCCCAGCGCAACGATGGACTAGCTTCCCCGAAGCCTGACGAACAAAGGCCACGAGCACAAGCCGTGGAACTTTCCTTCGAGCCCATTGTGGTTCCTCAAGGCGCTGATCCGACCACCGCGGCACTCATCGCCTCTTTGAATAATTCCAACCGCTTTATCATCCAGCAAGGAGAAAAGATCAGCGCCCTCGAGCACGCCCTTCAAGAGCACCGTACTTCGGAGACACTGGATCTCTCCCCGCCTCCGCGAAGTCACTCAAAGCGGGGACATGATAGTCCCTCCCCGGTCAAAGAACGCTCGAGATCAAGGAGCCCAACACCCGACCGTTCCCGCCGACATCGTCGTTCTCCCAAGAAAACTAGGCACTCCCCCGTTTCCAAAAGACCTCGACGCTCGGAAAAATACGAGCACAGGCGCACCCGCAGATACTCTCCACGCCGCAGTCAAAGCCGCGACCACAGTCTTTCTCCATCATTCTCTCACAGCTCTAGCAGTGACGATGAAGCTCACGGCCCGTTCACAAGGAGCATCGTGGACACCCAGATTCCCCGCGGATTGGAGAAACCTCCCACACTAGCGACGTACGATGGCACGTCGGACCCTCACGAGCACCTGGAGAACATCGAAGCCATGCTCCAGTACCACGGAGTCTCCGGAGCCATTCAGTGCAAAATATTCCCCATCACACTGAGGAAAGGTGCGATGACATGGTTCAAAAGGCTCCCCCGAGGATCCATCTCCTCCTGGCGCGACCTCAAAGACCAATTCACCCGCCATTTCACAGCCTCCCGACGACATCCGAAGACAGAGGCAACCTTAGAAGCCATCATACAGGGCAGGGAAGAACCCCTGCGAGAGTACATCGAGAGATTTAATAAGGAGGCAGTGGAGGTCAAAACCTCCGATCACATGAAGAAATACCTCCTCGAGAAAGGGCTCCGACCGAAAAGCGACTTCTGTAAAGCTGTCGGGATCAAACCTCCTTGAACGCTGACAGAGCTTCTCCACATGGCAAAAGATTACATTCGCTACGAGGAGAAAGAAGCTGCGTATCGCGCCCGGGACGCGAGAGATCGGGAAGCACCCCGAGCGTCAAAAAAAGAGGAACCAGAGCCATCTCGTAAGGGTAAGGAGAAGCGACGAGAGGAGCGTCCTCATGAAGGCAAAGGGCCAGCGGGCCGATTCAATGAATACATGGTGCTCACTACCTCACGCGAGCGCATTCTCACCGACTGTATCACTACCGAATTCAAACAGGGAGGTGTCCGGTTCCCTAAACCAACCGCGTCTAAAGGAAACGTGGACAAGAGTAAATACTGTCGCTTCCACCGAAGCCACGGGCACGTAACGGAAGACTGCGTGCATCTCAAGGACGCCATAGAAATCCTCATCAAAGAGGGCCATTTGAAGCAATACGTTAAGAAGGGAGAGTCTTCCCGACGAGACACGTCTGATCCTAAGAAGGAAGCAGAATCAACCCCCTCAGTCCTCCCCCGCAGGTCACAATGTTCATTAGCCGACCAGAGGACTTCCTCGTACCTGATCACCTCTGCCCGACCTCCCAGGCATCCGTGCACAGCGCCTGGGAGGCCTTTCCTACGGCCACGGTTATCTCATGTGGGGGGTACCATGAGCTCACGATAGGATCCATCAAACGTAATTTCGAACAGCTAATCGACAGCAGCCCCGACCAGTTGTACACGGTCGGCAAGGGTAAAGGACGGTCACAACCGATCGCGTTCTACAGAGAAGAACTCCCCGGAGGATCGCCGAACTCCCACATTCCTCTGCTGATCCGGGCCAAACTGTCATCAACTGACGTGCGGAGAATCCTGATCGATCAGGGCAGCTCCGTAGACATCATGTACTCCAGTCTGCTCCGCGCACTGAAGCTGAATAAGTCTAATCTCTCCCCATATGTAGGATCTGATCTCCAAGGATTCAACGGAGCAACGGCCAGACCATGGGGTTACGTGGAGATACCTGTCACGTTCGGCGAAGAAGAGGCGTCGCGGACAATCAGAACACAATTCTTAGTCATTGATTGTCCATCACTCTATCAGTGCATCCTCGGCAGACCAGCCCTCGCCGAACTCGTCTCTGTACCCTCAACAGTCCACCTCAAGCTCAAGTACTACACTGAGAAGGGATGCGTCGCCACTTTGCACGGTGACATCGAGGCTGCTCACAGATGCTTCGAGGCCGCGACGAAGGGGCAAAGTCTGATCGCGACAACAGCAACAACGGCAAAACGCACAAGAGAAGCCGAGGGTCCGACCGAAGATGGCTAGCCATGGAAAAAGCCCACGCTCCCCGTGCACACCATTGATCTCGACAGCAGGATCACGGAAGATGTAAAGGAAGGTCGGGACGAGGACAAAAAATCAGGAGCAACAAGCTCCCAGTCTCCCACACTTCTGCGACCAATCCCAGACGGAGAATTTGAGATCATCACCTTCGGCAACAATCCCAACAGGGGGGTGAGAATAGGTGCTGGTCTTCCCGACGAAGTAAAGAAGGAATTGAAGACATGTCTCGACGACAACGCGGACCTCTTCGCCTGGAGTGCAGCAGACATGCCCGGCCTCGATCCAGAGACTTCCTGCCACCACTTGACCATCAATCCAGCTGCCCGCGCCATTGCCCAACGACGAAGGAAATAGTCCGAGGAAAAGGCACAGGCTGCCGAAAAACTTGTACAAGACCTCTTAGAGACAAAGTTTATTTCCGAGGCCAGATATACGACCTGGCTCTCAAATATTGTACTTGTAAAGAAAAATAATGGAAAGTGGCGCATGTGCATTGACTACACTGATCTCAATCGGGCGTGCCCGAAAGATGCTTACCCACTGCCGAGCATAGATAAGCTCGTAGACAATTCCGCAGGATTCAAGCTCTTGTCCTTCATGGATGCCTATTCGGGATACAACCAAATCCCGATGGCCGGCGAGGACAAGAGATACACGGCATTCATGACCTCCTCGGGGAATTACTACTATAACGTAATGCTCTTTGGACTGAAGAATGTCGGGGCCACATACCAACGCATGATGAACAAAGTATTCCGATCAGAAATCGGCGATATGCTCGAAGTGTACATGGACGATATGATCGTAAAATCCCAAGAGGAATCCGATCATACCACCCACTTGCGCAAAGTGTTCGACCAAGCTCGAAAATGTAAAATGCGTTTTAATCCAGAAAAATGTACCTTCGGCGTGCGAGCAGGAAAGTTCCTCGGGTTTTATCTCACCGAAAGAGGAATAGAGGCAAACCCAGACAAATGTCGGGCACTCATCGAATTCCCCACGCCTCAGTCGAAGAAGGCAATACAATCCCTCAATGGGATGCTCGCGTCCCTTGCTCGCTTCGTGAGCAAGTCCGCCCAGCACGCTCTGCCCTTTTTCAAACTACTCAGGAAGGAAGCGAATTTCGAATGGACGGACGAGTGCGAGTAGGCCCTCTTCCATTTCAAGCAAGCTCTTTCCGAACCACCAGTATTATCCCGACCAGACCGCGGGGAAACAATATATCTATATCTCTCTGTGGCCAACGAAGCAGTAAGTGCAGCACTTATTCGAGAGACCACCAACGGGCAGAAACCCATCTATTTTACCAGTAAAGCCCTGCAAGGACCCGAAGTCAGGTACACGCAAATAGAACGAGTGGCCCTTGCTCTCATAATTGCCACGAGAAGACTCAGATACTACTTCCTGGCACACACCATCGTCGTCAGGACCGACCAGCCAATCAGGCAGCTGTTAAGTCGACCAGATATGGCGGGCAGGATGCTAAGGTGGTCCCTTGAACTAGCTGAATTCGACATTCACTACGAAGGAAGAAAAGCCCTCAAAGCACAAGTTCTGGCCGACTTTGTGGCTGAAATGACTCCGGAGTCGCCCTCCCCGGGACAACCACAGGAATGGGTCATTTACGTGGACGGCGCGTCAAGCCCCTCGGGCAGCGGAGCGGGAATTATACTCGAAAACGAGGAAGGGACCCTGATCGAAGTATCCCTGATCCTTTCTTTCAAAACGTCCAACAATCAAGCCGAGTACGAGGCCTTCCTCGCAGGACTACGACTAGCCAAAGACGTCGGTGCGAAGAAAATAAAAATCCGCACTGATTCCCAACTCGTGGCATCACAGGTACGAGGAGAATTCCAGGCTAAAAACGACCAACTCGCCGAATACTTGACCATGGTGAAAGAAAAAATGACGGAGTTCGAAGCATGGGAGGTCCAGCACGTCCCACGCGAACAGAACACCCGGGCAGACATCCTCTCTAAACTAGCCAGCACCAGAAAAAAGGTGAAAATAAATCCATCATTCAAGAGATACTGGCTTGCCCGAGCATCACAAAGCCCGACCTGCCTGATGTTAACGTCATCGGAGAACCCCATTGTTGGATGACCCCAGTATACAATTACCTCGCCAAAGGAGAGCTTCCCGAAGACAGTAAGGAGGCCGGTGTGACTAAGCGACGAGCCTGCTCATACGTGCTGGTCGAGAACAAGTTATATCGGCGAGGATTCTCTATCCCCCTGTTAAAATGTGTCGACGAAGCCCAGGTCCCCGAAATCTTACAAGAAATCCATGAGGGCATCAACGCACAGCACCTAGGGGGGAAATCACTAGCTCGGAAAGCCCTGCGCGCGGGATACTACTGGCCGACCATGCAGCAGGACGCCAAAGAACATGTACAGAAGCGTGACCGTTGCCAGCGCCACGGGGACATGCATTTGGCACCACCCAACGAGTTGAAGAGCCTCTCCTCGCCGTGGCCCTTCGCCTGGTGGGGGATGGACATCCTCGGCCCCTTCACAATGGGATAATATCAAAATAATTTCCTAATCGTGGCCGTCGATTATTTCACAAAATGGATTGAAGCCGAAGCGCTCGCCAAGATCACAACCTTCAACATACTGCGTTTCTACAAAAGAAACGTCCTCGCCAGATTCGGAGTTCCCCAGGCCCTCGTGACCGACAACGGAACCCAATTCACTGACAGAAAATTCCAAGACTTCGTCGCCAAATTGGGAACAAAACAACATTTTACTTCGGTCGAGCATCCCCAAACCAACGGGCAAGCAGAGGCCGCGAACAGAGTAATCCTGCGCGGATTGAAATGAAGGTTGGGCGAGGCCAAGAAAAGGTGGGTCGAGGAACTCCACAGCGTCCTTTGGGCATACAGGACAACACCCCACTCCACCACCGAGGAAACCCCTTTTCGACTAGCATACGGGACAGAGGCGGTAATACCAGTAGAGATAAGGGAGCCCTCCAGAAGGACTGAAGCTCCCCTCGA
Organism: Lathyrus tuberosus; assembly: GCA_022829125.1. Taxonomy (NCBI): domain Eukaryota; kingdom Viridiplantae; phylum Streptophyta; class Magnoliopsida; order Fabales; family Fabaceae; genus Lathyrus; species Lathyrus tuberosus. The sequence goes on along the minus strand of JALAZF010000910.1, from coordinate 1,024,539 downwards.
CGAAGAAATTAACGATGAGGCCCTACGCGAGGAACTCGATTTGGTCGAAGAAATAAGATCAGGGGCTGCCCTCCGCGAAGCCACATTAAAGCAACAAGTAACAATGTGACATAACGCCAGGGTTATAAAACGCGACTTCCCCGTAGGCAGTTTGGTCCTACGTAGAAACCAGAAAGATTCTCGCGAAGGGAAACTGGCTGCGAACTGGGAAGGACCCTATAGGGTAAAATCCAAAACGGGCACGGGAGCGTACTACTTGGAAACACTGGACGAAAAATAACTTGCTCGACCGTGGAATGCTGAAAAGCTCAAGCAATACTATAGCTAAGTCCTTAACCACGAGGACATACAAGTCGCCAACACAGTCATCCCAAAACGGGGAGATCTGCGCGACCATCGTATCGTGCCCTGGTGAAGCACGACACGCGCTACAACGCCGGCCAGTTTCTGCTCATTGGACGAGCAGATCCTGTTCACAACGGGGACACCACAACCGAGCTCCGCCGTTGCCACACTATTCAGGCAGGACACCCAGCTCGCGATAGGAACAGTCCAAGCCTATGAGATTAGTACCTCAAACGAAGTCCTAACCTCATTGCGGGCGGAACTACTTCGCCCTCCTCGTTAGGCCTTGCACCTAGCCGGGGACACACGCACACATAAAACGAGCAAAAAACCATGACAAAACATTCACAATCCAAGTATATTAAAAGTACCGACCATGTTCTGGCAATGTCACAAATACAAGAAAAAGGGGTAGCGCCCATACACTGAAATACAAATTAATAAGGGCACGCAGGCCCACAAAACATGATAAAAACAAGTCCTATCCTACGACTTCGCTTTCCTCTTCGGCAGGGACCACGTGGCCGTCCATCACTCTGTTAAACAAACCCATTCCATCCATCTGGAGCTGCACGTCAGGATTAAGAGCCAACATCTGTTCCTTGGCCGCATTGAAACCGAACTCAGCCGCCTTCAAGTTGTCTTCGCCAAGAATCCTGATCCTTCCGATCAAGTCAGTCCGAGATTTTAGAGATTGCTCGTCATCATCTTCATCCGGGACAGCTGAAGTCAAGCCGTCCAACTCAACAATCCTCTCCTGCAGTCTCTTCTTCTCCTCGTCAGCCTTGAGCGCAGCTAACTTCAGCTGAGTCACCTCCGTTTGGAGCAGCACCTTGGCCTCCTCGTGACCTTCGAACTGTTTTAAGTTGTTGAACATCTTGCTGTTTTCTGCCTCCAGCTCGGCTATCCTACTCTGGTAAGCCACGAGACTCGCCCGGGTAGTGGCTTCATCGTCGGCGAGGACAAGTGCAGCTTCAAGGACCCAGAACATGCCCGCCGCATCTTGACACAACTGTTTCCTCCTCACTTGGGACTTAGCATTCAAAATAGTCGTGGCTTCAGAATCAGAAACTTCTATCGAATTTCCTTCAACGAACAAGTCTCGGTTCTTGTAGCAGGTGGGCAGGATGAAAGGACCAGCCCCGGTCCTCCCAGGACCAGCGGCCACAGGAGTCCCCGCAGCATCTCTCTTCCTCTTGAGAGAACCCTCCGGGGTCAGCGGGGTCGAGGCTCTCTCCGAGACGGGGGTAGACCCAGCAGCGAAACTCTCTATCACTGTCTGCTTGGGCGCCCCGGCCTTGGTACCGGTGGTCGCCTTCCTGTGAACCTTCGTGGCCTGCGACTTCATCAGACGCTCTCGCATGTCAGCCATCATACCTGCGAACACACGCATCAAGTCAGAATCAAAAGTATTTAAAGAAAGAAAACCAAACAGTGAAGCATACCAAGCAAAGTCATAGCGTCGTCGTCAGTATCACACTCAAGGAGAGCTTTGACATTTATGTATCTAGCTGCTCAGACAGCCCCATCCTCCCCGATCAGCTGATTTCCGTCCCGGTCAACGACGTAGGCCGGAGAAAAACTCTCCATGTAAGCGTGGAGGATCCTGTACGATTCCTTATTCGCCGGGCAAAGCTGCTCATGCTTCACCAGGAACTGATCTGTTCGGCGTCTAAAATGGGTGTAGACCCATTCTAAAGGAAAAATGGAGACCACGCTATCCCTCTCCCGACCATCCAACATAACCTTCTCAATAGTCGAAATGCTCCTCTTCGCCTCTTCGGTCATAGGCCTAACGACCAGAAACCTGTCCTTAAAATTGCGTATCGAATCAGAATACGGCCAGAACAGCCTATTCTGCTGCTTAAACGATACCCAACTCTGTTTCGACCCCGCCGTGCTCCGCTGAATCTGAAAGAGGCAGAAGAAGAGATCCGTGGTCGCCCCGATGTTAAGGTAACGACAAACCAACTCAAAAGCTCTTATAAAGGCCAAGGCGTTTGGGTGAAGCTGGGACGGGCACAACGCTAGGTGGGTGAACAGGGAGGATTGGAAGTCAGTGAAGGGGAGACGCATTTTGGCCTCCGTAAACGCAAATTCGTACATAGGAAAGCGAAGTCCCGGGTACGAGGAACATATCCTATCATTCTCCCAGAGACGGAAAGCTTTCTATGCCCGTGGAGCACCCTCATCGCGGCTCTCCAGCAAGTCGAAGTCCCGTATCTCCTCCTCGGAGAAGGTTGATCGAAAGTACAAAGGCTCATGTCCAAGCCAGTCAAGGTCCCCTCCCGCGACCTTGATGTTCGAATAATCGGCAGACACGCCGGGCCCCTCGGGTACTTCCTGTACGTCGGGCATAACTTCATCGTGGGGTTCAGCCATTTTCACCTGAAAAGCAGAGGAAGAGAAGTGAATTCGACGGCCATGATCAAATCCACCCTTCCACCACTAATCAAGTGAAAGGGCGTCAACGAATCCGAGAACAACCACGTGCTCGCAGCAATCATCTACTAATAGTTAAGAAAGGTTCCCACGACCAGGACTCATAGAGGCGCATACGAGGATGCTTGTCCGTCTCGCACTCACACCAAGATCCCGAACAGGCCTAGTGCCCGACTACAAACTAAATTCCACACCTAACCAGATTCTACAAAGATCTACGCTAACAATTTCTACAAAATTATAGAACTTCATAAAGTTCATCATGTTCTTCATAGAATGTCATGGAATTCATGTGTTCATCAAAGAACACATGAAGATCAACCGGAAAATATGAACATCTACCGGAAAATTCATAAAAATATACAGAAAGGAGGAGAGAACTTACAAGTAGAAGAAGAAGTTGACGGTGGCAAAGAGGAACTCCGGCGAAGACTAATTGCAGAGCAAACGAGAGCACAGAAGGAAAAACTTGTGAAATTATGAAAATGAAACCTTCCCCCACCCTTTTATAACCACTTGATCGTGGGGAATCGTGAAGGTCATCATAGCCTAGACGCCCCTAGGACTGACAAAGGCCATAAATGCACACCACGTGTCACAAAGACTCTTTGCCTGGTTCAGTGCAGAAAATACACTAACATGGCACATGCGAGCAAGCCTCGTCGTCAGAGTGAACACATCCGGGCAGAAATGCTCGCCAAAAAAAACCCTCGTTCCTCCGAAGATGCTATAAATCCTGGTCGACATTTCGCGCTGATGGCTGACGACCATGTCTGGACGGGGGTACAAAGGAACATTCCAAGCGAGCATTCACCTCCCCGACAGTACGGTCGAAATCGCAGCTACCTAAGTCATTACTCTCCAACAGAGCAACGACTTGGGGGGCTCCTGTTCTGGACCAGGCAAGGCTACTTGCCCTTAAGGACCAGGCCCAATCCATCATGTTTGGCGAACAGGCCCAATAGGCACATTATAGCCGTTGGGCACAATATAGCCGTTGGGCACGTCCTCTTCACGCGCAGGGGTGGTCCACGCGACCAACTACCTCCCCGGATATAGCGGAAACGGTTAGGAAGGCCACGCGCTTGACCTTCCATCTGGCAACACCACATTGGTCGATCAGGCCCCTTCGTTCGCCATCAATCTCCCTATAAAAACCCCTCACTTGAGAGGGGCAGGTATCTCAGCTCATATACTTGATTTCTCTTACTTACTCTCCCTTTTCTTTTGACCAAATACTTACTTTGACATCGGAGTACCTTGCAGGTACCTCCACCCCTTTTTCTCCTCACCTACGAGCATCAGCATTTGCCCTACACGAAGGCCACGACGATCTCCTTCTGGTCCTCTCCGATCACAACCCGATAGCACTAGTTTGATTACCAGTCCCTGTGGGTTCGATATCATTTAAAACTACGCGATTAGACTATGCGCTTGCAGTTAGTTACCCCGATAGACTCATAAAGTCGCGACTAGTCGCTGGTTCGATTTGGGGTTGAGGTAAAATTTTGATGACAATATGCCACTTCGGATGCCACGCATGCAAATATAAATGCCGTTTGTGATAATTAGACGGAAAGGACTTAAACGACGCAGTTTGAAGACATAAGGAACTAAATTGGTACTTTTAAAAGTTAAGGGACAAAAATGGACCCTGAGGTATAGTTAAGGGACCAAAAATGATATTTTTCCTAGATAATAAAATCTAATGGTTGTCATTTTTATCAATGGATTAAAGGTTTCTAAATAATTTAAACCTGTGTTTGGTTGAAGCTTTTGACAACAAGTCGGGCCTTATATCTCTCAATGTTACGATTAGAAAAAAAATATTAATTTAAAAATACGTTTGTAATCGATGGCAATTTTATTATGGGGGAATAGTGGTAACATTCCAAGTATGAGTGTCAATGAGAGATTTGAGTTCTTAATTGATGGCTTATTGCTAATTAGGGTATTTGATAGTAGAGAAGTAAGAATCATGTTCTTTAATTCTAAAATTATCTAAGTTAAAAATCCTATGAAGAGATGAGAGATTGTCATGAGATATAAATTAAGATAGAGGGTAAGTGATGGTACTTGAGTTAAATTGAGGAGAAGTGAAATGAGTACCTTAGATTGATGTACAATGATAATCTTAAAGGTATGTTGGTGTCTTGGTTAGTCTGCCTGATTTTCTTGAAAGGGGTGGGTTGGCTGGTTGCGATTGAAAGGGGTATTGTTAGGACTATGATTTCCAGTGATGGTGTTATGAGGAATACTGCCAGGAATGCTAGTGGATGTATGAATGTGAGGCTGAATAAGCGGGGAAGGGATGTAGGTGGGGGAGAAGTTTTTGACAAGGTGATAAGTAGGTAAATGAATGGTTTTGGGTGTATGTTGGTTTTGGATAAAAGGGAAAATTTTCAAAAAGATGGCATCCTTAGGTATGAATAGGTTTCTACTATGAATATCATACATAATATGGCCTTTGATACCATTCTTTATTCCTAGGTAAATGCATTTATTGGATTTAGGGTCAAGTTTATTTCTATTACGTTTGGAACTACAAGAAAAGACACGAAAACCAAAAGTTTTATACTAGATTAGTCAAGGGTATTATGATACAACAAAGTAAAAAGACAATTATAATGCAATAATATAGTAGAAAAATGATTTATGATAAAAATAGTATAAGATAAGGCATGGGACCAATTTTTTTAGAGAATTTAGATTGAAATAAGAGAGAACGAGTTATCCATAAAATATGTTGGTGCTTCCTTTGAACTAAACCATTTATGTTAGGGGTTGTCAATGCAGAAGGTTTGATGATGGATTCCATGAGTTGAATAAAAAATATTTAAGAGTAAATTGTGGACCATTATCAAACCTAATGGTTTGGATAATAGTTTTGAATTGAGTTTGAACAAAAGAAATAAAAGATTTTTTTCATTTTGGAGGTCCCAGATTTTAATTACATCATAAAAATTAACAATAAGCACTATAATCATCTATAATATTTACCAAATATTTGTGACTTAAAATGGATGAGGTGGAAAAAGGATCTCATATATCCATATATCCATGTGAATGAGGTCAAAATAATGTAGGAAAATAATTTTTCTGTCCTGAAAGGGCAGTCTTTTATGCTTGGCATAGAACCAAGTATCATATGGATTAGAATTTTCAAAAAAATTATTCAAAGGGAAAACTTTATTGATATGAATCATAGGCTCATGAGACGGATGGATTAATCTATTGTGCCAAAGGGTACAATTATTGACCATAGGCTTGGTGTTGGTGGAGGTATATAATTGAAAAAAAAAAAGTGTTGTGGTGGAGGATAAATTGATGATGTATAGGCCTTGGTGAACCTTAGTAGCACCAATCCTCATCAGGGTATGGTTCCCTTGTATAATAATACAATGAGAGAAAGTAAAAATTTAATTGCAATCTAGAGAATTAGTGATCTCACTCACATAGATTAAGTTGGTGTAAAATGGTAGAATATATAAAACATTATTCTAGTAGAAATTATCATTGAAATGAATAGTAATAAACAAATTAGAATTAATGGTGGCTCCATTAGAAAGTCTAACATTAATGGATTTGATATCAATGAGGTGAGTGAAATAGTGGGAAATTTCTAACTAACAAAAGTTTTTATTTTGCAGATAAAGTCATTTTCGATCTGGGTGACGGTTCTAATATTCCTTTTTGGACGGCGATTTGGAGGAATGGGTTGAGAATTTCCAAAGAATTTGAAGATCTTTTCAGCACTAGTTTGCATAAAAAAGTGTATGTTAGAGATTTAGAAGTGGAAAATTTACAAGATTTCAACTGGAATTCAGTGGGTTTGTCTGCTACGATTCAAAACGAGAGCAGAATTAGATTATCGGAGCTGAAAAATTTCATTGGAGCTGTGACAGTGCAGGAAGAAAAGTTCGACGCAGCAAGTTGGTTGGATCAGAAGACTAAAATTTTCTCGGTTAAGGAAGTATACAACCAGCTGGTGAATAACTCTCTGAACTTAATCTATCCTTTTTCTATTCAGTCTAGTTTATTGGCTTTTGATTGGTTATGGAAACTTAAAATTATTCCTAAACTGATAATTTTTGGCTGGAGAGTCTTGTGGGGGAGGGTGCCGGTTAAAACCGAATTAATTAAGAGAGGAATGGACTTGAATCCTAACTGTGTTTTTTGCGGTTTGGAAGTGGAAGATGTAGAGCATCTCTGTTTTGGGTGCAGCAGGATTAAGATTATTTGGGAAAGAATTGGAGATTGGTGTGGCTATGGTAGTTTCTATGAAGGCAATAGAATAGACTTTTTCTTGGCTTGGTGTGGCCTTGGTAACTCATCAAGTGGGAGCTTGAAGATGGGAGTGATCTGGTTAATAATAGTTTGGAGTATTTGGTGTTGTAGAAACAATATTTTTTCGAAAACGGTACATTCAATTTGGATAATTTGTGTTGGGATATTAAGATTAGGGCTTGGAAATGGATAAAAGCGGATGAAATTTATAAATCCAACTCTGATTTTTTAGCTTTTTATATGGACCCTCTAAGAGGGTAGCTAGGTTTGAGTTGGTTGGGAATTTCTATTTGTTCCTTGTTGTTCTTGTAACTGTTTTTGGAACACATTTTGTGTTCTTCTTATAATTCCATTGGCTTTCAGAAAAAAAAAATGAGGTGAGTGAACACGTTTCAAGAATGCACACATGATTTGTGGCCCTAGTGTCCAAAATCTAGGGATCATGTTTAAAATGGATTAAAGTATTGAAAAATAAGGAGTATCTATGTGACATTGAATGATGAGTTAAACTGATGAATGTTAGATGTTGAAGTAGGGTAATTATGATGTATAAGTGCTATCAATGGCTTTTGATGGTATGTAGTAAACCTCGATGTGTATATTTGTTTTCCATCATATTCAAGGTGACTAGGAGGAACACCATCGTGAGATATGTCTTCAGTGGATAGATGAGCTATGTTGGGTTTCTTTAGGTACAGATAGGGGTGGGAATAGGCTAGGCCGAGCTAGGCTTTGCCAAGCCTGAGCCTGGCCTGCTAAAAAATTCAAAGCCTAAGCCTGGCCTGTAGCCTATCATAAGCTTATTTTTGGGCCTAAGCCTGGCCTTTTCAAAGGCCTGATTAGCCTACTAGCCTACTTAAAAGCCTACTTCATTTGAACATTTGTAAATAAGAAATTCAACTAATGTTAAATATACTAACAAGTTAAAAGATCAATGAGATTAAATGTTTATTTTCATTGTCTCGTTCAAGTTTTCTTATTAGCATAAAGTTGGTGATATTATTTGTTGAAGATAACTTATGAGAAAAACTTATAACAACAACTTATGACATTGTTTATAATGTGTTTTCAACTTATTTTCATAACTTCTTCAAGATAACTAAGTTTTATTTTTGTATTTTAATTCAAAGTACAAAATAAAATATAATAATAATAAATTTATTGATTTTTCTTAAATAGGCCAGCTTGATAGGCTTAAAAGGCTTTTCTTACGGTCTGTGGCCTAGCCTCTTTAGCTAAATAGACTTATAAAAAAGCCTAGGCCTTTTCTATTTAAGAAAAAGCCTAGCCTGGCCTGAGCCTATGTAGGCTAGGCCGTAGGCCCCTGTTAGTTGGTCTGGCCTATTCCCACCCCTAGGTACAGAGGAAGACCGCGTTTCTTGAAATACAATTCGACTGTGTGACTCGGTTTGTTGCAATAAGTGCATATCTTTATTCCTCTCCCTTTATTGGTACATAGTTTTTGGGATTGATCTCTTTAGAAATATCTCACATGTAGGGTTTGTTGATGCGAGCGATTATTTTCTCTTCTTCAAATGTAATGACTTGTTGTTTTTCTTTTTGGATGAGTAAAGAAAAAACCTTATTGATAGGAGGCAATGGATTTACCAATATGTTTTGGGCTCGAACGTGTTTGTATTGCTTATTTAAACTTGCTGCGGTGAGAATCGGATATCAAGCTATTGATTAACTCGAATCACAAATCTTTAAATATTCACCACCGAACTTTATTTTATCCAAGGGAAAGGGAAAATATCGTATAAAACCCTAAATTGCAATGTAACGACAATGCTAAGAGATTGTAAGGTTCGGGGGTTGGTTATACTTAGGGAAGGTATTAACATCCTAAGTATCTATAGTACTCTATAGGAACCTCTTAAATGTATTTGTGTTTTTGTTTGCTATTTGTTTTGAAATGTCTTGTGTTTGGGTTTTATTGGTGATGATAGGAACTTAAGGGTTTATTACTAAGTATGTTCGCCAAAACTTCGCGGTCCTGTGCCTACATATCCTTATAAGGATGGAATCAGAGCATTTGTAGTTCACCTCACTAGGGATGAATAAACACTTGATTATGATCAAGGTTCAAAAGGAGAGGTAAGTGTTATATCCTTAACACTTACATGACTTTCATAAAGCCAACAAAGTTGTAAATTCTACCCTAAGTCTAAGTTGAAAACTTAATGACTCTAACAAGGTCAAGAGGGAATTGGGTATTGCTAAACTACCTATGACATTGAGTCAATGAAGTATTCTTTCCCTTGGATTAGGACACAAGAGGCAACAAAGAGGATGAAAGCTAACAAGCTAACATCACTTGGGGAATAACTTGACAAAGTTGAGAGTAAACATGAACAAATGGATGAGTATGATATTCAAACATGATATCAATTGTAAGTAATCAAAGGTAACATTCAAACATGATGTTAATCAAGAAATAAAAGTTCAAATGCATATGGTAACAAATAAAGCACAAAGGTAAATGTGACAACATTTAAAACAAGGATTTAACAAAGTCACAAAAGATCAATGTAACAACCAAGAACATATTCAAAACTAAATGAAGTTACAAATAAACATGATAACAACCAAGGTAAACTCAAAGATGTTATAACACCTAAGCATATATGAGACATAGTTCTAACAAGACTAAAGCATCATGGATGTAAACAAGAATTCAAATCAATCATGGATATAACAATATCAACATGGTATCATGGATTATACAACTAGGGTAAGTATGGATTAGGGTTTACTAACACCACTTAATCATGAATACAAGATAAGCATGGATAAGTTGTAACAACACTTAATCATGAATACAATTTAAACATTCAAACATGGATAAGTCATTACAACAATTAAATATGGATACAAGTTACAAGTTTGACAAACATGGATATGAATATCAACATGGATAAGATCAATCAACATGAATGAGTTAAAAAATGGTTCAAACATGACACATACAAGCTAAGGAATCATATTGAGACATGGTTCAAGTTAAACACCACTTAATCATGAATACAATTTAGCATGGACAAGTTGTAAAGGTAACAACCAAAACATACTTGATAAAAGAGACATGTTAATGACAATAACATGTGGATGGAGGATGCAATCACATAGAGGAGGACATGTGAGCATACATATAGATGACAAGTTATAGTTAAACACCATTTAATCATGAATACAAGTTAAGACATTACTTGAGCAATTAATCATGAAAACAAGTTAAAGCATGTTTAGGACAAGTAGGTAACAACCAAACATTCATGTTATGGATTCAAACATGGTTTTAAACAAGATGGAAATATCACAAAGGATTAGACATGCAAACATGTACACAAAGTCATATTAAGGCAAAAAAAAAAATCAAGTGTTTATGGATACATGATCATGGTATGATCCACACAAGGCACATATGCATATCAAGGCCAAATAAATATGGAGGAAAATCACATGTCAAAGACAAAAGACCAAGCAAAATCTTATGGTATGATTAAAGTTTTAACATACACTTTAACATGTAAACATACACTAAAAATGTGTCAAACTCAAGCTAAAAGAAAGATGTACAAGTTCACAACATCACATAAGGTCTATACAAAGTATATGAGGTTCATACAAGTCAATGTGCACAAAGAAAATCAAAGGATCAATCAAAGAATCAAGAGAAAACCTTAAGAAACCCTAAAAAAGTCATCTACTTTAAGTAAGCATAAGTACAATAAAAATAAATGTTTTTGAAAATTTATTTTAATAAACAGAAAGTGGTATTTTTTTCATGAACATTTAGCAAAAAGAATAGGTTCAAAAGCTTTTGGGATGAAGAAGTTATGGTGTTTTTAATTTATGAAGGAAAATGAGAAAATGAATAATAAAAGAGAAAGGAATAGCCTTGGTGGGACTTAAACCCAGGCCAGGTTAGTTAGCAGCTCAAAACTTAGCCATTTGAGCTAATGCGCACGTTTGATATGGGATGGAAACACATAATTATATTTTAAATCAACCCAGAATTAGGTGACAACAAAATAAAAACACAAAAGGGTAGTCTAAGCAAGGATCGAACCCAGGTCAGGAAGGCAAAGAGGAGTAATGAACGCGCATGTGCTACCACTGGGGTGGTGATACATCCATTGTATCACCCCCACCTAATTTATAATATACCAAACATGCATCTGAAAACTACACAAAGCAAAACATGGTCTTCTTCTTCCTTTGAACGTCTCCCCCCATTTTTACAATTTCAAAACAACCTAACTTTCTGAATATTGATCCAAATGACATGCTATGAAAATGAAACTCGTGTGTTTTTCAACAAGGAACACAATGACAATAATTAATTTCATTAATATTGGCTATAAATAAAAAACTAATCTCTGCAACACATGAACCCTAAAATTGTAGTTTCACATACATTGATTATGAACAACAATTAAATGATGGGAAACACTATAAACAACATAACTAAAAAGTTTGTAGTTCAATTTGGATCAAAATATTGCATGATTCAATGCAATTTAGTTATGAACACTTACCTCTTGAAGCCAAAATTCGAATTTCCAAACAAGCTGCTACAAAACTGTTTCAATGACTTTGATTACTTCCTTGGACCTCCTTGAACCTTTCTGGAGGCTTAGAACCCAATGGAATCAACTGGAAGAGATTGTGCTTTCCTTCTTGAAAAATGAGAAAAATTAGATTTTGAACCTTAGCCAAATGGAGTTACAAATGGTTTGAAAAGGGTCAAAATCAGGTTTTGGTATGGAAGATGCAGAAAGTCAACAAAAATTTGTTTTGAAGGTTGAATTTTTGTTCTTGATGGATTTGGAGAAAGGTGATGGTCTGGACACCTTTAGGGGATGATTTGTGGTGTGCTGGAACAAGTGGTTTGGTGATTTGGTGTTTGGAAATGCAAATGAGTAAGTTTATGCAAGATGAAGTTTTCTTGCACAAGAAATGGTTGATTCTGCAAGATGATGGTATGAGGCTTGTATGAGTGTTTTTATGATGTTTTTGTTGTGTGTTTAATGCAAGGAGTGAACCTCTATTTATAGGGAGAGGGTGGAGATCAGTTTGGTGCAGAATTACCAAGTGGAAGTTCACATGGTTTAGTTAGAATCCAATGAATGGTTGGTTTGATTTCCATGGTTTCAAGACAAGTACAAAGACCTTTTCAAAAGCTGTTATGGAGTGTAAACATGTTGCTTCTGAGCTCTAGAAAGGTTTGGGGCAGAAGGAAACAAGTATGGGCTCAAGACAAGTTGACTTTGATTAAATCCACTTTATCAAAATGGAAGTGTAACCTTTCTTCCCAAAATGGCATGATCTTGTGAACAAAAGCTTAAGCAATTGTGTAATACACTTAGGATCTGTGTAAATACTCAATTATGTGAATATTTAGAAGCAACAAGGCCTTCATTCTGAGATTGAGTAGGTTTTGGAGGGTTTGCTCAAAGTTGTGACATGAAAAATGACCTAGAATTCAAGTATGGAGGGCCAACTACATTTCTTCGAATCTCATAGCTCAAGAATGGGATCAAGGAGTTCTTGTACTTTTTGAAAAGCCCCAAACATGCTCTACAACTTTAATGTTTGAAGAATTTCTTGATTCTCAATGGATCATAGTGAAAACTGGCTCCAAAGTTTGATACTTTTTGGAAGCAAAAACTGTCTTGAAATTTTTCTAAGTGTGGAAAGTTTTTCACTAACTTGATGGTTTCATGACTCAAAATCCTTTCACTTTTTGGAGATTAACCCTAATAGACAAAGTTGTAGTATGTTGTAAGGGCTTCAATTTGATCTTTCGAACACAAAAAATGGTGGTCTAGATTGAAAGTTATGACCTTTTAAAGTTGGTACCAAATTAAGGTTTTTCACCATACTTAGAAAAAAATCAACTTTCTTTCACTTTACCCCTTTTGCAAGAAACCTCCAATTTCTTGATTTTTCATGATCAAACTCATTGATCAAACACGTTTTCATGAAAATTAGTTTGAGGACTTCAATTTTGACCAGAAACCTTGAAAGTCAAAGGGTTGACTTTGCAGTTAAAAGCTTGTGTAACAGATGAAATTGACTGTGTGATATTCAATGATCTTGAACTCTTGAGTCTTTCAAACATCATGGATGGACTCCAAGTATGTATTTTAGCATCTTGAATCATTTCCCAAGTCTTGGGATCATGCCTTGATCAAAAGTCAAAGGCACAGTTGACTTTGTCTGATGAAACCCTAACTTGTGGTCAGATGAAGTTGAGCCTTGATGAACTTGTAACAATACCAATTTGCATTTGATTCTTGATGGAGAAAGGCCTCTTGAGTGTATGCACACTTGGTAGGTTGATATCAATCCAAGACATTGACTGATGAAATAAAGATCCTCTTGATTCTCTTGGTTTAAAACCCTAATTCACAGATGAAACCATACAAAGAGCAACTTATACAAGGTTAGGGTTAGCAATGCAATGCGTGATGCTCCTAGAATGATGATGGAATCTATGGTCAAAATTTGGGGTACGACAAAACCCTTCAAAATCAGATAACATAATTGCTTTCTCTGTAGTTAAGGTTGGCAATTGTAGTTAGGGTTACATGTGTATGTTGGAACATGGCGAAAATTCTTGATTTCTTGCTATAGTTTCTTGGATATGGTGAAGTTTTGTGTGATACTCGAATATCCTTACTTAAGATAGTATATCTCCTCTTGAAGATCTGATATAAGAAATATGTCACCATGATGGTAAGGATCTTGGAGTTCATCCCAGATCGCTTGAGCTGAGTCCATCCACAAGGCGCTTTCAGAAATCTCAGCACTCATTTTAGTTTATAATCCATGTCATGACCATGGTATTACATTTATCCCAAGTGATGGAATTATGGTCGGAATAATCTGCGCGAATTAGGGTTTCGTTTATGGACCCTAACTTATTTTTGGACTGGAGAACCACTTTAACTAAGTGTGACCAAGAATGAATGTTGGTGTTGTTCAATGGTGGTGAAACGAGAACAAGCTCAATGTTGTCACTTGTCATTGGGATGCGTGTAAAAGGGATCAATCATATTGAATTGATAGCTAAAATTAAGGTGTGGTGGTGGAACTGTGTTGTTAGTGGATTGATAGCTACAATTAAGGTGTGGTGATGGAACTGTGTTGTTAGTGGGTTCAGTGGTGGATGATGAAGTGGTCTTGGTTATGGGTTGTGATGGATTTGTGGCACATGGTGGGTGGATTTGTGGGTTGTGGGTAGGGGTGAGGGTGGGGTGGGGGCGGGAATCTTGAGTTATAAGGCAAGTGGTGGAAGCCATGAACGAGAGTATGTTGCGAGCAAGAACACGAATATGGGTTGAGAGAAGAGGGGGAAACACATAATGTTAGATTGAAGACAAATAAAGTGAAACTAAAAATGAAAATAATTCTTTTGATGAATATTTGATAAGAGGATGGATATAAGACTTCCATCTCCATGAGCAATCAATTGATGACACATAGTGGATATGGGTAAAATTAAATCAGAGAAATCTCTTGTACTAATACTGTGTTGACATTTTATAGGGAAGCGATGAACCTGCATAATAACAAGACAGATAAAAAGGAAAACAGAAAAGAAAAAAGAGATTTTATTCTTTGCTTAGCATTTAAAAGTTGGACTCTTGAGTTCATATAGGGACACATTATAAATTGGGAATTTCTTATCCCACTTTATGGAATGGAAAAACACCCTATGGAAAATCGAAAATGCCCATCAAATTCCGGTGATACATCTCTAGATGCACCATACACTACTTTTATGACACACCAAATGAGTTCCTCTATAGTTTAAAGCAAAAAATTATTCAAGAGATGCATCTCTGGGTATTTTTAACAAATATATTGATATTTGAGAATCCTAGTGGATATTCCGGAGATGGATCTACGAAGGGTTGGGGAGGGATTTTGAAATTTCTGTCACCTTTGCATGTCAGATATTTCCGGAGATGCATTTCCGAAATAAGTTGATAAAACACTCACCTGCATGATCACAAACCCATACTTGTTTTCCACTCAAAACCCTTTCCAAAAATCCTTCCATTCTCAATCAACATTTTCACTCCAAATCTTAATTCTTGTGTTTTGTCACGTCAATGGGAGCAAAAGAAGCTGGAATTCCAGCTTAAGATCATTTATATAAAGCCTCATTGCTCACAATAAACTTGTTTTTAGTCTGAAAAATGTTCGTTTTATCCGGAGATACATCTCCGAATTCTATATGAACTTGTCTGGAGATACATCTTCGTAGATTGTCTGTTTTCATTTTTCACCTCTATTTACAGTATTAGTAGTTTTTTAGTGTTTTATTATAAATTTTTTCATTAAATATGGTGCACCCAATTATTTTCCCCAAACATGTTGTGTCTCCGGATGTCAAAGGTGTTGTTGTGAATGAGGTAGATGTTGACAACCAATTTAAAAATGAGCAAGAATTTGAATTTCGTGATCACATGCTTCAATTGATTCGTACGGAGGCCTCCAAACTGGAATTTAGTGTGGTAATCGGAAGGTCTGATAATGGTTTGAATAGAAGAGGTGCATTTTTTATAATGACACGCGAAAGAAGTTCGAAATATATACCTCCTCTCCGAAATTTTAAATGAGATGACATCGATTTAAGAAAATGTGAGTGTCCCTTTAAGTTGTGTGGTTATATGTTGGCAAAGAAGAAATGGAGATTTAATGTCATATGTGCTTCACATAACCATTACTTGTGTGAAAAGTTAGTCGGTCATCTAATTGCATGTCGCCTCATGCCATAAGAGAAGGAATGTATTTCAGACATGACATTAAATTTGGTTCAGCCGAAAACATACTTGCAACTTTGAAACATAAAAGATCTGAAAATATCTCCAATATCAAGCAAATGTACAATATTCGGTACCAAATAACAAGGCACTAAGAGGGGATAGAAACAAAATGCAACAACTATTGAAACTTTTGGATGATAACAGTTATGTTTCTAGGTACCAAACATGCGAGGATGAAGTAACCGTTACATATATATTTTAGACTCATCCTCATTCCATCAAGTTGTTCAACACGTTTCCTATTGTGCTCATCATTGATTCAACATACAACACCAACAAGTACAAACTTCCACTATTGGAGATGATTGGTGTTACCTCTATTGAGAAGACCTATTCTGTCAGGTTTGTATTTCTAGAGAGCGGAAAAAAGGAGAATGTCACTTAGTTCTTAGAGGTTTGTCAGGGAATGTTGAAGGACCAAGATGAGATGCCGAAAGTAATTGTCACCGACCACGATATCGCCTTGATGAATTCAGTTGCAAATGTATTTCCTACTTTTTATGCATTACTTTCTAGGTATCACATGACAAATAATGTAAGAAGTCAGGTTAAACACGCGGTAGGGACGAAACAGATTAACGCCGAAGATGGAAAATGGTGAAGGCGGTGTGATAGTGGAAAAAATAATGGATACATGGAATGTTATAGTAAACTCTTCTACTAAAGATTTATATGCCGATTCTGTTATACATTTAAGAAAAGTGTGAGAGAAATATCCAGATTTGTTAACATATGTTGAAAGCACAACTCTAAACCAGGCGAAGGAGAAAATTGTTTGTGCATGGACCAATCATGTTAGACACCTTGAGAATACAACAAAAAACCGTGTTGAGTCTGCCCATACTACATTGAAGAATTGGTTTGGAAATAGTAAGGGAGATTTGTGTAGAGATTGAGACTCTGTGAACCAAATGACCCAGAAACAACATAATGAGATACAAACATCATTTGGTCGGAGCATCACAATTTTGGAACACATATTTAAAGACAACAATCTTTATTCTCAATTGCCCGACAACATATCTCAAGCATGTTTGAATTATATTTTTCACAAAGCTAAACGAGCTGATATTGTAGGTTCCTATAGCGCAAAGTGTGGTTGCACAATTGTGAAACCTATGATCTTTCATGTGTCTGTCTTATAGCAAAAAAGGTGAAACTTGGTAGCCTGCTAAGAATAGATGAAGTTTACAGTCACTGGAAAAGGCTTAGGTTTGATGATGATGGTGTCATGAAAGACGGTAAATCAAATATATTTATCTTGACCGAATGGGAAGTGATACAAGAGAGATTTTTAAAGTTGATGACAATATGAAAATCCACATCAAAGAACAATTTAGGAATATTACTTATCTGGAAACCACTTACTTGAAACCACCATGTCAACCAGTAAAAACAAAAGGTGCTCCGAAGAAGGTCAAACCTACGTCGAGTGACAGTTCAACGGTGTTGTCTCCTTCGTATTTTGAACATGTTGAAAAAGGTTTTTCCGACTTACCAACTCCAAAATCTCAAAAAGTGTTTTTAAAAGAGCTCGCATTAGCAAACCCCCTCATTCACTGCCTCCACAAAAAAAATTTATTCATTAACAAGATGTCGGTTTTTATGCACAAATACATCGAACAAATCATCAATGTTGAGGGTAACGATAATTGCGATTTTCGAGCTGTTTCGGATTTACTAAATAAAGGAGAAGATAATCACACACTTGTCTGCCATCAACTTATCAATGAGTTGATGATACATAAAGAATCATACACACGACTTTATAGAAAGAAAGAAGTTTTTGATGCAATTTATGAGAAGTTCCAGAAATGTATCTGTTAGGTCTGTTCATAATATAACCTTATAATTTCTATCAATATAAAAATTAACAACAGAACTCTAAACCCTTAAACCCATACCGAAATTCAATTAGAAAATGAAGGTGGAAGCGTAACTGAATTTGTCATTGAAATCGTTGAAGGTTGTGGGTATGTGATATTTTAATTTGTAGAGTTTCTTATGGTTCCTTGAATCTCCTCTGATGGGGATGAAGAGAGAAAACCTGATAAACCGTATTTTTTATCGTTCTCTACAAATGAGGACCATAACCCATTTAAATAACCCTAGGGTTATTTCTTAATTTTCAATATTCTAATTTTGACCCCTCGTCAAATTATATATTGATTTATGGTATCTACACAATAACCTGACCTTTCATGACATTTATGTTGTTAGCCACAAGCCTAATATTATATTAATTAGACCCCTTTAAGTATTGACTAATTAAAATAATGACACTAACACCTTAAATTTTACATTTGTGACCCAAAATTCTAACAGTATCTCCAGAATAAGATAATAGGGTGGTACCGGAAATGTATCTCCGAAACCAATATGATAGAATTTTTTAGGTCCACATATGTCTGCAACTTCTATAAATTTAGGCTCTTATTTTTTATTTCATACAAGCAGAAAATGTCGCAAATGTCACAAATAAACATCATGTGGTATGTCACAAATGTCTCCTTCTCCAACGCGACACTCAGGCAAAAGTTTAAGATCAATAAGTACACCAATTTTGCAGATCTGCAATACGAAGTGCATAATCTCCTACCCTACGAAGATAATCGAAAAGTTGTGAAGCTCGACTACCGTTCACCATCAATTAACAACGAAGGCAAGATTGAGTTCAACAACTATGAGCTTAAGACAGATGCAGATGTAAGGGCAATGTGGAATACATTTTTCCGTTTCGATATAAAAGTTCCGATCGAGTTGGAAGCGACGATTTCAAGATCGGTCGAAGATATTGTGAAGATGTTGAAACGTCCACCTGAATATTAAAATGTAATGTTTGATTTTATGTTAACATACATCACCTATGTAACGTTGATTTTATGTTATGAATGATAAGTTTATTTTTTAAAAATACAACTTTCTGATTTTCTGTTTCTGTTTCTGTTTCACAATGCTACGCAGATGTATCTATGGACAGATTCCAGAGATACATCTCTTGGCCAAAAAAAAGACACATTCCTAAAACGTCACTTAGAATTGGTCTAAGATGAATCTATAAAATCTGAAAGCATTTTAGTATTTTCACATAATACCCTAGTAATATATAGAGTGCATCTCTAACAGAGTAGCCCAACTCTGTAACTAAAAATATATACAATCAAACAAATTACAATACGGATCATTAGTTAATATAACAAACTATATTGTTAGAAGCCTTGATACAAAACACTTCAATATATCACTGAACCAAAATTTGATAAAGAAACCAGCAAGACCATTATAGAACCATTCATGCTTACAACATCAATTCTTAAACATGGTAAGGTTGTGAACTTCAAAATCTGAAAGATTATCAATTATCTTTCTTGTTGTATAATGAGGAAAAAAGCTTTGTCAAGATCAGGTAAAGGAGTCATCATCATTATCTATGACTTTGAGTGAGTAAATTTTTCGTTCAGACCCTTAAGAAACCTGATAACCTGATCTTGCTCAGGATACTTCATAGCAGAATTAAGAGCACCACAAGAACATGGAATAGCACATGTACAAGCAAGAACGGGGCGATAATTGTCCAATTCATCCCAGCGAACTTTGAATTGAGTAAAGTAATTGGATACATCTAGGTTACCTTGGCGAAGTTTGTAGATATCTTCTTGAATATCTGAAATGCGGAAAATGTCACTGTGAGAGAAACGAATCTGTAGGTTCTTCCAAACTCCAGCTGCACTATCAATCCATAACACTGATTTTGCAATCGACTCAGAAATGGAGCGATGTAACCAAGCAAGAACCATTGTATTACAGCGGATCCACGGTGCATATAGAGGATCTGAGATTGGTGGTTTGACAAGGGAACCATCAATAAACTTCTCTTTGTTCTTCGAGATCAAAGCTATATGCATAGACCTAGCCCAAGTATGATAGTTTTTGTCATCAAGAGGAGGAGAGACGAGAACAAGTGCGGGATTTTTGTTTGGATGAAGATAATAGGGGTTCGTAGAATTCGTTGAGAAATCAGTGAAGCTCTGGTACGCCATTAGAGAGAAATGAAGTGAAACTCTGCAATAACAATTTTGCAAAAACAATGGCAACAAAGAAAAGGAGCAAGAACGCACAAGAGAGAAAAAAACTGAAGAGAGAAAAACGAACTTGCGGTGTTGCGATAGAAGGTAAGAAGGATATGAAACAATGGCTACCAGAGCTATTGAAGCTCTGATACCATGTCAAGGTTGAAGAATTCAGCCATGGAAGAGAGAAAGATCGCCAAGGAAGAAGGAGAAGAAAAGTTTACAGTTTGTTACAACAGTAAAAACAGAAAATTACAGTGGTAAATTGATGACTATGTAAAAAGTATTACAAATAGTGAGTGAATGTACAATATATATAGTAATAGTCAACTAAGCTAGGCTAAGTGAAGCTAATACAAGAAACTATATATTATACATAAATATACACTATAAGCTAACAGTAAGCACGTTTGATATACCTTGGTAAGTTCTCAAGAGCCTCTAGAAATGCTTACAAACTCAATTATAATAAGAAATTATGAAACAAATATTAAATATTTGATTCAAGTAGCTTTTAGCGAGCACTGATAGTAGTTTCTGTTACTTCATTTATTGAAGACCCTCCTCCTGAAGTTGATGACTCTTGCCAGTCTTGGCTGCCATCGAATAAGAATGCTGGTTTTTGAGGTTGGCAAAGAGGTGTTTCATTGGATAGCATGAAAACAACTTCCAACATTGATGGTCTATTCATGGCTTTTTCTTGCACACACAAGAGTCCAATTTGAATGCATTTCAGAACTATAGCAGGAGGATAAGACTGGTTTAGTGTTGGATCAACTGTATCAAAGGCTTTTCCTTCGGTCCATAGTGTCCACACCTACAAATGCATAATACAGTCATTAAATAAATACACCATATATCATTAAAGAGTTGGCCAACTTTAGGGATACCTTTTTTTATTTTTATAACTTACATGTCCAATTAAATTTAGGGATGCTCTTTCTTTTTCATAATGTGTGTTTCTTTGTCCAGCAATAATTTCTAGTAGTAAGACCCCATAACTGAAGACATCAGATTTTGTTGAATATCGTCCTTCCATTGCATATTCTGGTGCCATATATCCACTGCAATTTTACAAAATAGTTAGACCGTCATGTTAAATAATTCCATCTCTATAATACTAATGGTTATAAGGGTATAACACGTACTATGTTCCAACCAATCTTTTTGTTCTTGCTTGGATTTCATCTTCTCCAAATATTCTAGCCATACCAAAATCTGAGATTTTGGGATTCATTGCAGCATCAAGGAGAACGTTGCTAGCCTTTAGATCTCTATGAATTATTTTCAGCCTTGAATCTTGATGAAGATATAAAACACCTCGAGCAATCCCACAAATAATTTCAAATCGCTTACCCCAATCCAATGACGACCTTTGGTTTAGATCTGAGTTGAACAATTGATGTTTTCAGAGATTGAACATATTGGGATAATCAACATCACATTGAGCTTAAATTCATAAGAGTTTATCAAAATATAGAATGGAAGAGGATAATACAATTTTAGTTAAATATCGGGAAGCTGACGAGTAGAGAAGATTAGATAATTTGCTGAACCAATCATCTTGTGCCTGACAGAGTTTTAGGAATATAGGTAAAAATTTCAATCTTGTCCCATGTTTTGGCATCTAAACATTATAATGAATTACTATTAACCCATTTAGTTTAGCAATAGCCCTGTGAGTCATGTGCCGATTTCTCTCCCCAATTCAGTCACAACTCACTATGCTTTGTGCTCGTCTAAATACAAGTTCATTAAGGCTAGAGAGAGAGAGAGACAATGGTAAATTAGAGAGAGGCGCATACCGAATATAAAGAAGTCTAGGCTTTTGTTTGGTAGGTATTCATAAACTAGCATCCTTTCTTCTTTTTCAAAGCAACAACCGAGCAATCTCACTAAATTTCTGTGTTGGAGTTTAACTAAAAGTGTAACTTCATTTTTAAACTCTTCTTTGCCTTGACCTGAATCTTTGGATAATCTTTTCACTGCTATCTCTTGTCCATTAACCAAGCAACCCTGAAATATTTATCAGTTATATCCCATTTCACTATTTTTCCTTCATTTTGCTATTATGTGATTCAAATGAATATAAAGAGGTGAAGGATGTTTTCACTTCTTGCATCAGTAGCTTAGTGTAGAGTTTTACTTACCTTATAGACTGAGCCAAATCCACCTTGTCCAAGCTTATTCTCATGACCACAATTTCTTGTAGCTGTCATTATTGTCTTAAAGTTGAAAAATGGTAGATTTGGATGTGGAGCACCATTCTCTTCTCCAGAGGATTCTTGGCTTAAATGCCGCATCATTTTATCTGAAGTTACAAATAACATGAGATAAGATTTCAATAAACTTGCACATTTTGCAGAGTATGTTTCTCCTTCGTTCTCGAAGAAAAAAACTTAGATTATACATTTGACTATGGTTGCACATGTAATGCTCAATAATAAGAATAACATTCTTATTATTTAACCAAATATAGACATTATTAGTAATTGTTATGGAAATGTAGAGATATTGTTTGTTTAACATTGATAGACTAAAACTTAATCACAACTTGGTTAGATCGACTATTAAAGTACTTCAGTCTAGATTGGCGCACAGAATATATCCAAATGACAAAATAATGGCAGTTTTCTCCATCTACCGCATAAACTTGGTTAGAAATGCTAATACTTTGACAAAATAATTTGGTATAAATCAGTCCCCTTTAGTGATAAACTCAGTTTGAATGGAGAAGATTGAATTGGTGATGATGTGTATGCGTTATAAAAATGGTATATAGGGAGAAAACTTCTTCTGCCATAATGAATCATAGGATATCTTGTCAGCAGAAACATGAGACTGGGAGGTGGAATTGAAGCTGACAATACTATTGGGAGATTATGTGGTTATATACCTATCATTTGGGGCTGCTGGGGACCATTTTTTTGTGGTCATTAGTGCTGGTTTTCCTATTAATTTTATGGTATTTGGGACTAACAATTGATGATTTGGAGCTGTTTTGGAGCTACTTTACTGCTGCTTTTTTTCTCTGGTTTTAGTGGCATTTAGGCTATTCTGATTTTGTTGAAGTGAAATTGTGGTGAATTGGTCTTGAGGTGATTATCAAGGTGGTAACCGTACAATCATTGCAAGACAAAAACGTGGTTAATTTTGTTAATGGACAACAATGGTTGATGTCTGTAAAACATAGGTGAAGGTGGCTTGTGACAGCAAAAATTAACCCGGTACTCTAATATATGGAAAAGGAAGACGTGGTTTATGTTATGGAAAGATTTGGGTGAATTAGGGACACAGCATACAATATTTAGGTAGGAGTAGCAGGACATGTGATGACTTATGCTAGTAAGAAATTTGTCATATCAATAAAATTCATTTAGCCTTTACCTGAAGAAAACATTGATATATCATATAACACACAGTCCATGTCATACTTGAACATAAACAAAAATATATGACATTTTTTGTAACACAAATTGAACATAATAGTAAAGTATAATGAACAAATGACATCATCCTTTAAAATAAATCATATACCCTTTCTTTTTTTCTTCCGCCTGCAATATACACAAGAGAGGAGGAGAACAATTGCAACAATAGAAGCTACAAGAATTGCAGCCAACCTCTTTTTATCAAGGGCTCCTTTGCTTTTTGCGTAGTAATTTGCTGATAAGAAGAAATGAGTATAAATAAGTTCTAATTACACCTAAGCGGTGTCAAATCTATGAAGAAAACCACAGTGGGAGGAAATATCTTACCTAGTTCAACTTTATCGACGCGTAAAAACAAATCTTGGCCTTGATCACTGAGTTTCTGAATGTCCATTAAATCCCCATACCATGCCAAACACCCACTTCCACCATTTCTCACATCAACGGCTGCATAGGCAGTACAAGAGCAGTTTCTTAAGCATTCTTTCTCACATTCTTCCAAACTTAAACCACCTTTAGCAACTGCCACAGATGTATCAGGAACTTTCAAGCCTACAACTTTGACAAAGCCTTCTCCATTCCCACAAACAGATACGCCTTTCTTCCTCACACAACCTCCTGACCCGTCTCTAGTGTCATACCAATCACTTGGAAATTTGGGCTCAAAGCCTGGCAAGCAAGAACACTTAAAGTTGACATAGTTCAAAGGGTTGCAATTACTATTTGATCCACATGTTTTGTAGTAATCACATTGGTTTGTTGGTTCATACAAGTACCGGCTCCATTGACTCTTTTGACTGTTCCACGTGTATGATTGAAGGAAACCAGATTTCTCAAGCACTATCCTAGTAATGACAGACTCGTCAAGCATGTTATATGTGAGTGCTAAATAGTTGTCATCTTCAACCCAAGTAATGTTAAAAATGGCCATATCTCGTTTCAGATTTGGTACACCTGTTAATAGTTCTCCATTCCAAGGGCCACCGCGCCACCAAGGATTGTTCCCATTGTATATAAACAACTGAGGTTTACCATTGGTGCTGAATTTAAAAGTATATGCACCTTTTCCAGGGTCATCATCTGTCTTCCAGGATTGAAGGAACCAGCTTTGATTAGATTTTCTATCAAAACCAACCCTTTGATATGAGAGCATGGTGTCTGTTGGATGATCAAAGCTTTCCCAGATGGTGGTGTTGTCTAGCATCAGAACAAGGTTTGCTAAGTCCGATAGTTGAGCTATAACAATACTGGTGTTATTTTTTTGTGATTGTGTTAATGAAACATTGGTAGACCAAATGGGAGGGGTGCTAAGGTTGTGGTGGAGTACTAGATTTCCACTCGGGTCGATTGATAGTATTCCAGAAGAATCATTAATCGGAGTATCTCTATTTGCAACCCAAACAACAGTTTGGTTTGGCAAATTGTAGTACCAAATTCCAACATAGCGAGAGGTGGATTTTCCAGGAGTGAAGAATCCAAGAGCAAAAGTTTTAGATTTAGAAATGAGAAGTTGACCATCATCTCTTAGGGGTTTGTGAATAGAAATGGTATCAGTAGAACAAGAGCAAAAAGAGAATGTGAAAAGGAATATAATCAAAGAGTTTAGCAACAAATTACTATATGCATGATTTTGGGTTATGACAAGGTAGAGAAGATTTTTTGCAGAGTCCATTGAGTTGCTCTCTCATTTTAGTCCAAAGATATAGAATTGACAGAAATTTTAGTCTTGAACAGCACATACTCACTTGACTTTGAAGACATCAATTTTCCACATGGCCAATGACCAAAGACATAGTCAATTGAGGTATTTTATGCAACTACGCCAACATCTCATAGCCAACAATTATTCATACGTCTTGGACAATTATTCTTACAATGAATTTTAAGAACTAAGACGCACAATTGAATGACGTTCTTAAACACATGTGTCGAGCTTAAATTAAACTAGACTTAGAACCGCGTAAATTAATTTTTATTTATTTTTTATTAAATTTTAATTATGTTGAGAATTATTTTTTTATAAATATGATCAATAACTTATTTATCATGAATTGTAATTGAGATTACGATATCAATTAATCAAAAATAAAAATATATTTTACTTGAAAAATGTATATATTTATAATTTGAGAGTGACAAATAAAATATAATATTAAAAATTAAATAATTCAAAAAGATATTATTTATAATTTATTTATCTATTTATTTTAATTTTCATGTCTTTTTGATACTTATCTCTTTTTTAGATATTTAATTTAATTGTATTTATTTTTAGTTTTGAATAAAATTTAAATTTTATTTATATATCAATAAAATTTTCAAAAAAATTTTAAATTTATGTCTATATTATTCGACATTAGTTATATGATGAATAAAAGTGTTTCAAATGCCAATATCTACTTTATTAACTTGATTTTTTCAGAAAAATGATCATTTTAATATGTTATTAATGGTATTGAAAATATTTATATGATTTATTGTTGATATTAGTTGAAATACAAGAGTTATTTAGAAAATATTATCTTTGTTTTTTTTTTATTATACTCACTATAATTATCATTAGTATAAACTAAAAATTGAGCAAACTAAAAACTATATATCCTTATATATGTCCGATATGATATGAAAATTTTCAAAATAGAAATAATTTAAAATTAAGTAGCTCAAAATAGAAAATTTTCTTTTTGTATAATTATTTAATACAATTGAATTTATATGATCATTATGTATTTTACAATTAATTAGCTCATTTTACAATATTTGTTTCTTAAGAAATTTTTGAAAGGTCTATAAACTCAATTCTAAAAGAAACTTACAAAGCAAATATTACATATTTGATTAAGGTAACTTTTAGCGAGCACTGATGGCAGTTTCTGTTAATTCATTCATTGATAACTCTTGTAATTCTTGGCTGCCATTGAATAAGAATGCTGGTTTTTGAGGTTGGCAAAGAGGTGTTTCATTGCATAGCATGAAAACAACTTCTAACATAGATGGTCTATTCATGGCTTTTTCTTGCACACACAAGAGTCCAATTTGAATGCATTTCAGAACTATAGCCGGAGGATAAGACTTGTTTAGTGCTGGATCAACTGTATCCAAGGCTCTATCCTCTGTCCATAGTGTCCACACCTACAAATACACAACACAATCTTTAAATGAATGCATCATACATCACCAAATTGTTGGTTTATTTTATGGTTACTACTTAAATTACATGTCCAATTAAATTTGGGGAGGTTCTTCCTGTTTCCCAATGAGTGTTTCTTTGGCCAGCAATAATTTCTAGTAGCAAGACCCCATAGCTGAAGACATCAGATTTTGTTGAATATCGTCCTTCCATTGCATATTATGGTGCCATATATCCACTGCAATTGTACAAAATAGTTAGAGCATCATTAAAAATACAGAGCCATCTCTACAATCTTAATGAGGGTATGACACATACTATGTTCCGACCACTCTTTTTGTCCTTGCTTGGATTTCATCTTCTCCAAATATTCTAGCCATACCAAAATCTGATATTTTGGGATTCATTGCAGCATCAAGGAGAACGTTGCTAGCCTTTAGATCTCTATGAATTATTTTCAGCCTTGAATCTTGATGAAGATATAAAACACCTCGAGCAATCCCACAAATAATTTCAAAACGCTTACTCCAACCCAATGATGACCTTTGGTTTTGATCTGAGTTGTTGAACAATTGAAGTTTTCAGAAATAGAACATATCGGGAAATCAACTGCATATTGAGCTTATATTCACAGGGGTTCATCAAAATATAGAATGGAAAAGAAAAATACAATTTTAGTCATATATCAGAAATCCATTATTTCCACCT
Organism: Lathyrus tuberosus; assembly: GCA_022829125.1. Classification (NCBI taxonomy): domain Eukaryota; kingdom Viridiplantae; phylum Streptophyta; class Magnoliopsida; order Fabales; family Fabaceae; genus Lathyrus; species Lathyrus tuberosus. Next base: position 997,283 of record JALAZF010000910.1, on the reverse strand, counting down.
AACCATGAAAAAGTAGAATTTAGAAAACTGACAAGTACAGAAAAGATTAGATAATCTGCTGAATCAATTATCTTTTGCCTGGCAATGAATTTTAGCAACAGTCCGGCGAGTAATGTGCCAATTTCTCTCCCCAATTCAGTCGCAACTCAACTCACTATGCTTTATGCAATGTCTAAATACAAGCTTATTCAGGCTAGAGAGACAACAAGTGAGTTAGAGATAGAAGCATACCGAATATAAAGAAGTCTAGGCTTTTGTTTGGCAGGTATTCATAAACTAGCATCCTTTCTTCTTTTTCAAAGCAACAACCGAGCAATCTCACTAGATTTCTGTGTTGGAGTTTTACTAAAAGTGTAACTTCATTTTTAAACTCTTCTTTGCCTTGACCTGAATCTTTGGATAATCTTTTCACTGCTATCTCTTGTCCATTAACCAAGCAACCCTGAAATATTTATCAGTTCAATCCCATTTCACTATTTATGCATCAATAGCTTAATGTAGAGTTTCACTTACCTTATAGACAGAGCCAAATCCACCTTGTCCCAGCTTATTCTCCTGACCACAATTTCTTGTAGCTGTCATTATCGTTTTAAAATAAAAAAATGGTAGATTTGGATGTGTGTTAATTTGAGCACCATTCTCGTCTCCATAGGAATCTTGGCTTAATTGCCGCATCATTTTACCTGAAGTTACAAATAACATGAGGTAAGATTTTAATCAACTTGCACAATTTGAAGAGTATGTTTTTTCTTGGCTCTCAAATAAAAAAAATTAGATTATACATTTAGCTATAGTTGCACATGTAATGATCTGAATAATAATAGTAATAACAGTACTATTATTCAATCAAACATAGACATTAGTAGTAGTTGCTAAGGAATTTTGGAGATATTGTTTGTTTGACATTGATAGACCAAATCTTGATGAAAAATTGGTTAGATCGGCTATCAAAATACTTAAGTTTAGATAGGCGCAAACAATATATCCAAATGACAAAATAATGGGATATGCATTTTCTTTGTTCGGGTAGTGTATTTTAACATACACAGTCAATGTAATAGTTAAACATAACAAAAATAATAGCTGAAACAGAAGAAACTAATATGACACTTTTGTAAGACAAACTGAAAATAATAATGAAGTATAATGAACAAGGGATATCATCCTTTAAAATAAATCACATACCCTTTCTTTTTTTCTTCCGCCAGCAATACATATACACACAGGAGAGGAGGAGAACAGTTGCAACAATAGAAGGTACAAGAATTGTTACCATTATCTTTTTATCAAGGGCTCCTTTGCTTTTTTTGTAGTAATTGGCTGATAAGAAGAAATAAGTTCAAACAACACTTTATAGTATAAAATCTGTAAAGAAAAACACAGTGAGTAAGAGGGAATATCTTACCTAGTTCAACTTTATCGACGCGTAAAAACAAATCCTGGCCTTGATCACTAAGTTTTTGAATGTCCATTAAATCCCCATACCATGCCAAACAACCACTTCCACCATTTGTCACATCAGCAACGGCATAGGCAGTACAAGAGCAGTTTCTCAAGCATTCTTTCTCACATTCTTCCAAATTCAAACCACCTTTAGCAACTGCCCCAGATGTATCAGGAACTTTCAAGCTTGCAATTTTGACAAACCCTTCCCCATTCCCACAAAGAGATACACCTTTCTTCCTCACACACCCTCCTGACCCATCTCTACTCTCATACCAATCACGTGGATATCTGGGTTCAAAACCAAGTAAACATGTACACTTAAAGTTCTCCAAGTTCAAAGGATCACAGTTACTGTTTGATCCACATGTTCCATAGTTATCACAATGGTCTGTTGGTTCAGACCAGTACTGGTTCCATTGACTCTCATGACTGTCCCACTTGAATGCTTGAAAGAACCCAGATTGCTGAAGCACTATCCTAAGAATGACTGACGTATCATACATGTTATATGTGAGTGCTACATGGCTGTCATCTTCATCCAAAGAAATGTTATAAAAGGGCATATCTCGTTTCATATAAGGTTGACCTACAAATAATTCTCCGTTCCAATGTCCACCACGCCACCAAGAAATGTCATGATTGTACATAAACAACTGAGGTTTACCAATGGTGCTGAAATTTACTATGAATGCACCTTTTCCAGGGTCATCATCTGTCTTCCAGGATTGGAGAAACAAACTTTGATTATTCTTTCTATCAAAACCAAGTCTTTGATATGGAAGCCAGGTGTCTGTTGGATGATCAAAGCTTTCCCATATGACAGTTTCGGTGTTGTTTAGCTTTAGAACAAGGTTTGCTACATCTGATAGTTGAGCTATAACGATACTGGTGTTATTTGTTAGTGATTGTGGTAATAAAACATTGGTAGACCAAATGGGAATGGTGCTGAGGTTGTGGTGGAGTACTAGATTTCCACTTGGATCGATTGATAGGATTCCAGAAGAATCATTGATGGGAGTGTCTCTGTTTGCAACCCAAACAACAGTTTGGTTTGGCAAATTGTAGTACCAAATTCCAACATAGCGAGAGGTGGATTTTAAGGGAGTGAAGAATCCAAGAGCAAAAGTTTTAGATTTAGAAATGAGAAGCTGACCATCATCTCTTAGGGGTTTGTGAATAGAAATGGTATCAGTAGAACAAGAGCAAAAAGAGAATATGAAAAGGAATATAATCAAACAGTTTAGCTGCAAATTATTATATCTATGATTTTGGGTTAAGACAAGGTAGAGAAGATTAATTGCAGAATCCATTGTGTTGCTCTCTCATTTTAGTATGAAGATATAATAGAATTGAATACTAGTGAAACAAATTTTACTCTTCAACCTCACATAATTAATTGACATCAATTTTCTTTCCCGCGTCACTATTAAGTAGGAGTATTTGGGTGGACCATTTACATTTTCTACACTGACACGTAACCAATGACCAATAACAAAGTCAATTGAGAAAATTTATATAAAATAAGAGTAAAACTACATTCATCTTATGTTGGACATAAACAAACTTATCTCATACTCCATCTATCTCATAAAAAGTCTTTTTGAGCCATATGTGATTCTTAAAAAAATATGAGATCGGTTGATTTTAATGATAAAATTAATATAATTTATTAAAATACGCTTATCAATTGTAGTTAATAAAGTGATTGGATAAAATAAAAATTAATAAATAAATAATTTGAGATAGTGAAAAAATACAAATAAAATACTTTTATGCGACGGATAAATTATTATCTATTATAATTATTTTTAATTAATTTACATCTAATCATCTAACTTTTTTTCATTATTAAATGACGAGGTATCATTGTATTCAATTAATTGAAATTATTTATTCAAACCTCCCTGATTTCAACTTACACTTTTGACTTGAAAATATATTATTTTAACATAATATTTATAAGTGAAAATTTATATATTCACGAACACTTAATGTAATGGTAAGGGATTTTTAAAAATTTTCAACGGATTTGAGTAAATATAGTGAATTTTTTAACACACCACCCAACCTTCTTAAGCATCTAGTGTGCTGACGAAAATTTCCTTGCGTTTTGGATGTGCAAATCCGTCACCGTTTTTTTAAAAAATTTCAGTTTTTACCGGATGTGCACATCCGGTAAACGTTCATATTTGCAAATCCGGAATAAAACATGATGCAGAACACCAAAAATCCAACAATGTTTCTGACATTCATAAAATAAAATCGGAATTACATTGAGAAAATCGTCATGACATCGATAGAAATTTAAATATTACAAGATCAATAGTCTGGTGGACGCTTGCACATCTCTAAGACCGTTCTTCGGATTTTGACGGTCGCCTCGAACTCGAGCGGAAATCGTTCTTCGTAGTCGAAAAGAGTTCGCCACATCGCTCTAACATCCTCTTGATTCTTGAGCTCAACAAGGCTGTAAGCGACGTTGACTTCGTTATCAATGGAAGGTGAACGATACTGAAGTTTCGCAACCTTCCGTTTGTCTCCGTTGAGTAGGAGATGTTCGATGTCGTCAATGATCTCGCCGATTGAGATGTCCCTCGTTAACTTATACTTGCGACCGATTGTTATGTCGTCGGTATAGGAGACAGTTGCGACATACCAATGGATCTTAATATCATACAATTGAGACATTTAGTGTTTGTGTGAATGATATAAAATGAAACCCCTAATTTATAGAAAAGTTAGGGTAAAGTTATTTCTGCCTAAGTTCGTTTCGGATGTGCAAATCCGGACAAACCCTACAAATATTGGTTCCGGATGTACAAATCCGAAAATTGTCCGGATGTGCAAATCAGAATGTTTTACTGATACAATTTTAAAATAGAATTGAACAGCTTATGCAGCCACTTGGAATACTTTCAGTGCAATAAAATTCATAAGTGTATTAAAAAGACATATGGATAAAAATACAATATATTTCACTTCAATAATGTACATTGTGTCGTATGATTATACAAAAGAGTTAAAACAAAATTCTCTGTCTAAATCTATTGGAGCTAGAACTTTCAATTTTTCCGCATTTGATGCTTTTTCAATTGCGTGCAATCTTTCGAATTCAAGCATCCTTTCGACAAAAATATCCGGCCAAGACTCGGCAATTGTGGTTGCATGCGTCGCCCATTGCGGTAATTTAGGTGGTATCGGGCATCCGGGTTTCAAGATAACTTGTACGAAATGTCTTGATTTGGCAAGCCATCCGATACACATGATGCGATTATTTGGATTCGACGGAGGTGCGGTGTGGAGTGGAAAAAATGTTTCCGAAAATCTGTATCTCATCAAGTCGATACACACCATATCGTAGGCGCATGCTATAAGATGACCCATCTCGGGAAAGCTCATCCATTTTGATACCGGTGCCGGACCACTCAACCACGGAACAAGTGACTCGTGAACCTTGTTGTAATTTTCTTAATTTTCATAGAAACGCAAGTATGCTTCTTTATGCGTCTCTAACTCTAGGATAAGTTGATGACGTACAAGTGCATGACCTTCTTCTCCTTTACCGAGTAGTGCCGACACGGCTCGGTAACCGCAATTACCATCCCCTACAACATCGATTATACCGTCGATATGCTTGTGCATAAAAACCGACATCTCGTCAATAAAGGAAATCATACGTGTAGTTGGAGTCAGATTCGAAACTCGTGGAATCGGTGTCGGGGCCGGTTTGGAAATGCGAGCTCCCTTCATGACACTTTGTAGAGATTTAGGAGTCGGAGAGTCCGGAAAGATTTGGTCAACGTGCTCATAATATGAAGGAGACCAAGTTGTTGAGTTGTCATTTGGTGTAGGCTTCAACTTCTTCGGAGCACCCTTTGTCTTAACCGGTTGAGACGTATCATTGCGGTTGTTTAGGGGAAGGCAATTTTCCTCAACTCTTCTTTGATGTGTAGCTTCATATTGTCTTCGGCCTTCGAAAATCTCTTTTGAATCGCTTCCAATTCGGCCAAAATAGAGATATCTGGTTTATCTCCTTCCTTACAACCATCATCATCATAACTAAGTCTCATCCAATGAGGGCAAACTTCGTCAATTTGTATTGGCTCACCTAGTTTCAACTTTTTAGCAATGGCACAAGTACAAGGAAGACCGTAGGTTTTCACAATAGTGCAACCACACTTTGCACTATCGGAACCTACCGTTTCGGCTCGGTTGGCCTCGTGAAAAATATAGCCCAACCCCGCCCGATACATGTTGCCGATCAAATGAGAGTAGAGGAAGTTACCTTTAAACCGATGTTCCAAAACCGTGATGCTCCGACCGAAAGTGATTCGTATCTCATTGTGTTGGTTTTTGATCATTAGATGCACGGAGTCCCAATCCCGACATAAATCCCCCTTGCTATTCCCCAACCAATTCTTCAAAGTGGCATGTGTCGACTCAACTCTATTGGTGGTAGTGTTTCCAAGATGTCGTACGTTATCGGTCCACGCCCAAACAATCTTTTCTTTCACTTGATCAAGAATGGTGGATTCAACATATTTCAACAAAGAGGGGTACCGTTCACACACTTTCCAGAATTTAATGACCGAATCAGCATGTAATTCTGCTGTGGAAGAATTTAGAATATGAGTCCATGCATCCATAATTTTCTCTACAATGACACCCGACTTGACCACTTTTCCGTCTTCCGACTCCACTTGTTTCACACCCACCGCGGTATTAACCCGACTTCGCACATTCTTTGTTATATAAAATCGACAAAGTAGTGCATTGGAAGAAGGAAAGACCTTTGCAACCGCATTCATCAAGGCGTTGTCGCGGTCCGTAACAATTGCTTTTGGCATTTGAACATGTTTCTTCAAAAGTGACCGACACGTCTCCAACGCCCACGTGAAATTGTCCTCTTTCTCACACTCCAAAAAGGCAAAGCCGGCGACATATGTCTTATCCGTAGACGTAACGCCAACCATCTCAAACAATGGAAGACGATACTTGTTTGTCTTGTAGGTGCTATCGAGAATGAGCACTGTCGAGAACGTGTTGAACAACTTGATGGAATCCGGATGAGTCCAAAAAATATCTCGGACCGTAATTCCATCATTGCGATATCTGTACCGAGACACGTAATTGTTGTCCTCCAACACTTTCAACAGTTGTTGCATCTCACTCCTATCTCCCCTAATTGCCTTGTTCGTTTGATACCGAATGTTATACGCTTGCTTTATGTTTGCAACATTTTCGGGTTCTTTCTGTTTCAACGTCGCAAGTATATTCTTCGGTTAAACAAGGTTCAAGGTCATGTCGGCTATACATGTCTTCTCTTCCGCCTTGAGCCGACATACACTTGGATGGCCTTGAAGCTTTGAGCACATTTCATGGTTATGTATACCACAACGAACGGTAAATCTCCATTTCTTGGAAACTAACATGTAACCACCAATCTTAAAAGGGTACTCACATCTTCTAGTACCGGTATCGTCTTTCTTTAACTTCTGTAGAGGTGCTTGATATTTGCCGCTTCTTTCGCAACCCAAAATTACAAAAGCTTTTCTTCTATCCGACCCATTATCCGATCTCCCGATATTTACACCGAAGCCAAGGACAATAACCATCCTACGAATGTATGCGATCATGCTTTCACGATCATCAAAGTCTTGCTTGTTGTTAAAGTCACCGCCGACATCAACCGACTTTTCGAGCACGCCTTTCTCTTTCGGGGAAATCGGCGCAACTAATTCTTTTGGCATGTTATCGGAGTGCACCATATCTATTTATAAACAAGAATAAAACAATTAATATGTATACATAAAATATATTCAAAATTTGCTGAAAATTTAAATTAATTAGGTTTAGGAATTTTTCCGGATGTGCACATCCGGAAATGTTCATGCTCAATTCGTTTCGGATGTGCAGATCCGGAAGTAGCGTAACTAGTTTTTTCAAAAATGTAGATTGATAATGTGAGCAATGTAGTGGATGAAGTTGAATATTTACCTGAAATTCAGTCTTTACTTGCTCCCTTTGATTTGTTGCACCAAAAATTTGAACTTTTTGAGTGAGAAATGGGATTGATGAAGTAGGGTTTCTTGAGTTAGTGAGAGTGAGTGTAGTAGAAGAAATGTTGAGAATGGAAAGGGGGAGTGATCATGCAGCTTCAAATATATCAGCCATGCTTCCGGATATACAGATCCGGAGGCTTGCCGGATATGCACATCCTGAACAACTTTTTTTTATAAGGATATGGTGCGTCCGAATGTGCACATCCGAAATCAGGGGGCAAAAAACTAATTTCACGTGGTGCCTAAGAAACTTGGGTGGTGCATTAAGAAATGCTCTAAATTTATTGACTAATCCACAAGACAGAAATCGATACTTTTAAATTTGGACACATTCATTTTCTTTCCTTCGTGTTTTGTCTTTAGATGGCTATTTTTATTATATTTTCCCTAAAGGATAGAGATCCTTTAGATAGAGGAAAAATAAAATGAATGAAGAAAATGCTCAAGTAGCTAGTTGCCTTTCATAGATGCAATGGGCTAAGGAATAAATTTAAAACTATTTGACTTTAGAGATGCAAGAGAGTTGTTATTGTGAAATGAATTTGGTGACTGAATAGTCTCTTGTTGTATTTAAGGGTTAATGTCTCTTTTCACTCCTGCCATTTGGGCTATTTTTGGAAGAAAAAAAAACTATAAAACAAGTTTGGATACCCCCCTTAACCTTTCAAAATTCCTCTCTTTTTCTCCCTCATTAAACACAGTCAGCTTAAAAGTTGATTTGTCATTGACATGTATGAATTTTTCATTTTAAAATATTTCCACGTGTGTAAATATGTATACATAGTTACCAAACTATCCCCAATTCATCTCTAACACTTTCAAGAAATCTTAAACAACAGAAATCCTAGAAATTAATATCCTTCATTTCTTATTTGTTTCACCCCCTAGCAAAAAAACGAGACCTTTCACGTTGTTCGGTCTGATTCATTGCTGCTTCTCAGTTTCAAAAAGGAGAAGTTTTTCTGACATCTCACTGACGTTCTTTGACTGCACTTTTGTATTCTATTGTTGCATTGGTTGTATCAAAAATGTATGATTCTATTAACTTTGTGTGATTTTCAGTGGTCCAAATCATAATGTGTCAGTTTGTAGGTAAACATTGTGGGTAAAATTTGTAGGTAAACTTTGGTTAGTTTCATTTGCAAAGTTAGTTACGTTTTTACTTTAAGGGTAAACTTTGGCTAATTTCACTAAACTGTGTATGTTAATGTAATTGCAGACATGAGCTTATTCAATGTGATCTTTTACCATGGGGGAACTTTATTCACGACAAGCACACATTTTACAGGGGAGAAAGTGAAACCATTGTACAAGGGAAAAATCCTGACAAATGGAGTTTTTTTTATGTTGTTAGCTTAGTTAAAGAGTGGGGACATAATGGATTCAAATTGTGGAGAAAGATACCATGATTTGATGAAGGGTTTGTTCATTTCATTGATGATGTTCAAGCTGTAGAAATTGCTGATCATTGCCTTGAAAATAATGTTGATGTCAAATATGGTTTGAGCATGGTGTTAAAGACATGCTAAGCAAGGTGGTGAGGCCTAATGTTGATTAATTCAGTGAAGGTAGTGATGATGTTAGCAGTGATAATGATGTTAGAGGCATAAGGTTTGATGATAATGAAGAAGAAAGAACTTATGAAGGAGATGAAGGCTTTGTGAAAGTTGTAGTGGAAATACCAATTCATGGTAATAGGGTTGAGGTTAATGGGAAGTCACTTAGATTCAAGGTAAAGGGTAACAAAAAACAAAAGAAAGGAAAATCCCCATCCAAACTGAATTTGTTTGTTCATGCAAGAATTATAGGAGATTGTTCAAAGAGGAATCCCAATAATGTTGGAAGTCAAGATGTGGAGTATGAAAGTGAAAACTTAGAAAGCTCAGACCCTGATGATAGTGGCAATGAAAAACATCCTAAGTACGAGAAGTTTAGAGGAGAGTTGTTGAAGAATGACTTCCAATTAAAACTAGGTATGGAATTTAATTCTTTATCTGAGTTCAAAGATGAAATTAAAGAGTGGCATGTTTTAAATGGAAGAGAGATAAAGTTTGTGAAAAATGAAAGTTATAGGGTTAGAGTGGAGTTTAGGGGTAAATGTGGGTTTTTAGCATTGTGTAGTAAAATGGATGACAGACACACCTACCAAATAAATACATGGGTGGGAACACACACATGTGATAGGGTATTAAATAACAAATATGTTAATGCCAAATGGGTGTCCAAGTTAGTTGTGGAAAAAAGGAAGTCAATGGGTAAGGTTAAAGTGTCTGAAATAATGTTCGAGCTAAGGATGGAGTACTCAGTTGGTATAACCAAAGGGAAGGCATGGAAAGCTAGGTCTATTGTAGATTAAATCATTGAGGGAGATGCAACAAAATAGTATACCATGTTGTAGAGATATGCAGCTGAGTTAAAGAAGCAGTGCCATGGAAATACTGTGAAAATTAACACTGAGAGACCATTACCAACTCTTCCACCAAGATTTGGGAAATTCTATTTTTGCTTTGAAGGTTGTAAGAAAGGTTTTACTAAAGAATGTAGACATTTCATTGGAGTAGATGGGTGTCAACAAAAAACACAATATGGTGGACAGTTATTGGTGGTTGTTGCTAGAGATCCAAATGACCACTATTATCCTTTGGTTTTTGGTGTAGTGGAGACTGAAACAAGGGATAGTTGGAAATGGTTTCTACAATTACTTATTGAAGATATTGGTGCAGACAAAAAGTATGTTTTTATCTCAGATCAACAAAAGGTACAATCTCATAGTTAGTTTCTTATTTTTCTATGTATGTGGTAAACATGATACATTTGTTGACTAATTTTGTGGTTATGCAATTTTCAGGGACTTGTGAGTGTATTTGATGGGATGTTTGAACAAATTGAGCATAGAATATGTCTAAGACATTTGTATGCCAATTTCATGAATAAGTTTGGTGGCAGTGCTGTAATTAGGGACCTATTGATGGGGGCTGCAAAAGTTACCTATTTTCAAGCTTGGGAGAAAAAGATGAATGGGTTAAAATAATTGGACAAGAAGGCATGGGAATGGCTGATGGGAGCACCTACAAAGTTATGATGTAAGCATTCTTTTAGCTTTTAACCAAAATGCGATGTCTTGATGATCAACTTGAGTGAGTCATTTAATAGTACCATATTACAAGCTAGGGATAAACCAATACTCACAATGTGTGAGTAGATTAGGAACTATCTAATGAGTAGGGTTAGTAGTAGTTTAGTTAAGTTTGACAAATGGAAACGCAATGTCATGCCATTTCTAGGAAAATACTTAATAATGAAATTTTGATGAGTGGTCAGTGGCTGCCAACATGGAGTATGGGTAACATTTGACAAGTTCATCATCCATATAATGGACTTCATATCGTTGTTGATCTTGGAAAAAAACTTGTTCATCTTGGGAAAAAAACTTGTTATTGTTGATTGTTTAGTATTGTGGTTGAATATTTAGTATTGTTGTTTATTGTTTAGTATTGTTGTTAAGTGTTTAGTATTGTTGTTAACTGTGTGCACTGCATAGGAAAACACCAAGGACCAAGGTCTCATCAACTGTTGCTAAAGGGGTGTCATCAACTATTGTTGAAGGGGTGTTATCAACTGCTAATGATGATCCAGATTTAAATGCAATGATTGAGGAGATGATGGTAGAATTTGAAGATTAGCCATCCCAAGATCCACAATCTCAAGTGTGTGATCCTACACCTATTGCTGGACAAGTTATTCCTAACCCTAGTACTCAAAAAAAGGTGAAGAATATACCAGCTGAGAAGAAGAAACAAGCTCATAATAAGAAAGAACCTGCTGAGCATGAGAAACAGGCTAAGAAGAACAAACCAGTTCAAGAACTTAAGAGGAGTAGTGATAAGTTGAAAATTGTTTGTAGGTCTAAAAACAATATTGGTCCTATATCAATTACAGGTGCACCATTGCAAATTGATGAAGAAAACGAAGACCCCAAAATTGGTACTTGTGTGAAGAAAATGAAGACATGGGATGGAATTTCAAGGCAACTGACTCAATAATGATTATTATGATACAGTTTGTAATGCTTAAGAACATCTCTTTTATGCACATTATGTGCTCATTTTGGAACCTTTTGATATGCATAATATGTGCTCATTTTGTAATCTTTTGTAATGCACAAAATGTGATCAATTTAGATCAACATGTAATGGAATTTATGTTCTGTTATGTTATCATGGAAGTGTGTTTAATGTCATTAATTTAGTATGTTTACTGTCATCAATTTGGTATGTTTACAGACATCAAAAGTTATGTCCAAACTATGTCACAAACTTATTGCAACAAAATAAACCAGGTTACTTCAACAAAAGTTATGTCCAAACTATGTCACAAACTTACTGCAACAACATTTATCTCTAAATTATGTCCCAAACTTACTGTAACAAAATAAACCAAATTGAAAGCTCCAAGAGCTTGAATAAATTTTGGTAAAACATAATGTTGGGAAAGATGTTCCAACATGAAGGTTTCAGACCCAAACTAAAAATGTCGAGTGAAATGTCACAGCATGAAGATTCGACATCATGACTATCACAGCAGGCTTGTTTTAAATATGTTCCAAGATCCAAGGCACGATTGGCAGTGGATCAAGGATCAAAGATATGAAGCCCAATAAAGCAGAAGACTATAAAAAGAAGACCAAGACCTAGGCAGAAGAGAGAGAGAGAGAGAGAGAGAGAGAGAAAGAGAGAGAGAGGACGACATAGACTTAGGAATCCTATTTTGTAAAGTAGGGTTTAGGTTTTAAGAGTCGTAGGTTTCTCTTGTAAGTCTCCCTCTGTATCGATTTGATGCAATGTGGTAGACATAGATACTTGTACAGATTCAAAAGCGCGTAGGCAATGAATCACGTAGTGTTATTGGATAAAGCTTTGAAGCAAATCCAAGTTAACTTGTTAGTCAGGGTTGTTTGACTGAACTTTGTATTGGAAGGGGTGTCTTTCAATAGGGTAGATACAGTTATGGTGTAATAACTGTTAGATAATCACAGGTTGTGACTTAGGGAGTGAGATGGGGTTCTCTTATCATTTAGATGTGACTTCTAATGATATAGATTTCATTGGGTAGTGATAGGTTAGCGTGGGTGCTTTCTGTAAACCTGAGGTTGTTTACATAAAACTATACTACTGATAGTGATTTCTTCTTCCTAGATTGGTATCCCCCAGATGTAGGTGAGTTGCACTGAACTGGGTCATCATATTCTGTGTTATTTATCATTCTTCTATTTTCAGTCTTGATTAACATGTTGGATCGGATGTCGTAACATCTATGATGTTGCAGTTCTGATATTCAAGGTATCAGTCTGTTGTTGTGCCTCTACATTTAAAATGTTTATCTAGAACAATGTTTTAACATGTGTTAGGACATCTATTGTCTGCATTGCCAGAAGTTCAATTGGTATCAGAGCAGGCATCATGTCTGTTTCTGGATGAGATCTTTGGGAGATACTTTCTGGCATTTAAACAAGGAGGAGTTTTGAAGATCAGATCAATCAACTCAGACATACTCAAGGGTATTAATGGATGGGATGGATATTCTGGATCGAAGGTAACAGCCCGGTGGTTGTTCATGTTGCTGAGGAGGTTCTACAACAACTACAGGAGAAGTGGCTAGTTCTCTTGTTGGGGTGTCTTGTAAGATGTTTCGACATCTTATTAGGTCAAGTTGAATTTGTTCCTTGGTGGTTCCGCTACATATGTTTCTGATGGAAGAGCTCTAGAATTATGGGATTCTAGAGTTGTCACTGAAGACAAATGGTGGAAGATCTCAATTGTCGGCCTTTATAGTTAAAGATATCTGCATCTTTTTATTCCAAAGTCAGGAGCGATGGAATAAACGGAGTTGTTGGAAGATGTCTGTTATAGTGACTTGGTACTTGGAAACTTGGTTTCATGGTACAGTTTGAAGTCAGTTGAAGAGAAGAGGAGTTGAGCTTAGGTTTATCAAGTTCTTGCTCTGGGAGTTTGATAAATTATTGATCGACTAGGTTGTCAAAGATACTTGAGAATTCTCTTAAGTCCATTCATAAAGGCGTCACAGTCGTGCATATGGAGTCTTTTAGTTATTCTTATGACTAGAAGGTGTTTCTATGAAACACAACCTGAAGAAAGTGGAGGTGATTTATTTTCACTCTCCAAAACAGCAAGGAAGGATTCATCTCTCTTAACCCTAAGGGTGGATCCAATCTGATTGGAGTTCTTAGAACTGTTGAGGTAAATATGATTCGTTCAGAGAGAATCTTAGTTGCTTGAGTCAAGGGTGGCAGCATTGGTATCTCAACACTGTTTGACAAAGAAGATACTTGCAAAAGATTGAATACTTGATAAGTGTTCATGAAGTGATCTGATAGAGCTTAGCTACAACAGTGACGAAGGGTTATTGGACAAGGATTTAAGATCAATTGCTATTTGTGGAATTCACAAGTATTTAATTGATTATCCTTGAAAGTCAAGATTGCTGATGTTCAACAAGATGTTGGAACATCTCATCATCAGAGTTTGTGCAGAATCATGGGAGGGGTACTGCATACACTTTAGCATTTGTTTTAGTCTTGGGTGTTGACCTAAGAATCGACTTCAGTCTGGTGTGACAGAAGCATGTGATCTCTGGAGAGTTTTCTGGCAAGAAACTGGTCTAGACTTTGATGCTGTTGAAGATGAATATGAAGACATCATAATCTTGATGGTTAGTTTTTGGATCATTTTATTTCTGATCTAAGAGTATTGGAGTGCAGCAGGTGTGTTCAAGTGGTTACTAGAAGCATCTGGTGGTGGCACAACTTGGATCGGTTTATTTCTGATCTAGGTACTTAGGAGCATGGGATCTTGCTCAGTTTGAAGGTCAAGGTTAAGTGGCAGTTATCTCTGACTTTCTACAGACTGCTCTACTAAGGTGGCATTCTTTGGTATGGCTATGGTGTAGTCTAGGACTACTTACTCTTCTGAAGATTCAGACGTGGTAGGTGTGAAGTCTTTAGAGTTTCAAAGCAGGATGGAGGTTGTCTACTCAAACTTGGTTATTGAATCAAGTCTATGAGAGCATGGAACTCTTGTTCTGTAATAGGGAGAAGGTTCTTCTAAGTGGCAGAAGGAGGAGTTGAATTCAGTAGTTGGATGTCATATCAGAATGTTCTGACATCTAGCTCAACATCAGAATCTCAACTGGTGATGTGGCACACCAGCTTAAGATAAGGTGATCTACAGGAGAATGGAAGTCATGGATGCTTCAAAAAGGTCTATCTCATGCAGTTTGTGGGAGATGTGGTTTGAGAAGATGTTATATGTCTAGAGGCTTGGTGAATCCAAGATGTCTTGCTATGGAGCAAGTAGCTCATGTGACTTGAAAATCATATTTCATTGGTGGATCAATATATCTTATGGGAGTTTTGAAGAAGAATGAGATCAGTCAAAAAGTGGCATTTGGTTGATTTCATAGTGTGCATCCAAGCAAGGTGCTTGGAACTACTTATTCTTGGGTAAAAGGGTGGTTGGTTGAAAACGATAGGAGGTGATGATTCTTGGAGCTTGTGGCAGAAGTTCTTAGTTTATGAAAGATACCTTCTTTTGGTGGATGAAAGTTTATTTCTCTCTGGGTTTCTGAAGTTCTCTTTGTTTAAGCTGGTGGCACAGTTATGTTCGAAGATCTTCAGTTGGATTACTATGCAGATAGTAAGTCCAGTGGTGGAGCATATCAAGAACCATGGTGTGTGGTGTATGTGATGTGTGAAGGATGTCCTAAATGATGTTAGAACATTTTCTGGGTTGGTTATCCTTGGAGTAGGATACTAAGTTCTGAGTGTAGAACTTAACACTGTTGAAGCTAGAATAGCAGCAAGCAAAAATATATAAGTAACCCAATTTATCGTTCTCCGCAGGGATCAGTGCGTGGGAAAGAATGCCATTCGACCGTATCTATATTTCTAAGCTTATAGTTCAAAAGTTTTGGTTTAAAGCGGAACCAAAAGCAAATGCGGAAAATGTAAAGACAGAAAATATAAAGTAAAGACAGAATTATAAACGGAGCCTTGTTGGAATTGGATCTCATCAATTAATAACACATGCATTCTTCTAATCAAGTAAACACAAATCAATCATTCGCCTAATATCCTCACGTATCACTCATAACAGAGGTTATGTCTAACGCAAAGTCGAGAGGCCAACTGTATTGTCTCATCAGTGATGTCTCACGCAACAAAACCAACACAGAGCATTAGGAGCTGATACTCACGCAAGTTTTAAGCCTAAATCTATGTCTAGAGTTCAGGACAAAACAGATATTACTATAAATCCATATCAAATAAATGATTGCTTCGTATTAAAACCAAAATAATAATACGTACACACGCTTAACCCTTTTTACATGTATTTATCTAATTTGCCCAATGAATGTGAATATCCTTCTTCATCAATATTATCACGCATCCTCGCGATACCGTATCGATCCTACTCATGCTACCCATGCTACTTAATCAACACAATACAACAAAAGATAAAATGAATATCAACTCACAAAACCATGTCAAAAGCTTGCTCATTGATAGAAGAAAATCTAAGACCAAAGATTTGTAAAGGTTTTGTCAAGACCACAAATAATCAATCAAAGACAACAACAATAGAAAATCAGAATTCATTCACAAACATACATTAGATGAAATACATAAGGTATCAAAAGATTACATCCCTCTCAAACAAGAAATCAAAGATCCTACCTTTTCTCCCTTGGAAATGAAGAGATATCAAGATCTGATCCTTAACTACAAGTTATATTCTCAGCGATTCTCAAAAATTCATAATCTAAGAAGTGTGAAAATCTATTTATACAATTCAGGAATTTACACAGTTCGCTAAGCGAACCATTCATTCGCAAAGCGAATGGCAAAATATGCCACTTCAGGTGCCTCAAACAGTTAAACCGCCCCAGACTTTTCTCGTGACTTCGCACTGCGAAGGATTTGTTCGCAAAGCGAACACTTGCTTTCCCGTTTGCAAAGCGAACTTTAGTTCCTTTTTCCTCTGTCCAAATTTGGGTCCATTCGCCGAAACCTTCGGCAGAGTTCGCAAAGCAAACCTTCGCTGGCACTCGCTTTCATGTTCGCACAACGAACCAACTGATGTCTTCCTTTGTTCTTTGGCAGCTTGCATCAATTCTTTGTGTCTTCCAACTTTGATCAATTAGTGCATTTTCCTGCACAATAGCACACATATTACAAGCACCAAAGGTATATTCTCAATGTTAGAAGAATAACAATAATCAAGAGTAAAATCAAAGAAAACATGAGAATTGAGTAGAAAAAGTGCACAGAAAGATATGACATTTTTAGGTCAAATCTACACCTAACAGACACTCACATCTTACTAAGAAGCATTTATCGTGTCATACGGGAGAATGATGGGTAAAGGATTGTCTTAGAAGTCTGATGTGAATGGGACATGCTAGAAATGGATCAGTTTGGTGCTTGTGAAGCAAATGGCCTGAAGATTTCTAGAGCATGTTTTTGATGTTCTTCAAGTGTGAAGAATATCTGTGTGAGCTAGCAAACTAAGGGGCCCTGTGCGTCTCTTTGAGGAATGTGAAGCATTCTAATTCAATTGGGTTGTATCTCAGGGAACAAAGAGATTCATACATAAGAATTCAGGAGAAGTTCGTGTGGTGTATGGATGGTTTCTGGACGAGAGGGATCAATGGAGCTTTGATCTCCATCCAAGAGTTTGTTGGTTATGGTACATGGATGCGTTCTGGGTATTCATACACTATATGATCATGAAGTTGTCATGGGATATCATGTAGTGGCTTTGGGTGGTTCTTGATGAAGAAGCATCTGTTGAGAAAGATAGGGGAGAACTTCTATCTGATTTATGTACTGGTGTGGTACATGGTTTGCTTGAGGGTCAAGCAGTAGGTGAATGAGTTCAGCAAGTGTGTTGAACTGAGGGTGCGCTCTTGAAGACATGAAGATGCGTCTTATTTTTTCCATTCATTTAGGGTGTTCTTCTGGAAAAAGAGCACTGGTTGTCTATGTAACGCCCCGAAAATCTAAATTAATCATTTATTTATTTAATTAATTAATTTAGAAGGAATTACGAAGTTTTGGTAAGTTTGGGAGAATTTTGGATCAAAAGAGTATTCTTAAATAATTTAATAGAATGAATAATTAGTGTATTATTTATACTATTATTATCATTATTTAAAAATATTAAGAAAAAGAGCAAGGTGGTCTTAAAGGAAAAAGAGTAAGGATAGAAGTGGAAGTCCATTAACTGGGATATTTTGTCTAAAGAAGAAAATACTGATCACTTTTCTAACTGGTCGTGTTTTTGTGAAGAACGCTGAAGAGGAAAAGAGGATGAGAATGAGAAGAACCCTAAGACTTGAAAGGCTGCTGAAGAATCTTAGAGAAGGAGGAAAGCTAGTGATTTCCCTAAGGTATGGGGAGTTTTCATGGTTTATTATAGTTCTATAGGATTGGTTATGAATAGATTAGGTATTTGTCGATTTTGGGTAATTGTGGTGTTTGATGATGTAGAATGAGTTAGGGATGAATGATTTGATGAAATATAATGAGATAGAATGTTATGTGTTGATGCTTGTGAATTGTGTGAGTCTTTTGGCCAAATTTTCGTATTGGAAAAACTGAATTTTTGGGATAATTGAAGTCTAAGCGCAGCAGAAAATCTTTTGAAAAATTGTGGGTTTTCGCATCCTGACGCGGGGCGTGTCACAGGACACGGGCGGCCGTGTCAGACTACTGTTCTGGCTGTATTTTTTTTATGTTTTGGAATTGTGCTACAGGGCTTCTGACACGAGCCGTGTCACAGGACATGGGCGGCCGTGTCAGACTACCGTGTTTGCTGTATTTTGTCTGCATTGTGTTTTGAGTGCAGGTTTCCTGACACGGGTCGTGTCCCAGGACACGGGTGGCCATGTCAGACAGCTGTTTTGCTGTTTTTGTCATTTTTCTTCAGGCTTCTTGATATTTTCTTGTGCTGATCTTTTGTTGTCGAGTTGTTGTTGATGTAAGATGATTAAATATGATTGTATGATAAATATTTATTGGATATGAAATGAATGATGCACACGTTGATGTTTGATGAATTACGGAGATTTAGCATCATTTCATTTCATAGCATATTATGTTGGGGTTTCGGTCCATTGGTAGCTTCAATCCCACCGTGCGGATTGAAGTGATACGTTGATTATGTTGTGCTCCTTTTGGAGGGTTGATGGCCAGTGTCCATCCACGTTGAACCGGTACCACATGCATTCTTTGTATTCCATTATAGTTGACATTGCATATAAATGATGTAATTGTGATTGTGTTGTGAAGATTCTGTTGACGATGCTATGATGTTGTGTTGCCTACTCTGTTTATTTTCCACGTACTTATATTACTATAATGAATTGTGATTTCTCACCCTGCCTGCTTGAAAATGTTGCCTCTTATGTGGGTAACTTGCAGATAACCAAGAGTAGACTTGCGGTGCTGGAGGATTGAGTCTTGGAGCATTTTTTTGTTGTTTTAGTCATGTTTTAAGTGGTGTTCTGCTCTGTGTCATGTAACATCGGGTTGGGATTAGTTGTGAACCTCGTGTTTTCCCTTTTTGGTTTATGTTGGAAATTCTTTTCATATTGTTGATGTCATTTTGAATCAGATACTTTTATCCATGAAGTATTTTATTGACCTGAATTAAAAAGTTTGATTCCGCTATGTAGTTGCCAATTTATGTTAATGAAGAATGAATAACCCGTGTTACGGGACAGGACAATGATTTTGAATGTTGTTTGAATATATGTGGCACCTTTCTTGCTAATTTTACTTTGATAATATTAAGTGTTTTCCTAAAATGGTATGTGGGGTAGAAAGGTGTTACAGTCTACAACAGGGGGAGTTAGAACTCTGTTTCAGATATATAGCTGCAATAGTGCAGACTGGCTATCAAGATTGTTTGTGGTTTCAAGCAGTTTATGATAGACTGCCTTGGGTGAGGTTGATATATCTGACGACATGTCGTGACATTGCCCTACTTATATGAGTTATGGGTGAACTTATCAAGACGTTCTGATTCTATCATTAGGTGTAAATGGATTGAATTAGAAGTGGTACAAGTATCTTGGGAAATTTTGTTGCTGTCTGGAAGAAATTAGTTTTTTGCTAATGGAAGCGTAATCGAATGGATTATGCTGTTATCAAGGGTGCCAAATTTGGATTAAGAAAGTCCTATCTGTGGGGACCATAAGCCTGACAAAATCAGGTTAGGTATCAGGGGTCTGTTCAGAAGTGGTTTCGAGGACAAGTCAGAAAAGGTGGAAACTTTTGAAACTAACTTGATCAACAGTTATTGCGCTCTTTGACTAGTCTTTTGGATTGGCTTTACCCACATAACTTCTTCATTATTTAAGGAGAGATGTGATGCTTGAAGTGTAAAATCTTTTCTTATTAAGTTGAGAAAAAATGGGGTTTGTCCGTCTTTGGGAAAGCACAATATGGGTATGGGTCTGCATGGATCATTATTGTCAACTTTTGGCTAAAAAAGGGGAGAATGGCTTACTGCTGAGAGGTGTATGTGCATTTGTGCTACTGATATGCAAAAATGTTCCAAAGGATGTTCCAACGTTCTGGTTATAGCATCTTGGGGAGTTGTGTTTTGTGATCAGAGTTAGAAAGCAAGTTGTGTTTTGTGATCTGAGTTACATTCTCTAGGTACTCAGTGTCACAAGGAAATGAAGAGGGTAACTCCAAATTATCTTCTCCCTTTTCCTTAGCACTTGCTTCAAGTATTTTTCCATTGCATGCACCATCAGGCTGAAGGATGTTTTAGCCAAAATTTGTCAAAAGGGGGAGATTGAAAGCTCCAAGAGTTTGACTAAATTTTGGTAAAACATAATGTTGGGAAAGATGTTCCAACATGAAGGTTTCAGGCCCAAACTAAAAATGTCGAGTGAAATGTCACAACATCAAGATTAGACATCATGACTATCACAGCAGGCTTGTTTCAAATCTGTTCCAAGATCCAAGGCGCGATTGGTAGTGGATCAAGGATCAAAGATATGAAGCCCAACAAAGTAGACGACTATAAAAGAAGACCAAGACCTAGGCAGAAGAGAGAGAGAGAGAGAGAGAGAGAGAGAGAAAAAAAGAGAGAGAGAGAGAGAGAGAGAGAGAGAGAGAGAGAGAGAGACTTAGGAATCCTATTTTCTAAAGTAGGGTTTAGGTTTTGAGAGTCGTAGGTTTCTCTTGTAAGTCTCCCTCTGTATCAATTTGATGCAGTGTGGTAGACATAGATACTTGTACAGATTCAGAAGCGCGTAGGCAATGAATCGTGTAGTGTTATTGGATGAAGCTTTGAAGCAAAGCCAAGTTAACTTGTTAGTCAAAGTTGTTTAACTGAACTTTGTATTGGAAGGGGTGTCTTTCAATAGGGTAGATACAGTTATGGTGTAGTAACTGTTAGATAATCACAGGTTATAACTTAGGGAGTGAGATGGGCTTCTCTTAACATTTAGATGTGACTTCTAATGATAAAGATTTCATTAGGTAGTGATAGGTTAGCGTGGGTGCTTTCTGTAAACCTGAGGTTGTTTACATAAAACTATACTACTGATAGTGATTTCTTCTTCCTGGATTGGTATCCCCAGATGTAGGTGAGTAGCACCGAACTGGGTCATCATATTCTGTGTTGTTTATCATTCTGCTATTTTCAGTCTTGATTAACATGTTGGATAGGATGTCGTAACATCTGTGATGTTGTAGTTCTGATATTTAAGGTATCAGTCTGTTGTTGTGCCTCTGTGTTTAAAATGTTTATGCAGAACAATGTTTTGACATGTGGTAGGACATCTGTTGTCTGCATTGCCAGAATTTCACAAATAAACCATATAAACCATTAATGTCAACTTTTTAAACCATAAACACTTCAACTTCATTCATTTAAAATACATTACATTAAACTTCAACACTGCTACACATCAAACTTGTTACATCATATTCTATTAGATGCTCCAAAAAAAAAAAAAGAAAAAAAACCCAAGAACAAATCACTATTACTATTACAATGTTCATCTTCTTGCTTAAGCTCTCAAGATTTTTCTTCAACTCTTCCAATTCTTTTGAACATAATTAAGACTCAATCTCTTTCCGAACCTCTTTCCCAAATTCCTTCCCAAAATTCCTCAACAAGTGTATCATTTCCGCTTCATTTTGATTTGATTCTCTTACTCTTTGACCAAAAATTTCATCATCCCAGTGGAATACATCACAGTTTTCTTCTTTTCCCCAATACTTGAACTTCCAATATTTTCTCCCTGGGTTTGCAGTTGACTTGAAAACAAACATCTCCATAGCAACATTATGGTAGCATAAAAGAGTTATTCCATTTCAAGACATGCTTGACTATGAACTTTCTGACTTTTTTCATTCTCAATGGTTGAATAAATATGATGGTTTGACTTTGAAAACGAAGAACAATGAAGGAGAATACGAGAAGAATGAAGGAGAAGACAAGAAGAATGAAGGAGAGTAAATTTAGGGATTCTGATTTCCCTTTCTCAATTTCACGTATAAGGTTAGAGATGAATTTGGGGTAGTTTGGTAACTATACATACACATAGAAATGTTTTAAAATGAATATGCCATACATGTCAATGACACATCAACTTTTAAGCTGATTTAGTTTAATAATGGTGGAAAAGAGAGGAATCTTGAAAGGTTAAAGGAGGAACTCAAACTTTTTTTTACATAAGGGTTTTTAAAAAATGGCTCAAATGCCAAGGGAAAAGATGTATTATCCCTTGATTTAATCATGTGTGTCAACTATGAAGCTAAAATTAATTTTTGACCTGGAAAAAAAGAGAGTAAATCACACTCTACGCAGATATTCAACTTGGCAAGTGAAGGACGAAATAAGCGGGCATGTTTATGATTGGAGTTTGCCAGCTTGGAAATATTAAACAAGTCAATAATACATTTATGAAAATCCTACCATTCCGCTAGTATTTTTTTTTTTTGCTTATTGAATATGAACTACCAAAGTTTTAAAAATTCCAGAAAAATAAGGCAGATGCCGGATTTATCAAACAATCTAGTATGTTAATTTTTTTTTTTAAAAAAACCGATAAAAAATTCATACTGACAATTTAAAAATGAACTATCAGAAATTTGGCTAGTTACCAGAAATTTTGAATGAACTACCGAAAATTTCGTTCGCACTTTTGACTCAAATTCGTCCATGAACTGTTTAAAAATTATGAAAATATGTGGGGGTGCCAGGTTTAATTTTTTTTGGGGGGGGGGGGTGGCGGCAGGTTAAATCCTCATTCAATTAATAACTGATGCACTTCAATACGCAGACTTAACTTTGAGAGAAATGAGACTTGATGCCCATTCATTGTCCCTAGTTAGACAAGGAGACATAGACCATTACAAGAAATAATTGATCGTAAAGGACTCAGAGTCTAGGAGACCTTATATAAACTATAATTCTCTACACATTAAAGACAAGTTTTTTCATACTTTTCACACTCATATAAATATTGCAGCTCTTATCAACCTAATATCACTAGAGTTATCAATGTAGTGTGCTTTATGTGTACATTTGACGCCCACCGTAGGCCGATAAAACTGACCCGGGCCACACAACCATATACAATATTTGACCTCTTATTATTCCAAGATGGTAAAAGTGACACTTAAGAACACGTTATTGCTATCAACACGCAAACGGTCATCATTGGTGATTCCCTCAAATGTAAATTGATGGCGGGAATACTAAGAGAAACAACCCTTTATTGGTACATGAGCCTTACGAGGTTCTCCATTACCAGTTACCAGGACTTGACAAAGAAGATGATCCCCCATTTCTTAGCTATAAGACACAGGAAAGTCTTTGACACGAAGAAACATAGGTAAACTATCATCGGACGAGGCATCGGGCTGACAAGCCTTTAATGAAACTATTACTCACCATTGGGGATATATCGATCTAATGGCCACCCTTGGAGAAAGGAGAAACACCAAGACAATAAATATACAATTCTTGGTGGTCCCTTATAAGAATGTTTACAATTTCATCTTAGGCAAATCCTTTGTGGCAACATTGGACATGGTGGATTTATAAATCCACCTAAAGATGGAGTATCATAACATCCATGATGAGTCGGTGACGATATATGCCGACCTATCTGAAGTCAAAAGAAACTTAAAGCATTGTTGCACAAGAAGGACGAGAAATGTAAAGAGAATGCAATGGAGGTCAACATGGTCTCCCTCAACAAATGCTTAGGAGAGATGGTGATTAGAAACCAAAGGAAGAGACCGATGTTCCCATCAGGTATGTCATAAATTGTTCTAACTTGGTAGTCCCAGGAAACAACTGCAAATGTGGGTTGCAATCGGCTACAACACACCATACTAATACATTCAAAGATCAAAAAGTAGCGAATATATCGTTTGGTTAAGTATTTATATGTCATGCCTGTTAAATTTTCTTTACATCATTATGTAATGTTTTCTCTCATGAAATAAATAAAATTTTCACTAAATTCTCTTGTTTATGATCACAAAAGGGTAGCACATCTAAGGGGTGTTGTCATAAACACCACAAGTGTACGACTAAAACAATCAAAATGTCGTATCAAAAGTTACAAGGATAAAGATCAAAAACCACGAAACAAAGTGGTGATCCGGGCTCACCCCACAACAACAAATAACGCTTTTCATGATGAAACTTTCACCTCGAACAATAGAAAACTGAGCTATAAATCCAAGACGCGCTATTTTTTATTATTTAAAAAAATAAATAAAAATTCATAAATTCCCTCGATTTTTCATAACACCGAGGTGAAAAAACAACTCAGTACAAGCTTCGATTCCTAGCTATCGTAGTTTATGATTTTATTTTTTTATAAGTGTAAACAAAATATTCTAACCCTTTGGTTTTCTATTTAAGCGAGGCATAAAATAATAATATTTTACTATAAAAGCACTCGTCAAATAGATTTTACCCTAATACTTACTAATATGAAGCCACCACAAACTCACAAGCATCATTCTTTGGGTTGGTTGCAAGACAAAAAAAATCTTTAATGTTCTTCTATCTTGAATAAAACATTTTTTCTGCCCTTTAAATCTATCTCACATAATGATATTGATGTTGTCGTTGTTGTATTTTTAAAATAACCCTTAGTTAAAGAAGGGAGCTCAACCTTTGAAGAGTACTCAGTTGATAGATTGTAAGTGCAGAAAATCATTCTTACTTCAAGTTACACAAATAATGGAGCTTAACCAACAAGGAAGGGAGCTTAACCTTTGAACAAAGAAGGGAATGCAACTAAATCTGGATGTCAGCGAAGATATTCAGTAATAAGAGCAAAGATTTGTTGTAAAAAAATTATTTTATATTTTGCGTAAACAATGTAATTTAAAAAAAAATATGATTCACCTCGGTTTTCGTTATCACCGAGGTGATAGTTAAAAGGAGAAGATAAAAAACCGTGTTTAATAATCATATTTTACTATAAAAACACTCGCTAAACAGATTTTACCCTAATGCTAACTTATATGTAGCCGCCCCAAAGAGAGGAAATATTCACCACCGTCCATTTGATCATGAGTTGCTACTACGGATCTCTGGGATGAATTGCAAGTGCAGAAAATAAAAATTCTCATTGGGAAACAGATATCTAGCATCTTGCATGGGACCTGGATATGGAAAATAAAAATTCTCATTGCGAAACAAATTTTACAATGTATTTTTAATTTTATGTGTAAACAATGTAATTTAAAAAAAAATAGTTTATTCATCTCGGTTTTCTTCGTGACTGAGGGGATAGTTAAGCATATTTTTTATATTCAACGCCCTTAAATAAACCTTTGTCATGCATTTAATATTTATCAACGCTCAAGAACCTGCCATTAGTGATTCGCGTGAAACCTAAGAGACATTCATTATAAAAGCATGTTGAATATTAATATTTCTAACCTAAATGAAACATGATGCGCTTGAAACCTAAAGACGCTTGAAAAAGTTCTCTATGATGGATTGTAAGAGCAGAAAATTGTTTGGGTTCAAAGTTTGTGTTTTAAAATATTTATTTGAGCCGAAAGTCATATATTTAAATATTGATAATTATCTTACCATTTTTTCATCAGAAACAAATGCATGCAAGATCCGTAGAGAATAATCTTGGATACAACATTTGATCTTCCCCGAGATTCAATAATTCGAAGATCTAAAATCTAAATCTTTAGGGAATTTGATTTTTATCTAGATCTCTAAGAAATTTTATTTTTATTTTAATATTCTGTGTAAACAATGTAATATTCTGGGTAAATAATGTAACAATTTTTTAAAAAAAGAAATAATATGACCCCTCGGTTTTCAAGATAAATCGAGATATAAGATACGCTATTTTTGAAAATAATAAATGTGTTGTTGTTATGGTTCAAACCCATGTGCATATAACTTTACCTCTCGGTTTTAATTTCACCGAGGTGATAAGTGTAACACCCTATATACCCCCAACTCATAATTCATAAATAAATCAAAGATTTTTTAACTTATCACATAAGATGTCACACATACACACCAAACAACACCTGTTAATCATGTAACTTTATTTCACCTAGGATGTTTACACGACATCCAAACTCATATGATATTTACCTGGGATGTTTGCACGACATTCAAACTCATCTGATATAACTTAGCAGTAGAAATAGTTAAAAATAACACAATCAAACATATAACATCCACATCATTGGTCTCATAAACTCTACTTAAACTTTAAAAACATAAATGAGAGAATTATATTGCTTAGCTCTCAAAAACATAAAATCAAATCTCCAATAAACAATAACAAGTGAAATAAACACGAACGGTTCTTATCCCGATGTTACATGATTAGAGCAAACCCTACTAAATAAATGACCAATAACGGAAGTCACTTCAAGAGCTATCCTTCCACTTAATTCAGTCAAAGCTACTCTTGAGTATCTCCACAATGCCCATGTAAAAGCAACATTCCAACAGAAGGGGTGAGAAATCACAATCAATTATAAAAGGCATAACATGAAAGATAGATTGCACTCAACATAAATACATAATCATTCACAACAACATATCGTAATTCTCATGCCCAAAATCAATCATCAACAACATTCAATAAGATCATCCATAGCAAAACAAACAAATGCAACAATATGTAATGTATTCGACAACTGACTCGAAAATACATGTGGTAGCAAAACATTATCTCTCATGATTCATTTCACTCCATGACCCACCACCATAAGATCTAATTCACTCTTGAACCGGAGTACAACAAAAATTGTTACCACCACCATAGGTAACGCTTCACTAATTCCACCACCATAGGAATTAGTTACTTGCACTCGAACCACCACCATAGGATCGAGGCCACAACATAAATAGAACTGAAGTTCGGATAACATGGATGCATGACTCACAACATGCAACAACAACAACATCATCAACACATACACATCGGTCCACTCTTGACTGTGTATGCCAATATCAGCACCACATCATCAACATGATTTTATCATGTTCATATCATCATCATAAAAACACCAACACAACAACATCAACACAATCATCTTAATAACATCATTATAGCAACACCGACATAATAACATTATTGTCACACAACAATTATTCATGTTTAATCAATCATTTATCATTGGCATATATTCATCATTCATCAATTATTACATCATACCGATTAAAATCATGATAAATCAACAACTGACATCAAAACAACATCATACAACAGCTAATAGTAGCCAACAACCAACAAAATATGGAAAATTGATAATTGCAACTTTCACATAAACAACTTCCATATAACAACAAAGGCATCTACAACAATAAATGCATTACCAATTAATTAAATGTTAAATACATCATATTCAGCCTGTTAAGGCATCACTATGAGATAGTACTATGTGTTAGCATTCCAGCGCTTGGAACTGCGCGTCAAACAAATTTACGGAGCTCAAGTTACGTCATTTTTAATTTTCAAATTCTCACGTAACAATGGTAACCGGTTACGCTCATACCCGTAACCGGTTATGAGCTCGAAAACAACCCAGAAACCTATTTTTCAAGTGGTAACCAGTTACACTCAGTTCGGTAACCAGTTATAGATTTGAAGAACAACCTAGAAACTTAATTTTCGCTGTTAGAGGCCTTCCATACCTCCGATTTTGATTCCATAAAATTTCATGATCTTAGAATACGAAAACCAACACTTATCCGATGATTAAAACATTAAACATATGATTTATCACATATTAACATCAATTAAATCATATAATTCATAACTTTATCAATTCTATAAACCTTTGGAACTCTCAACAATGGTGAAATTATCCTAACACTCAAAACAGAAAATACAGCAACACATAATGCACGAAAATCATCAATAATCACAACATATAACATCAAGATATCATAAAAATTCAGAATTTAGTAAAATCCCAAATGCCCTACTGGATTTTAAGGACTCTTCTACCCTACCCTTCATGCATATACTCTCATTATTGAAGCAATTTCCCACCATTACTTTAGATTTTCTCATGCAAAAATGATTTTCAAGCTCTAATAACGGATTCCCTTTTAATTAGGCTTTATGTAACGCCCATATATATATATATACATACATCAAAGCATATATTGTACATGGATTCCACCTTTGGTACTGAAATATACAATAAGTTCCTAGTAAACACATTATACATATACATGCCCAAAAAGCCTAATACAAAAAAACTATGGCACAGTATATCTACAAGATGTTCCAAAGACAAATACTAAGAACTAGATCACTAATGATCTCAAAAACTCCACAACAGAAGCAAAGCCATCAGATAAGTAAGGATAATCACACGACCTTATCCTTACCCTTCGCGGAACCTGCAGTACCTGTGATGTAAACAACAACAGTGGGGTGAGATACATCAAATCTCAGTGAGTTCCCTATCTTAAAGTCCTCTCGGCTTTACAAGGTTCTAGTAAACCTAACTCAAGTCAAAGGGAAGGGAAGTGACTATGAGTACACACACTAAATATGTATCCACACTCGTGAGCCTGTTAACTCACACTAGTACCAAAGTACGTCCTGAGCCTGTTAACTCAAGAATCTCACTAATTAATAACCGTACCAAGGCATCCCCTTTTCCCGTCCGCTTCTACGTCTAGAAGACGATTCAAGTCATGGATCCTTGCATTTACTTGGCATACGAAATGGATTCGGGATCATCAGCCCGTACACCGTGATCCGTCACTTCACACGGCCCGTACACCGTCACAAGTCTCTTTACCCGTAGGCTTCATTCGTACTATATGAGGGAATCAAACCTGCCAAGTAATTGTGCATACGTTTCAGAGGAGGTGCTCGAGTCTCATGAAACTACACCGTAAGATAAACTGGTTATGATTATTATACACACGCCACGGCCTTTCTTGCATGAGTGTTGTCACTATGACAATTCACACTTTCCGACATTGTTTATGGTAATGTTCCTCACTCTACCTATTTCGTATTTTAACATGCATACATATTCAACAACAATTACCCACCATTAAACGATAAAAGTCGACAAAACGCCACTATTCCAAAATCCTGACATAATTAAATCGGCCAACAATCTTAAAACCATTTTAATAAGAAAGTACATTTTGTTAACTGTCCAACGATATCAAGAATGTTAAAAGCGGATAAACGAGTCAAAAGTTATGAACATAACGAGAAATGGTATCGCAAAAAACACAATTCTGCACCCTCCTGGTCGTACGCGTATTGCCTTGGGCCATACGTGTATTGCCTTGCTCACTCACCCATCCATACGCGTATTGCCCAAAGTCATACGCGTATGGGCAGAGACTAATTTTTCCCAAAAATTCCTTTTAAAACCCCAATACGCGTATTACCTTACTTCATACGCGTATTGTCCAAAACCGTACGCGTACCAATACGCAAATGGGCAGATGGCCGAGAAAATGGAACCCCATACGCGTATTGCCCACATTTCTGCATGACCATACACGTATTTCCTTAACTAATACGCGTATTGCCTTGGGTGATACGCGTATGGGCAGCGTGAAAACCAGAAATTTTCCTGCATAATGGGTTTGCGAAAATGCTCCATTTTCCCTTCCAATTCACTTCCAAACACCAGAAAAATACCAATTGGATACACAACAACACATATCTAACATGTATCAATCATAAGGAATATCAAAACATTATTTTTATGCAAAATTTCTCATTTTCTAACAATATCAAACTAACTCTAACACTCAATAAAATTCTACTCTAAAGTGTCTAACTAGAACCCACCTGGATTACAAGATGAGGAGGGTGAAGCTGAGATGAAAAGATGAAGATGGGTTGATGATTTAAGTCCTAAAGCTCTTGAGAATTTTTCCTCTTCTTCTCCCTTCCTTTTCCTTCCTTTTTCCTTTTCTTCCTTTTCTTTCTCCAAGTTTTCTATATTTTTCAAATAAGGAAAAAGGAAAAGAAAAATAGACATAGGAAACATTAATTGGTAATACTACTAATTATCCAAATTATCTCAATTGCACCAATTAATAAAACTCCAAGTTAAATAATATTAATCTAATCAATTCCGAGTTCGTCAGTTTACTCTAATTACTTTATCCAATAATTGCTCAGAGTACACCGGAACCCAGTTGATCATAATAATATTATCCAAAATGTTCACAAAATTATGGGGTATTACATCCTCCCCCCTTAAATAGAAATTCTCCCTCGAATTCAAAAGATTACCTGAACAGATGATGGTAGACCTCCCGTATTTCCGATTCCAATTCCCAAGTTGCATCGCCCGGATGCGTCTTATCTCACTAGACCTTAACAAGAGGAATCTCTTTATTTCTTAACACTTTAGTTTCTCTTCCTGTGATACGACTCGGTTGAGGCTCAAACGTCAAATCAGCTTCTATCTCAATTGTATCTGGTAAAATTGGCTGAAGAGGATGTGGGACAAATTTCCGAAGCTGAGACACATGAAAAACGTCGTGCATCTCTGACAGAGAAGGCGGTAAGGCTAATCTGTAAGCTACTTCTCCAATTCTTTCTAAGATTTGATACGGTCCCACGTATCTTGGACTTAACTTCCATGATTTAAATGGTCCTTTCAATCTCAATCTCGGAGTAACCTTCAAAAATACATGATCACCCTCATCGAACTCCAACGGTCTCCTACGGTTGTCCGCATAGCTTTTCTGACGATCTTGGGCTTGTTTAACTTTTCCACGAATCATTCTAATCTTTTTCGTGGTCTCGTGAATAATCTCGAGTCCCAAGATTCTATCGTCGCCAATCTCCGTCCAACACAATGACGTTCTACACTTCCTACCGTATAACGCCTCATAAGGTGCCATACCAATACTTGCATGATAACTGTAGAATTCGATCAACAAAAAAAGTTCTATCCAATTTCCTCCACTTTCAAGTACACAAGCTCTCAACATGTCCTCCAGAGTTTGTATTGTCCGTTCCGTCTGACCGTCCGTTTGCGGATGATTCGACGTGCTCAAACATAACCTCGTTCCCATGGCTTGTTGAAAAGCTCTCCAAAATCTGGAAGTAAACTTTGGATCTCTATCTGAAATGATGCTAGTAGGAATACCATGCAATCTCACTATTTCTGAAATGAACAACCTCGCGAGATGACTCGCCTTGTAGGTAGTCTTCACAGCTAAGAAATGCGCCGATTTCGTTAACCGGTCCACAACTACCCAAATCGAATCATAACCACCTTGTGCACGAGGTAATCCCACTGCGAAGTCCATCAAAATACTATCCCATTTCCACATCGGAATTTCTAAAGGTTGTAACAAGCCACCCGACCTTTGGTGCTCAATCTTCACTTGTTGGCACACCGCACATTCCGACACACACAACGCAATATCCTTTTTCATCCCGGGCCACCAATAGTCCCTCTTTAAATCTTGATACATCTTTGAAGCACCAGGATGTATAGTAAAAGCACCCTTATGCGCTTCTTCCAGAATCCTCCTTTTTAACTCAGTGCTATCCGGAACACAAATCCTTTGGTTAAACAAAATAGTTTCGTCGGTAGCTCGCACAAAACCCGGTTGTAATAACACTTCCTGTAACTTCTCGTCTAACCCTTGCTCTTGCTGGATTTCTTCCCTAAGAGTAGAAGTGACATTCAAATTCCCCATAGTTACACAATTTGGAGTCTAGTTAAATTGAAGATTTAGATCTCTAAACTTTTCCATTAAGGTATACTCTAACATCATCAACTCGGCATTATGCAACACCTTCCTACTCAATGCATCTGCCACCTTATTTGCTTTACCCGGATGGTATTTTAACTCCAAGTCATAATCCTTCAAATATTCCATCCATCTCCTCTGACGCATGTTCAACTCTTTCTGATCAAATAAGTACTTTAAGCTCTTGTGGTCGCTAAACATCTCAAAACGTACACCATACAAATAGTGACGCCACACTTTCAAAGGAAATCCAACTGCCGCCAACACCAAATCATGCGTTGGGTAATTCTCTTCATGGACTTTCAACTGTCGTGAAGCATAAGCCACTACATGTCCATCTTGCATTAACACCCCGCCTAATCCCTTCTTCGATGCATCACAATATACCTCATACGACTTACTAGAATTAGGAATAACCAAAACAGGAGCGGTTGTCAATCTCTCCTTCAAACTCCTAAAACTTCTTTCACAAGCCGAATCCCACTCATACGAATAATCCTTCCGAGTAAGTCTCGTCAATGGTAACGCCAACTACGAAAAACCCTTGATAAACCTTCTGTAGTACCCTGCCAATCCCAAGAAACTTCTAACTTTAGAAGCATTCTTCGGTCTCTCCCAATTAATCACTGCTTCAACTTTTGATGGATCGACCGCTACACCTCCCTGGGATATGACATGACCGAGAAAATTAACCTCAGACATCCAAAACTCACACTTACTTAACTTAGCAAAAATTTGCTTCTCTTGTAAGATGGATAAAACAATCCTTAGGTGTTCTCCGTGCTCTTGAGGATCACGAGAATAAATAAGAATGTCATCAATGAAAATCACCACAAATTGGTCCAAGTAAGGTTGGAATATCCGATTCATATAATCCAAACTGCCGGAGCATTCGTCACATCGAAAGGCATCACCAAAAATTCATAATGACCATAACGGGTTCTAAACGCAGTATTTGGTACATCTGAACTCTTCACACGAATCTGATGATAACCCGACCGTAAATCAATCTTAGAGAACTCACAGGCTCCTTTCAATTGATCTAACAGGTCGTCTATCCTTGGTAATGGGTATTTATTCTTGATGGTGACCTTATTCAACTGACGATAATTAATACACAACCGCATTCCACCATCCTTTTTCTTTACCAATAACACTGGAGCTCCCCAGGGCGAAACACTTGGTCGAAAAAAATGCTTAGCCAACAATTCTTCCAATTGATCCTTTAATTCTCTTAATTCAAGTGGTTCCATCCGATACGGAGAAACGGATATTGGAGCCGTTCCCGGTATCAGGTCAATAGAGAATTCCACTTCCCGCTCCGGAGGAAGAGAAGTGATATCCTCGGGGAAAACTTCAGGAAAGTCAGAAACTACTGGAATACTCAAAACTTGAATGCTACTACTCTCCTCCTTAGTAAGAATCAAAAGAACAGACTTTTCCTCCTCAAACAAGAAATTAATCATTCCAACCGTACCTTCTAAAATAGTAGTTAACACATCCTTCGAAGTGGCCTCGGTAGATGGGATAATGATCAGTTTTTCCTCACACCCAATAAACACTGAATTAGCAGAAAGCCAATCCATTCCCAGAACAACATCCACTTTCTTAAGCGGCAAATAAATAAGATCAATCTAGAAAACTCTTTCATTCACCGATAATACACAATTTTCACACATCAACGGTGTTTCAACAATCTCATCCATGGCAGTAGTAACCACCATAGGAGGAAACAAAGGAACAGCTTGCAACCCAAGTCGCTTTAAGCATCGCGTGGACACAAAAGAATGCGTTGCCCCATAATCAAATAAAACAAAACAAGGACGTCCATTTACGAAACACGTACCCGCAATCAAGGAGTTGTCATTCTTTACTTTCCTCGCATCCAAGGTATACACTCGGCCGGTATTCTTACCTTGTGTATGATTCCTACCCTGAGGACAATCCCTCGATATATGGCCCACCTTATTACACTGATAACACCTTATTCCCTCCAAACTGCACCTACCATAATGATTCTTTCCACAAGTACGGCATACCGGAGGCACACTAGTCCTAGAACTTTGAACTTGCTTCCCTTTGAATGATTGTTGCCTTGGTCTAACTTGTTGATTCGGTCTCCCTCGATCACTTTGATTCATCCTACTCAAATCTCCTTCCATTTGTACCTTCTTCAAACTATGCTCCACCACATAACACTGTCTTAACAATTCGGCATAGCTAGTGAATTCTCTCTGAGACACACTATGTGAAATTTCAGCCCTCAACCCGAAAAGAAACTGATCAATCTTCCACCTCTCATTAGGAGCATACATAGCATGTCTAGAATAAGCAGCCATAACCTCGAACTTTTCCGCATAAGAAGCCACAGTCAAGTTGCCTTGTCTCAATTGTTGAAACTCGAATTCCTTCTGAGACCTCAAGGAACTTGGAAAATATTTCTCCATAAAAGTTACCTTAAACTGCTCCCATACCTTTGGTACCTCTTGAATTGTCATTAAAGCTGAAGCGCTCTCCCTCCACCTCATGGCAGGACCCTTTAACAAGTGAGAAGCGAAGACTACCTTGTTTTCCTCACTGCACTGAACTATTAGGAAAATCCGTTCCATACCTGATATCCATTTATGAGCCTTTACTGGATCTAACCCTCCCTGAAATTCCGGAGGATTCATACAAATGAAATCCCTAAAGGTTCCCCCTGCAGCTTCAGGAACCACCACTGGAAGATGCACTCCACCAACCATTTGCTGTACCATTTGTTGCACAAACCGATTCTGCTGTTGCTGCATCTGTTGCATAAATTGGTATAAAGGGGAATTCCCCTCGTCACCTGGCGGATTAGTCCCTGCTGGAGTGGTTCTCGGTCTACCACGGTTGTTTCTGCGCCTGTCAGCCATGTTCCTGAATTTCATACAGATAGGATTAAGTTGATCAGACTCAATACCATAAATATAACACGCAAGACCAATGGCGACACGCCGCATATGAAACGGAAAGAAAACTTATTCTATTTCATGGCTAGGTCGAGGATACGACCTGCTCTGATACCAACTGTAATGCCCACATATATATATATATATATATATATATATACATACATCAAAGCATATATTATACATGGATTCCACCTTTGGTACTGAAATATGCAATAAGTTCCTAGTAAACACATTATACATATACATGCCCAAAAGCCTAATACAAAAAAACTATGGCATAGTATATCTACAAGATGTTCCAAAGACAAATACTAATAACTAGATCACTAATGATCTCAAAAACTCCACAACGGAAGCAAAGCCATCAAATAAGTAAGGATAATCACACGACCTTATCCTTACCCTTCGCGGAACCTGCAATACCTGTGATGTAAACAACAACAGTGGGGTGAGATACATCAAATCTCAGTGAGTTCCCTATCTTAAAGTCCTCTCGGCTTTACAAGGTTCTAGTAAACCTAACTCAAGTCAAAGGGAAGGGAAGTGACTATGAGTACACACACTAAATATGTATCCACACTCGTGAGCCTGTTAACTCACACTAGTACCAAAGTACGTCCTGAGCCTGTTAACTCAAGAATCTCACTAATCAATAACCGTACCAAGGCATCCCCTTTTCCCGTCTGCTTCTACGTCTAGAAGACGATTCGAGTCATGGATCCTTGCATTTACTTGGCATACGAAATGGATTCGGGATCATCGGCCCATACACCGTGATCCGTCACTTCACACGGCCCGTACACCGTCACCAGTCTCTTTACTCGTAGGCTCCATTCGTACTATACGCGGGAATCAAACCTGCCAAGTAATTGTGCATACGTTTCAGAGGAGGTGCTCGAGTCTCATGAAACTACACCGTAAGATAAATTGGTTATGATTATTATACACACGCCTCGGCCTTTCTTGCACGAGCGTTGTCACTATGACAATTCACACTTTCCGACATTGTTTATGGTAATGTTCCTCACTCTACCTATTTCGTATTTTAACATGCATACATATTCAACAACAATTACCCACCATTAAACGATAAAGGTCGACAAAACGCCACTATTCCCAAATCCCGACATAATTAAATCGGTCAACAATCTTAAAACCATTTTAATAAGAAAGTACATTTTGTTAGCTGTTCAACGATATCAAGAATGTTAAAAACGGATAAACGAGTCAAAAGTTATGAACATAACGAGAAATGGTATCGCGAAAAACACAATTATGCACCCTCCTGGCCGTACGCGTATTGCCTTGCTCACTCGCCCATCCATACGCGTATGGGCAGAGACTGATTTTTCCCAAAAATTCCTTTTAAAACCCCAATACGCGTATTGCCTTACTTCATATGCGTATTGCCCAAAACCGTACGAGTACCAATACGCAAATGGGCAGATGGTCGAGAAAATGGAACCCCATACGCGTATTGCCCACATTTCTGCATGGCCATACGCATATTGCCTTAACCAATACGCGTATTGCCTTGGGTGATACGCGTATGGGCAGCGTGAAAACCAGAAATTTTCCTGCATAATGGGTTTGTGAAAATGCTCCATTTTCCCTTCCAATTCACTTCCAAACACCAGAAAAATACCAATTGGATACACAACAACACATATCGAACATGTATCAATCATAAGGAATATCAAAACATGATTTTTATGCAAAATTTCTCATTTTCTAACAATATCAAACTAACTCTAACACTCAATAAAATTCTACTCTAAAGTGTCTAACTAGAACCCACCTGGATTACAAGATGAGGAGGGTGAAGCTGAGATGAAAAGATGAAGATGGGTTGATGATTCAAGTCCTAGAGCTCTTGAGAATTTTTCCTCTTCTTCTCCCTTCCTTTTCCTTCCTTTTTCCTTCTCTTCCTTTTCTTTCTCCAAGTTTTCTATCTTTTTCAAATAAGGAAAAAGGAAAAGAAAAATAGACATAGGAAACATTAATTGGTAATACTACTAATTATCCAAATTATCTCAATTGCACCAATTAATAAAACTCCAAGTTAAATAATATTAATCTAATCAATTCTGAGTTCGTCAGTTTACTCTAATTACTTTATCCAATAATTGCTCAGAGTACACCGGAACCCAGTTGATCATAATAATATTATCCAAAATGTTCACAAAATTATGGGGTATTACACTTTACCACCTCTACCCCCAACTTACTCTCAAAATGACCACCTTGCCCTTATTTTCTCGACACATCTATTTATTTTTATTTCAATTAAATAATTATATACAACTATTATTTTATTTAACATCATGATTCCATCTAACCTCTCAATACCTCATTCATATATATATATATATATATATAGTCTAATTAATTTATTTTTCTTATTTTCACTAAATAATATAACTTAATTATTAATTTACTTGACAAAATCATTCTAAATATTCTACTCATCAAATAATTAAATTACCATGTCTCTAACTCAATGACTCACATCCCACCAACACCTAACAATATCATAAATCATTAAAAAACATAATTCAAACAAATAGAATATAGTAAAATATCTAATAAGGAAAACGGGGTGTTACAACTTTCTCCCACTTAAGAAGTTTTTCATCCCCGAAAATTACTTGGAACAAACAGAGTCGGATACGACTCCCGCATTTGGATCTCTAACTCCCAATTTATGCTCCCACTAGCTGGTCCACCCCACACTACCTTCACCAACATAATCTCTTTACCCTGCAATTGCTTTACTTTTTGATCCTCTATCCGTATTGGTGATGCCTCAACAATCAGGTTATCTTTCACCTGTACGTCATCCACTTGGATCACATGAGACGGATCCGAAATGTATCTCCTCAACTAAGACACATGAAACACATGAAGATTGGCAAGCAGAGACGATAAAGAAATCTGATAGGCTACCTCTCTTATCCTTTGCAAAATCTGGTATGGACCAACAAAACACAGAGTGAGCTTTCGAGATTTTAGGGCTCTACCAACACCAGTTACCGGAGTAACTCTAAAAAACACATGGTCTCCCTCTTGGAACTCAAGTGCTTTCCTCCTCTTATCATGGTAGCTCTTCTAACGACTTTGCAAAACTTTCATCTTCTCTTGTATCATCTTGATCTTTTCAGTCGTCTGTTAAACAATCTTAGGTCCGAGCACAACACTCTTGCCTGACTCATACCAACACAATAAAGTCTTACACCTTCTCCTATACAACGCCTTATACAGTGACATTCAAATACTAGCATGGAAACTATTGTTGTAAGTAAACTCAATCAATGGCAAGTGGAAATCCCAAGCACCTCCTTGTTCTAGCACACAAGACCTTAACAAATCTTCCAAAGACTGGATAGTCCTATTTGTTTGACCATCCATCTGCAGATGATAGGTCGAACTCAACCTCAACTTAGTACCCAGAGCTTTATGCAAACTTCCCCAAACCTTGATGTAAAACTTTGATCTATATCTGACACAATACTCGAAGGTATACTATCCAACCTCAAAATCTCATTAATATATAACTCAGCTAGCTTCTGCAATGAATGATTGATCTTTATCGGTAAGAAATGAGCCAATTTAGTCAATCTATCCACTCCATCCCAAATCAAATCATTGCCCTTAACAGTCCTTGGCAAACCTGACACGAAGTCCATAGAAATACTATCCCATTTCCACTCGGGAATATTCAGCGGCTGCATCAGACCCAAAGGCTTCTAGTGTTCAATCTTTGACTTTTGGCATATCAACAAGCATATACAAACTCTGCAACATCTTTCTTCATCCTTGACCACCAAAACAATTTCTTTAAGTCGTGATACATCTTTGTAGCACTGGGATGAATACTCAGACTACTTCGATGTCCTTCATCAAGAATGCTCTTCTTAAGTTCTGGCACATCTGGAACACAAACTCTATCTCTGAACCTCATCACATCATTCTCATCAACTCGGAAATCACCTCTGTTACCTTGGTTGATTAACGAGAGACGATCTATCAAAATCAAATTAGATTTCTGACCCTCTCTGATCTCATCAAGGATACTACTCGTCAGCTTCAACATACCCAACTTCACACTGTTAGAGTCTCTTCACACACTAAACTCATATATCTGAATTGTTAAAACTCTCTAACCATAAACATCGACATGTGTAAAGACTTTCTACTCAACGCATCAGCCACACCATTAGCCTTACTATGATGGAAACTCAAATCAAAATCATTATCTTTCAGAAGCTCACACCACCTCCTCTGCCTTATATTCAACTCTTTTTGATCAAAAAGATACTTCAGACTCTTGTGATCACTGAACACCTTGAGTCTGGTGCCAAACAGATAATGTCTCCAAATCTTCAACACAAAAACCACGACTCCTAACTCCAAGTCATGCGTATGATAATTCCTTTCATGAACTTTCAGTTGTATGGAAGCATAAGCAGCAACTTGACCATTCTGCACTAGTACACCACCAAGACCCATCTTTGACATATCACAACACACTACAAAGGGCTCACTTGGATTAGGCAAAATCAACACTGGAGCACTCGTCAATTTCTTCTTGAGTTCCACAAAACTCTCTTCACAAGTAACATCTCACACACAAGCTTGACCCTTTCGAGTCAACTGAGTCAAAGGTAATGCTAACTTCGAGAAGCCTTCGATAAACCTATGATAATAGCCAGCTAAACAAAGAAAACTTCGTACTCAGTAGCAGACTTCGGAGTCCCCCACTGTAATACAACATCAACTTTAGAAGGATCTACATAAATTTCCCCACTCGAGATCACATGGCCAAGGAAAATCACTTCCTTCAACCAAAACTCACACTTTGACAACATGGAATAAAACTTCTTCTCTCTCAACACCAGCAACACAATCTTTGATGTTCAACATGTTCTTCATCAGACTTATAATATATCAAAATGTCGTCGATGAAGACTCTAAAGACAAATATGCGCTCAACTAGTTCTGAAGATTCTGAGGACGAGGTTCTGCTGAACAAGTTCTAAAGTCTCGGAAGACATCCTTCTAAATAACAAGTGTTAAAGACTCTTATGATAGTTTTGCTGAATGAATATCTGAGATTATGAAGACTTTGGTTCTGAAGTTACAAGTATTGATCTTTCTAGATGCTTCATAAAATATACATCTGAAGCCTCTGAAGATTAGAAGACAGGAAAATGGTTTGCGTGTTTTAATGAATATAATAATACAAGTAGTTTGTGACCTCTACCCAGATTAGGTGGCGTAAGGACAACTTTGTGTATTATGATGTGACCATTCCTGTAAGTGAACGTTGGGATATTACAATTTGAATATGTTTCCAATTATACCCTTTAACGGATCTATTCTCAAGTCCTATTTATTGAAGATCTGAAGACTTGAAGAATGTGAATAAATAAAAGAAAAAGCCGAGTTGCTTACAAGTGTGTGTGCTGCTAACAAGCTGGCTGTGCTTGAGTTACTTTCAAAGCTGATGTAGCGGTTGCTACAAGCCGAGTGTGATACAAAATTCCGAAGTGCAAAATGGTGCAAGAGCAAGAAATAAAATCAAAATGAGAAATTAGAACAAGAAGTTCAAGAGCAGAAGAATACACGACAGTATGTGTGCAAGGCAGAAGCAAGCACTAAATTATAAGCTCAAGAAGAAGATGCTCAAGCTCAACAAATTAGAGCGCTGCTCTACAAGAAATGAGAGAAGCATAATCTTGTAAAATAGCAAGGATTTGATGCTCATATCTAGCTAGAAACACTTTTGTATTATTGTACTTCAATTGTGTCACCTGCTTGTTTAGAAGCAATTTATGTACACACCTTTGTAAACCCTTTTCAAAGTGTAGATTCCTCAAGTGACTAAGTCGTTAGTCTGGATACTTGAGAGGCTAAGTTGTTGTCTAACACTTAGAGGTTGTAATCTGTTGAGATTATTGGATTAAGTCATTGTCTATGGCAAAATCACCTTGGTGGGTGGACTGGAGTAACTTTGTTAATAGTGAACCAGGATAAAAATAATCGTGTCAATTTATTTTTATTGTCTTGTTAGCATTGATTTTTAATTCCGCAGAAAATACCATTGTTGGTGAAGCCCAATTAAAACCCCTCTTTCTTGTGTTTCTCACCCCTTCATTTGGTATCAAAGCTCCGGTTCTGTTATTGGTGTTTATCAAACACTTAACTGTTTCAGATAAAGATCCAGACGAGCTTTGAGAAACACTTTGATGATTTTTTTTCACTCCACCACCTGCTACTCTAGTCTCGAAAGTTCGTAGTTCTATCTTCCACCATTGTTAGTGATAAGATTGAGTTTTGGAAAAGTTGTTTAGAAAGTTCTTTCTAAGAGGTGATATTGATCATTTGAATATGGTAGTTGATAACTACATATCTCCCTTAGATGAAGCTTACAAAAGGATGAAAGTTAATTTGAATGATCAGTTGTTAAAGGATGATAAGAATCATCAGAAGCAAGAAGTTTCTTGATTAGTGAAAGTTAATTCTTACTGAGTTTGAGATGTTTTCAAAATCGGACTGTTATGTCTATTTGACTTTCTCAGAATAACTCATTAAGAAATCTTTTGAGTCAAGAAAACAACTGCTCCTGTTGTGATTCAGAAGCATGAAGACTTCAAGGATGAAGAATGCAGAAACTGTTGAGATGATGTTCTCAAACTTTTAAGACTTTGGTTGCAGAACTCTGAGTTCTGAACTAAGGTTACTCTTCGTC
Source organism: Lathyrus tuberosus (assembly GCA_022829125.1). Classification (NCBI taxonomy): domain Eukaryota; kingdom Viridiplantae; phylum Streptophyta; class Magnoliopsida; order Fabales; family Fabaceae; genus Lathyrus; species Lathyrus tuberosus. The sequence goes on along the minus strand of JALAZF010000910.1, from coordinate 955,762 downwards.
AGATCACTTGAAGAAAGTTATTAGAAGCTTGCTGACTAGATAAAGTCTCTTAGCAACTGTTCTCAAGTTTGCAGAAGATCTCAACAACATCTCTGACAGAAGAAGATCAAAGCAGTCTCAAGTTTAAATGATAAACCAGTACATAAGAAGTCGTATTATCACTCCCTCAAATAAGTTGATCACTCTGGAAGAAGATTTCATGGAAATAGATCCAAAATGCTTTGATAATCAGTTATCAACATGAAATGATTATGAGTTCTCAGAAGATGATGCAGATGAAGATGGTGCTAACACATCACCATTTGCTAACTGTAAGAATCTCTAATGAAGAAGATTCCTCCAGAAGATGAAGCAATTTTTGTCTCTGATTTAGTAGAAACTATCTCTATTGTAGAAGTTCTCAGTGGCTCAAATAAAGCTCTGACTTTAACACCAGGATTCTGAGTGTTTGCATTATTTCTGTAGAAACTGACATATTAGAACCAATGAAATGCCAAGGTATGAAGTATTGATTCAGTTTCTATTAAGTTTCTACAGAATAGAACATGGGGAATTGGATCTTGATACAAGGATGAATCCTTCTGTGTTCTCCTCCCTTCTCTAAGTGCAAAAGTGATTTCCTAAGAATGTTCAAGGTTAGAAATATTCTTGGTCAACAAATTAAAGACAAATAGCTTGAGAAACTATTTGTTGAGAATGAATCTTTTATATCCTAGTTCTTTATAACTAATACAGATGTAAATGAAAGAACGGGATCTTGAAGAAGAAATTGATAATTCATGATATATGAGATTACCATGACAAAGCATTTCTAAGGAGATAAAGCACGCTAATGTGGACAAGATCTTTTTTCAGATCACTTCTGATGCATCGTGATTAGATTGCTCAATGTTCACAAGTACTTAGAGTTAAATTACTTTTGCAGACAAATCTATTTAAAATCAGATTTAATGATAAGCTTGGTAGTTAAAAACCAAAGCTGATTGGAAGATCCTAAATCTAAGAATTACCTTTTAAGAAGCTGAAGGTAATAGAGCTGCTGAAAGAGTACAAGATGAAGAAATCAAAAGTTGCTTTATCAGAAGTCATCACAACTCTTACTCACCTAAGAAAGCTTAGGCAGAAGTCTTTACTTTCTAAAGTACTGATTCTGGGTGATAAGACTAAGCCAGTAAGAACAAGATTAACCCTCAAAACCTCTAATTAAATATGTCGTGGTTTGATGTTCATATTGGTATCTGCATCTGAAGAAGGAATGTGTCTGATCTAAGACCGTACTCTGATGACACATGAAGATTTCAACCGGCTCTCTCAATATACTGATTATGGATTTCAAAATTTGGAATTAAGCAGTAGTTGATTGAATCAATTGACTTTCTGGAAACAAGTCATGGTGAGGAGAGAAGCAGTTGATCAGAAGCAGGAAGCCAAATGGATTACTCAGATCCTTTCAATGATATGGATACAATAAACATCAGGAGAAGATGTTTTCATCCATCAGAATGAGAATACCAAAGAAGCTATGAAGATGTTTTAGGAGAAGATAATGAAGGCTCCTATGCATCCTACTCAGATTCTAGAAAAGTATGGCATTTTATGCATCTCTCAAGGAAGAAAGAAGATTCTATGAAGACAATTTCTAAGAAAAATTTGCTCTAGAAGTCCAGCTAGAGTCATCATCAATAACGATCTCAAAAGTAGAAGCAAATTGAGCAGTAATTCTAAAGAAGCACACACTCTCAAGAAACAGAAGTTGAAAGCCTACCAGATAAATGAGTAACGTTTTCTAAACTCTTACTTTTTAAATTATCTAAGAATCTATTTTTGTATTCTAGGATTAAAATTTTGGGAGTATGTTCAGAAAGGAATTATTTTTTTAAAAACCTTATGGATACAGTCTTTTCTTATGGTTGTTATCGTTGCAAATTCCTTACTGAAGATAAACTTGTTCTCATTCCCACATGTGAACTCTGTTATATGTTCTGAATGAAAAGAAGTATCTCAGAATATATATATATATATATATATATATATTCTCGAGAATAGAAAAATATTTTTCTAATGCTTGATTTATTATGTTCTACTTCTGAGATGTGAAGCTTCTGACAAGTGAAGTTCTCATATATCTGAAGTATCCATGGTCAGAATGCTCCTTTAAGTTTTTGACCGTTGGAAACTGAAGAGTTTACTTCATTAACACGTTGTCAGGAAAAGTGAAGAGTTATGATTCATTTTAAGTTAGCTATCTTTTAATGAACGCCGCTTCACATCTAACGTGACACATTAGGTAATGAGACTCGTGGACTCAGGCTGTTAAATCATTTTTTTTCTTGCCAGAATTAATTTCTTTTACTATTGTCTTTTCTTATCTGTGACAGTTACCTAATATTTTTAGTATCCATTCATCTATTCTTTATTATTGTATCGAGTGCATTTAATACAATCTTTACTATTTCACTTTAAATTCCTTTCATTCGTTTATATTTCCTATATGTACTCTCATTGGTAATGATGTTTGTCCATTTTCTTGGTTAAGCATTATTTTCGTTTGCGTGTCTCGAGTCTATATACTCTTGTCTATATATATAGTCTAACTACTCTACTGTGTGCATTATATTAACCTTTGGTTTCTACTTAGCTCTTATCCATTCTATCTTGTTTATCTGTTTTATATTTTTTTAAACCGTGTCTTCTTCTGTCCTTAAAAAAATATCTTCTCTTTAAAATAGTTCTGTTTAAATCTCCTTGTTCTTAATTTTTTTTTATAAAGTCCTCAAAAACTTTTAAAGGAGATTTTCATAATCTAGAGGTTCTAAAGGAATACATTGTTGATTTCAACAGAGTGGCAGCATGCAATCTTTCACAAATTATCTCAGATATTCATTTTCAGAAATGGGATGAATATTTTACAATGCTTTCTGGACCCATCTATCCCGATCGTGTGAAAGAATTTTGGGCAAATGCCCATGTTTCGTAGTTTAAACTAGATAAGTGTCTGATTATATTTGTTGTTTATGGTTTCCCCTATGATACTCAACTTTAATCTTATCTCTCAAGTCATTAAATGTGAGGAAGATGGAGATACTATTGAAAATTACAGGCATAACGATAGGTTTGCTAAACATATTCACATCATCTATGGTTACGAAGGACTTGATGAAAGTCCTTCTACTCTTTCTCCCATGGCAAAAGTCTGGCACCAGATTATGGAAACCAATCTAAGGCCTAAAGAAAAGGGGATAGGATGGCTCTCCTCCGATGATAAGCTCTTCATTCTGTTCGTAGTCTCCAAAATCAAGATCAATTTGCCCCTATCTATGTTCAATTATCTAAAAGAAGAAATACTCTCATCTCGTGATGATTTATCGTCTCTCATTCCCTATGGAAGAGTTATTTCTCAGATTCTTGGTCATCAAGGAGTTGTTACTCATGTATAACAAGCTGAGATGATTGAAAAACTTGTTCCAGACTGGTGTTCTGCTATGAACTGTTATGAAACCTTTATCAATCAATGAAAATTTCCTTGTGTTGGTTTTTAGTTTCATATATGTTTTTGGGAAATTAACTTCATATCTTAAAACTTCTCAAATAGAAATTAAGGGGAGCTTACAAACCTCTTTTCTAAGACTATTTGACACAGAGGGAGCTTACAAAACTCAGACCTTGAAAGTTTTTGGTCACGTTGTTATTTTCTTAGATATTATATTACTACTCTGATTTGCTTGTAATCTCTTCTTGATAAAGCATTTCTCATATAATTATTCTTCTATCTTTTATTAATCTTTTTGATTAAATATGTGTTACCTTTTTTATTTCAAACAAAGAGGGAGAAAGTGAAATGATTTTGATATACCTATTCCAAGTCTCTTGATCCCAAATACATGTTTCAATATGTTTTTATCACTAATCTTTGTTTAATAATTGATTAGAAACTTTGTAAAATTTCACTATATGTTACAGCGGGTTATCAAAAGATATGTTCAAGAAATAAGAAGTATGCTCTAAATGAGTTTGCTCTGATACAATTACTCTAATACATTTGCTATGATACAATACATGATTCAAATTGGTATTGACCATTCAAAAATGAGAAGCAAAAGAAAATCTGAAAGAATGTCTGTGAGTGCTCTAATACCTTAGGCTTGTTAGAAGTTGTGAACTTTCTGAAAGCATGGTAGCTAGACTCTAGCACTTCAAGATTGTGGATCTTATAGATAATCTAAATGGTAATTCTGAAAATGTTCAAGTTGTGAACTTTCCATTGACATTTTGATTACTGCACCTCTTGGTGATATGCTCAAAATATTAAAAGAATCTATCTTAGATACGTGATGCGAAGCATCAATGAGCTTTTAAATCAGGTTCTGATTACGTCAATCGCGTTCTGATAGCAAGCCAGGTTCTAAGATGAAAACCAGGCAGTTCTAGTCGGACTCTGATGAGATGTCTCTGAGAAGTATCCCTTCTCTGATCATATACTGTGTACTTCAAAATTATTTTGTAAGTCTTGAGATCAGGAGGAGACTCTGAACAAGCATAAATGAATCTTCAGAGTAACAGATTCAGGGGGAGCTGGTGAGCTTAACTCTGATTCTGTAGTTTTATGGTGATTACCCTGTACAAATTGCTCTATCAAAATACATTGTCTGTCATCATAAAAAATGGGGAGATTGTAAGAACAAGAGTGGTTCTGCATAGGGCCTTAAGTTTTGATGATAACTGCACATGTTATGTCAGAGAAAATTTCGGTACTTTATGGTTTATATCTAGTGTGTAGCTTTTGCTAAACAGGATATGTATCTGATTCAAAGGCGTGTGACGTCATCAAATCATTATCTAAACACTCTGGAAGAAAACATATTATGTGTACAAGATTTAAAGTCATTATTCTGGAATGCTTTCTAATACAACGGTTCTGAAGAACGTGTGTATCAAAGTTTCTGATTGTGCCTCTTCAAGTAAGCCTTGAAAGCTTTCTTAGAAATGTGCTTTTATATATATAAGTTCTAGAGTTTCTAAAGACAAGGTTTTGTTTAACGAAGTTCTGAAGATTCGAAAGACATCATTTCTGAAGATCAAACTCTAAAAATTCTAAAGACAAGGTTCTGTTGAAAGACGTTCAGAAGACTTTGAAGACAAATATACGCTTAACTAGTTCTGAAGATTCTGAAGACGAGGTTCTGCTGAACAAGTTCTAAAGTCTTTGAAGACATCCTTCTAAAGACCAAGTGCTAAAGACTCTTATGATAGTTCTGCTGAACGAAGATCTGAGATTCTGAAGACTTTGGTTCAGAAGTTACAAGTATTGATCTTTCTACATGCTTCATAAAATATACATCTGAAGCCTCTGAAAATTAGAAGACAGGAAAATGGTTTACGTGTTTTAATGAATATAATAGTACAAGTAGTTTGTGACCTCTACCCAGATTAGGTGGCACAATGATAACTTTTTGTATTATGATGTGACCATTCCTGTAAGTGAACGTTGGATATTACAGTTGGAATATGTTTCCAATTATACCCTAAATAGATCTATTCTCAAGTCCTATTTATTGAAGATCTGAAGACTTGAAGAATGTGAAGAAATAAAAGAAAAAGCCGAGTTACTTACAAGTGTGTGTATGCCACTAACAAGCTGGCTGTGCTTGAGTTGCTTTCAAAGCTGTTGTAGCGGTTGCTACAAGCTGAGTGAAATACAAAATGCCAAAGTGCAAAATGCTACAAGAGCAGGAAAGAAAATCAAAACTGAGAAATTAGAACAAGAAGTTGAAGAGCTGAAGAATACACGACAGTATGTGTGCAAGGCGGAAGTAAGCACCAAATTACAAGCTCAAGAAGAAGATGCTCAAGCTCAACAAATTAGAGCGCTGTTCTACAAGAAATGAGAGAAACATAGTCTTGTAAAATAGCAAGGAGTTGTTGCTCATATCTTGCTAGAAACACTTTTGTGTTATTGTACTTCAATTGTGTCACCTGCTTGGTTAGAAGCAATTTATGTACACACCTTTGTAAACACTTTTCAAAGTGTAGATTCCTCAAGTGACTAAGTCGTTAGTCTGGATACTTTAGAGGGCTAAGTTGTTGTATAACACTTAGAGGTTGTAATCTGATGAGATTATTGGATTAAGTCCTTGTCTAAGGCAAAATCACCTTAATGGGTGGATTGGAGTACCTTTGTTAATAGTGAATCAGGATATAAATAATTGTGTCAATTTTTTTTGTCTTGTTAGCATTGATTTTTAATTCCGCAGAAAATACCATTATTAGTGAAACCCAATTCAAACCCCATTTCTTGTGTTTCTCACCCCTTCACATTGGACCGTCAAGTGTTTAAAATCCACGCACCAAGCCCAAAAAGAGTGTTGAACATGAGCGGGTGAATTGAAAAGATTTCAAATTTTACCTTGCCTGGAGATAGAGCATTGAAAGAATTTATATAAAGTGGCATCTTTCATCTTACACACCAGTTTTATAAGAATGAGTTAGGTAAATCTCTAATAAATATTATAACAACATAAATTATGCTTGAACAATTTGTCTAAACCCTCAAAACTTCTCCTCCAATACAATTTTTTCATTTCTCAATTTTTGAAGATCTTGGTTTTGAATAAAAATAAATCCCCAAACCCTCCCAACTAAATCTTTCTATTATTTTCCCTCAATTCTTCAGTTTTTTTTTTCAAACTCTCCTCTCCCTTACCTTCCAAATTCTCAAACAAAATCTAAGTCTTAATCTATTAATTTGTGTGATGGTCGAAAAATTCATCCCGTCTGTCAAAATAAAAATTGAAAGATTTAAAAGATACTTTTATCGTTATATATATATATATATATATATATATATATATATATATATTACATTTGATAAGTGTTATGTTGAAATGATATATGTTCAAGTCAAAAGTGTTAGTTGGAAAGATAGAGGCTTGAATAAATAACTTTCAATTAGTCGAGTATAGATAAAAAAAAAAATGAATTGGTTTTTAAGATGATACCCATCATTTTAATAATAAATAAATAGATGATTAGATGATTTTTTTTAAGCAAATAGGTTAAAAGAATACAATGGGTATTCTAGTCCATTATAAAACACAGATCAAAAGAAAATTCTCTACCGATACAAAGCTAACCTAAGCATCCAATTGGATTCATGCTAAAGTCATAGAAATGAGTTGTGAATAATTTATTTTATGATCGTGTTTTATTTTAATATAGTAAAATAATTATAATAGGTAATACGAGATAAGTTTGTTTATGTCCAAAAGAGAAGATGCATGTATAAAATACCTCAATTGACTATGTCATTGGCCACTGGTCATTGGTCACGTGTCAGTGTGGAAAATGTGAATCTAATGACGCGGGAAAGAAAATTAATGTCTTCAAAGTCAATTGATTATGTGCTGCTCAAGACTAAAATTTGTTTCAGTTATCCTAACATGAGAGAGCAAATCAATGGATTCTGCAAAAAATCTTCTCTACCTTGTCATAACCCAAAATCATAGATATAGTAATTTGCAGCTAAACTGTTTGATTATATTCCTTTTCATATTCTCTTTTTGTTCTTGTTCTACTGATACCATTTCTATTCACAAACCCCTAAGAGATGATGGTCAGCTTCTCATTTCTAAATCTAAAACTTTTGCTCTTGGATTCTTCACTCCCTTAAAATCCACCTCTCGCTATGTTGGAATTTGGTACTACAATTTGCCAAACCAAACTGTTGTTTGGGTTGCAAACAGAGACACTCCCATCAATGATACTTCTGGAATACTATCGATCGACCCGAGTGGAAATCTAGTACTCCACCATAACCTTAGCACCATTCCCATTTGGTCTACCAATGTTTCATTAACACAATTACTAACAAATAACAACTCTATTGTTATAGCTCAACTATCAGATTTAGCAAACCTTGCTCTGATACTAAACAACACCAAAACTGTCATCTGGGAAAGCTTTGATCATCCAACAGACACCTGGCTTCCATATCTAAGGCTTGGTTTTGATAGAAAAACTAACCGAAACCGGTTCCTTCAATCCTGGAAGACAGATGCTGACCCTGGAAAAGGTGCATTCACGGTGAACTTCAGCACCATTGGTAAACCTCAGTTGTTTATGTACAACCGTGATCGTTCCAGGTGGCGTGGGGGACATTGGAACGGAGAATTAATTGTAGGTCAACCTTATATGAAACGGGATATGCCCTTTTGTAATATATCGTTGGTTGAAGATAACAACTATGTAGCACTCACATATAACATGTATGATACGTCTGTCATTCTTAGGATAGTGCTTCAGCAATCTGGGTTCTTTCAAGCATTCACGTGGGACAGTCAAGGGAGCCAATGGAACCAGTACTGGTCTGAACCAACAAACCAATGTGATGACTATGGAACATGTGGATCAAACAGTAATTGTGATCCTTTGAACTTGGAGAGCTTTAAGTGTTCGTGCTTGCCAGGCTTTGAGCCCAAATTTCCAAGTGATTGGTATGACAGTAGAGTTGGGTCAGGAGGATGTGTAAGGAAGAATGGGGTATCTGTTTGTGGAAATGGAGAAGGGTTTGTCAAAGTTGTGAACTTGAAAGTTCCTGATACATCTGTGGCAGTTGCTAATGGTGGTTTAAGTTTGGAAGAATGTGAGAAAGAATGTCTCAGAAACTGCTCTTGTACTGCCTATGCAGCCGTTGATGTGAGAAATGGTGGAAATGGGTGTTTGGCATGGTATGGGGATTTAATGGACATTCAGAAACTTAGTAAGCAAGGCCAGGATTTGTTTTTACGCGTCGATAAAGTTGAACTTGGTAAGATTTCCTTCTTATTGTGTTTTTCTTTATAGATTTGTACTACTATAGAGTGTTGTTTGAACTTCTTTAGACTTATTTCTTCTTATCAGCCAATTACTACAAAAAAAGCAAAGGAGCCCTTGATAAAAAGAAAATGGCTACAATTCTTGTAGCTTCTATTGTTGCAAGTGTTCTCATCTCCTATGTATGTGTGTATTGCTGGCGGAAGAAAAAAAGAAAGGGTACGTGATTTATTTTAACTGATGATATCCTTGTTCATTATATTTCATTATTATTTGCAATTCGTCTTACAAAAAGTGTTGTTAGTTTCTTCTGTTTCAACTATTATTTTTGTAATGTTCAACTATTACATGGACTGTGTGTGCTATATCAATGTTTTCTTTAAGTAAAGGCAAGATGAATTTTATTCATTTGATAAACCATGTTTTTTGTATTGCTATGATTATACTGCTACAACCTTGAGAATCAGCTCAAGACCAATTCACCACTGCAGCAGAGCAGCAACCCACATGTTTCCATAAAACTAGTACTAATAACCACAAAAAATAGTTCCCAGTAGCCCCAAATTATGGACAGAACCACACCATCTCCCAATACTATTGTCAGCTTCAATTCCACCTTCCAGTCTCATGTTTCTGCTGACACAACAAAATGCTATGATTCAATATGACAGAAGCAGTTTTCTCCTTATATACAATTTTTGGAACCCCACACACATTTGAACTAATTCAATCTTCTCCATTCAAACCGAGACATGACTAGTTTATGCCAAATTTTTTTGTCAAAGTATTTAATTAACAATTCTAACCAATTTGTTATTAAGATTTGGTCTATCAATGTTAAACAAACGATATCTCCAAATTTCCTTAGCAACTACTATTATTATTGAAATAATTACACGTGAAACTATAGCTAGATGTATAATCTAAGTTTTTTATTTGAGAGCCAAGAAGAAGCGTACTCTTCAAATTGTGCAAGTTGATTGAAATCTTAACTCATGTTATTTGTAACTTCAGATAAAATAATGCGGCAATTAAACCAAGATTCCTCAGGAGAAGAGAATGGTGCACAAATAACCACACATCCAAATCTACCATTTTTCAATTTTAAAACGATAATGACAGCTACAAGAAATTGTGGTCATGAGAATAAGCTGGGACAAGGTGGATTTGGCTCTGTCTATAAGGTAACTGAAATTCTACATTAAGCTTTTGATGCAAAAACAGTGAAATGGGATTGAACTGGTAAATATTTCAGGGTTGCTTGGTTAATGGACAAGAGATAGCAGTGAAAAGATTATCCAAAAATTCAGGTCAAGGCAAAGGAGAGTTTAAAAACGAAGTTACACTTTTAGTTAAACTCCAACACAGAAATCTAGTGAAATTGCTCGGCTGTTGCTTTGAAAAAGAAGAAAGGATGCTAGTTTACGAATACCTACCAAACAAAAGCCTAGACTTCTTCATATTTGGTATGCTACCATCTCAAACTCACAAATCGGCACATTGCTCGCTGGGCTGTTGCTAAAATAAATGAGTTAATTGTAATTCATTATAATTTTTAGATGCCTAAACACGGGACAAGATTGAAACTTTTACATGTATTCCTAAAACTTCTTGTCGGACTCAAGTTGATAGGTTCAATAGATTATTTAATCTTCTCCACTTGCCAGTTTCCTAAACTCTACATTTTCATGGTTAATTGGAATTGGAAATAATGGCTTCCTGATATTTAACTAAAATTGTATTTTCCTATTCCATTCTATATTTTGATAAACTCTTGTGAATATAAGCTCAATATGCTATTGATTTTCCCAATAAGTTCAATCTCTGAAAACTTCAATTGTTCAACTCAGATCTAAACCAAAGGTCGTCATTGGATTGGGGTAAGCGTTTTGAAATTATTTGTGGGATTGCTCGAGGTGTGTTATATCTTCATCAAGATTCAAGGCTGAAAATAATTCATAGAGATCTGAAAGCCAGCAATGTTCTCCTTGATGTTGCAATGAATCCCAAAATATCAGATTTTGGTATGGCTAGAATATTTGGAGAAGATGAAATCCAACCAAGAACAAAAAGAGTGGTCGGAACATAGTATGTGTCATACCATTATAATCATTGAGATTACGTTGATGTATCTGTATTTTTGGTAATGCTCTAACTATTTTGTATAACTATAGTGGATATATGGCACCAGAATATGCAATGGAAGGACTATATTCAACAAAATCTGATGTCTTCAGTTATGGGGTCTTGCTACTAGAAATTATTGCTGGACAAAGAAACTCACATTATGAAAAAGAAAGATCCTCCCCAAATTTAATTGGACATGTAAGTTATATAAATAAAAATAGGTAACCTTAAAATTGACCAACAATTCAGTGATGTATAATGCATTTATTTAAAGATTGTGTTGTGTATTTGTAGGTGTGGACACTATGGACAGAGGGAAGAGCCTTGGATATAGTTGATCCAGCACTAAACCAGTTTTATCCTTCTGCTATAGTTCTAAGATGCATTAAAATTGGACTCTTGTGTGTGCAAGAAAATGCCATGAATAGACCATCAATGTTAGAAGTGGTTTTCATGCTATGCAATGAAACACCTCTTTACACACCTCAAAAACCAGCATTTTTATTCAATGGCAACCAAGATTTGCAAGAGTCTTCAACATCAGGAGGAGGTTTTTCAATAAATGAATTAACAGAAACTATCATCATTGCTCGTTAAAAGCTAGGTTAATCAAATATGTAATTTTTTGTGCTTACTTTTCCATCAGAATTGAGGTCGTATATATTTCCTAGAGATTTTTTAGAAACAGGTATATTCAATCATTTTGTGGTATTGTAAAATGAATCTTTGATAAGTGTAAGGTGAAGACCGATTCCACTTATAATCACGTTTCTAGATCACATCTCCATCAAACATTATAGCCATACCAAAATCTGTAGTTGTTGGGTTCAATGCAGTGTCTAACAAGACATTGATGACCTTCAGGTCCTATGCGTGGTTAGCAGCATTACGGCGCCTGCGCGAGTGGTTAGCTGCGTTACAACGTCTGCATCGAATGGTTAGCGGCGTTACGGCTTCTGCAATGAGTGGTTAGCAGCGTTACAGCGTTCTCGGGCGAGTGGTTAACATCGATACATGATTCTAAAATTTACAATGCATCTGGAATGGACATGAACTTTTTTATTATAAGATTTGCAATATCAAGTTTAGGGGTTTATGTGTCTGATTGATTGAGGTTTTTTAATTTCTACACGTTGGATTATTTTAAGAGAATAGAGTGTTGAATTATTACTGGATGTTCTGTTCTATAACTCTGTATGCTACAAAACTATGAGGATGTGTTGGCTCATAGTATTACTTGATGCTGGATTTGATTGAAAGAGAGTATGTACAAATTGCAAAATTTATTCAGTTCTACATGATACATTAGACTTCTTTGTGTTTTTAGTACTCTTAGGGTGTGTTTGTTTCATGGATTTAAATTTTATTCCCGGGAACGTGTGAGGTTGGGAATCATATTCCCACATTTGGAGTACACGAGATATGTCCTATACTCCTTTATACTCCTTTATTTCTCTCATTCTCCCTCCTTTTGGACAAACACCTATAGAATCTTTGACATATACTTTCCCAAATTTAGGCTTTAGGCCAAAAAGCTACTTGAGGAATCTGATGAAAGTTATAATTCTTTCTACATGATATTTGTGAAATACCGCAGCCCTGAAGTTTATGTTAATATAAGATTTAGGGTGTAGTAACAAATAGGTTCTGTGGAAGCATGCATAGGTTGGCTCTATGACTATCTAGTTTGATGATGCCTAACCACCTCCTTATGATTTACAGCCTTGAACAGCTTAATGAACAAAGTGCATGGTGTCGGACACCAACACCTCTAAACAAATGCATGCATGGTGTTTGACACGTGTTCGACACCAACACAGACACATGTGATTACATTTAATTTATTCAATTTTTCAAATTATTATCAGCATAAAAGTGTGAGTGTCGATGTCGTGTCGGTGTCAATGTTTCATTGTCGACAACTCTCGCAACAAGCTTGGTCAAGGTTGTTTTGATTCTGTTTTTAAGTTAGCCAATCTTCCTTAACATCGGTTTAAATGCATTATACCAATGAGTAATGACAATTTTAAATTTTTAACATATCTTTCATAACTAGTCGCACTAGTCACAGTATTTCCCAAGCAAATAGTGTACACCGTAACAGAATGCCAATCGCAGTGAAGTGGCTGTCAAAGTATTCCAGACAAGGCATACAAGAGTTTAGAAATGAGGTTGTTGTGATTTCAAAACTCCAACACAAAATTCTTGTGAGGATCTTAGTTTGCTGCATTAAAGGAGAAGAGAAGATGTTAATCTATGAGAATTTTCCTAACAAAAGCTTAGACTCTACAATTTTTGGTATGTGTTATTTTTTCACCGTTTATTACATTAGTACTTAGATGTCACTCTGAATATATAGCAAAGTCACTTCCTAACCATTGATATTTATATTATCATACGTCAAAGTTTGATCCAACATACTTATGTCGCTCTTTATACCATTAATATTTTGTCTAGATAAATCTGAAGGTTATAAGCTATACCAGAGAAAGCGGTTTTATTTTATTTGCGGGATTGCTAGACAAATCTTATAACTTCATCATGACTCACGAATATAAACCACTCATAGGACCTGAAGGCCAACAATGACTTGTTGGACACAGCATTGAACCCAACAATTATAGATTTTGGTATGGCTATGATGTTTGGTGGAAATATGATCTAGAAACATGTTTATAAGTGAAACCAGTCTTACTCAAATATTCATTTTACAACACCACAAAGTGACTAATCATATACCTGTTTCTAAAGAACCTCTAGAAATGTCTGCAAACTCAATTCAGATGGAAAAGTATGAACAAAAATTACATATTTCAAAATCCTAGCTTTTAACGAGCACTGATGGTAGTTTTGGTTAACCATTTATTGAAGAACCTCCTCCTGATGACGGTAACTCCTGCAAGTCTTGGTTTCCAATGAACAAAAATGCTGGTTTTTGAGGTGGGATGAGAGGTGTTTCATTGGATAACATGAAAACAACTTCTAACATTGATGGTCTATTCATGCCATTTTCTTGCACACACAAGAGTCCAATTCGAATGCATTTCAAAACTATATCAGGAGGATAAGACTGGTTTAGTGCTAGATCAACTATATCCAAGGCCTTTCCTTCTGTCCATAGTGTCCACACCTACAAATACACAACACAATCTTTAAATGAATACATCATACATCACCAAATTGTTGGTCAATTTTATGGTTACTAATTAAATTACATGTCCAGTTAAATTTGGGGAGGTTCTTCCTGTTTCCCAGTGAGTGTTTCTTTGGCCAGCAATGATTTCTAGCAGCAAGACCCCATAACTGAATACATCAGATTTTGTTGAATATCGTCCTTCCATTGCATATTCTGGTGCCATATATCCACTGCAATTGTACAAAATAGTTAGAGCATCATAAAAAATACAGATCCATCTCTTTAATCTTAATGATTATAAGGGTATATATGACACATACTATGTTCCGACCACTCTTTTTTTCTAGCTTGGATTTCATCTTCTTCAAAAATTCTAGCCATACCAAAATCTGAGATTTTGGGATTCATTACACCATCAAGGAGAACATTGCTGCTATGAATTATTTTCAGCCTTGAATCTTGATGAAGATATAAAACATCTCGAGCAATCCCACAAATAATTTCAAAACGCTTACTCCAACCCAATGATGACCTTTGGATTTGATCTGAGTTGAACAAATGAAATTTCCATAAATTGAACATATTGAGAAACATCATATTGAACTTAAATTCATAAAAGTTTATCATAATATGCAATGGAAAAGGAATTTCTTTTATTTGAATTTTGTCTGTATCAGGAAGCCAGTATTTCCATATAACTGTGGGAATATAGAATATAGGAAACAAACAAGGAGTATAGCTAGATAATCCGTTGAATCGATAGCTTTGTGCCTGCCAAGCAGTATAGGAACATATGTAAATTTCTTGTCTTTATTTGAAGACATGTATACAAGGATATAAAATCTGTAATGGTCCTTAGTGTTAGTGAAAGTCCTAGATTTTGATGATATATCCAGCTAATTGTAGAAGGCTCTGGTAGAGCTTCTAGGTACAATTTATAATATGTTTTTAAGTTGTTTTCATCTAATTTTGATATGCTCTCCAGGATAACTGATAGAAAAATAGTTTGTCCATATTTTCTTTTGACTATAGAAATAGCCCAAGTTATTTATCCAACCGTATCATAACTAAATAAGGAAGCTTCGCTATTAATAGCTTCACTCTTGTCCTGTGTTTAGGTATCTAAACATTATAATGGATCACTATTACCTCATTTATGCCTGTTTAAATACATTTTTATTCAGGATAGAGAGACAACGAGTGAGTTAGAGACCGACGTACCAAATATAAAAAAGTCTAGACTTTTGTTTGGTAAGTATTCGTAAACTAGCATTTTTTCTTCTTTCTCAAAGCAACAACCAAGCAACCTCACTAGATTTCTGTGTTGGAGTTTAACTAAAAGTGTAACTTCGTTTTTAAACTCTTTTTTGCCTTGACCTGAATCTCTTGACAATCTTTTCACTGCTATCTCTTGTCCATTAACTAAGCAACCCTGAAATATTTATCTCTTTAATATGATTGAAATGAGTGTAAAAAGGTGAAGGATGCTGTCACTTATTCAATGAATAGCTCAATGTAGACTTTCAGTTACCTTATAGACAGAACCAAATCCACCTTGCCCTAGCTTATTCTCATGACTAAAATTTCGTGTAGCCACTGTTATCGTTTTAAAGCTAAAAAAGGGTAGATTTGAATGTGTGTTGCTTTGAGCACCATTCACTTCTCCAGAGGAATCTTGATTTAATTGCCGTATCATTTTATCTGCAAGTTACAAATGGCATGAGGTAAGATTTCATACCTTTCCTTAACTTATACATCTATAAATATACCATTCTTAAAAATAGATTACATACCTTTTCTTTTTTTATGCCACATGCAAAACAAATAGGAAAAGAGGAGGACAATTGCAACTATAGAAGCTACCAGAATTGCAGCCAACCTCTTTTTATCAAGGACTCCTTTGCTTTTTTTGTAGTAATTAGCTGATAAGAAGAAATAAGTCCAAAGAAGTTCAAACGCAGCTAAGCGGTGTCAAGTTTAGAAAGAAAACCACAATATGAGGGAATATTTTACCTAGTTCAACTTTATCGACGCGTAAAAACAAATCCTGGCCTTGATCACTAAGTTTTTGAATGTCAATTAAATCTCCATACCATGCTAAACACCCACTTCCACCATTCCTCACATCAGCAGCTGCATAGGCAGCACCAGAGCAGTTTCTCAAGCATTCTTTCTCACATTCTTCCAAACTTAAACCACTTTTAACAACTGCTACAGATGTATCAGGAACTTTCAAGCTTACAATTTTGACAAACCCTTCTCCATTCCCACAAACAGATGCATTTTTCTTCCTCACACATCCTCCTGATCCGTCTCTACTATCATACCAATCTCGTGGAAGTTTTGGTTCAAAACCAAGTAAACAAGTACACTTAAAGTCGGCAAAGTTCAAAGGGTTGCAATTACTGTTTGATCCACATGTTCCATAGTTATCACATTGGTTTGTTGTGTCAACAGAATTATTGGCAATAATGAGCTAATTATTAGAAATAATTCTGATGAGATTGTACATTTATTTGTAATATTTATTCTCTAAATTAACATAGTTAACTATAAATGTAAATATGGCAATTTAGCTAATTTAGTGGGTTGAAATTCAACCTGACAGCTTGTAACTACAATATTTATATGAGTAGAAATCAGAATGAAAAGGGTAAGCTTTTTGACCAAAACTTTCTTAGTTAACATGGTATCAGCCTAGGTTAAAATCCAAAAACCTAGTCTGTTTTTTTTCACGATCTTGTTTCATTTTTATTCTTGTTCTCGTTTTTTCTCTTCTGTTTCTCGCTCAATTCGTCGTTCTTGTTCAATTCCTATTTCCATAGATCCATGTCTACCGAAAAGCATGAAGTCTTGTTGGTTCGCCTTAATGGCAAAAACTACGCAGCTTGGGCATTCCATTTCGAGATTTTCGTCACAGGAAAAGACTTGCGGGGTCATGTCGATGGCAACACTCCAGCCCCTGACAAAGACAAAGATAAAGTTGCACATGCCAAATGGGTAGTCAAAGATGCTCAAGTCATGTCCTGGGTTCTAGGTTCTGTTGATCCCAACATTGTCCTGAATCTTCGACCTTACAAAACAGCAGCCACAATGTGGAAATATTTGAAGAAAGTCTACAATCAGAACAACGCCGCTCGAAGATTCCAGCTTGAACATGACATAGCTCTGTTTAAACAGGATAGTCTCCCCATCTCTGATTTTTACTCTCAATTCATGAATCTGTGGGCTGAATACACCGACATAGTTTATGCAGACTTGACTCCTGAAGGTCTAAGTTCTGTACAATCTGTTCATGAAACTACTAAACGAGATCAATTTCTTATGAAACTGAGATCTGAATTTGAAGGCATTCGGTCCAATCTCATGCATCGAAACCCTGTCCTGTCATTGGATGCGTGTTTCAATGATCTGTTACGTGAAGAACAACGTCTTCTTTCGCAGTCCATCATTGAAGATAAAAAATTATCTACTGTTCCAGTGGCATATGCAGCACGAGGAAAATCAAGAAGTCATGACATGAGTTCTGTTCAATGTTTCTGTTGCAAGCAATTGGGACACTATGCTTCAAACTGTCCAAAATTTTTTTGCAACTATTGCAAAAAAGATGGACATATTCTTAAGGAATGCCCAATCAGGCCACCAAAGAAAAATGTCACAGCTTTTACAGCCTCGGTTGATTCATCTATTCCTAACAATTCAACCAATTCAGCACCGGTTCAACAAAATGCTTATACTACTACTTCAACGGTGACCCCTGAAATGGTTCAACAAATGATCGTTTCAGCATTCTCTGCTCTAGGATTCTCAGGTAAATCCTCTTCCTCTTGGTACTTTGATTCAGGGGCTTCCAACCACATGACCAGCAATGCCCAATTTCTTACTAATATCAAAAAATATTTTGGAAATCTCAAGATACATACTGCTGATGGAAATCAATTGCCTATCACATCCACTGGTGATATTTCTTCATACGTTTTTGTCTCTCCTGGTCTCACTAGTAATCTCATTTCAGTTGGTCAATTAGTCGAGAATGATTGTCAAGTACAATTCTCACAATCTGGTTGTCTTGTGCAGGACCAACAATCAGGGAAGATAATCGCGAAGGGGCCTAAAGTTGGACGTCTTTTCCCAATTCAGTTCTCATTGCCTCCAAATCTTTCTATTCCTTTAGTTTCATGTAATTCTGCTATTGTTGATTACCAAGTGTGGCATAAGCGTCTTGGACATCCAAACGCAAATGTACTTCATGACTTGCTAAAATCTAGTTTTCTTGGAAATAAATACATTCCATCTCTTAATTCTGTTCATTTTGATTGTATTCCTTGTAAGCTTGGTAAAAGTAAAATTTTGCCTTTTCCAACACATCAGTCTAATGTAACCCAACTTTTTGATATCATCCACAGTGATGTTTGGGGCGTGGCACCAGTTATATCTCATGCTAATTACAAATATTTTGTAACTTTTATTGATGATTATAGTCGTTTCACGTGGGTCTATTTTTTGCGATCAAAAGCTGAAGTCTTTTCCACTTTCAAATTTTTTCATGCTTATGTTCAGACCCAATTTTCATAAAAAATAAAAATATTTCGCTCTGACAATGGAGGGGAATACATGTCACACTCATTTCAAGAATATTTGCAATCCAATGGCATTATATCTCAAAGGTCATGCCCCTCAACTCCACAACAAAATGGAGTAGCGGAAAGAAAAAACCGTCATTTGCTCGATGTTGTTCGCACCCTTTTGTTGGAGTCTCATGTGCCGTCACGATTTTGGTGTGAAGCCCTTTCCACCGCTGTCCATCTTATAAATAGAATTCCATCTCCGTCAATAGGTAATGAATCCCCTTTCATTCGGTTATATGGTCACCCACCAAATTACTCCACTCTTCGTATCTTCGGTTGTGTGTGTTATGTTCATCTTACTCCACAAGAACGCACCAAGCTCACTGCACAATCTGTTGAATGTGCTTTTCTCGGATATTCTCCTCATCAAAAGGGATTTCTATGTTATGATCCTAACCTTCGTAGGATTCGTGTATCTAGAAATGTCATTTTCCTAGAAAATATATATTTTTTTGCATCACATCGTGACTTCGTCTCTTCTCCAGTTTCTGTTTTGCCATTGTTTTCTAACTCTCATTCAGGTCAACAATCTTCTAAACCTCTCTTGACCTACAAAAGACGTAGTACTGCCACTCAAAATCAACCAACGGATGGGCCCCCTCAAGATAATTCCTTGGCTGATGGTCCAGTAGAAGAAGAACCAGAACCAGCTCCTCTACGACGCAGCTCACGCGATAAAAAACCCCCAGAAAGGTATATCACTTGCATGACAGCATCATTATCTTCTATTCCTATTCCTTCATCTTATAAACAGGCCATGGAGAATGATTGTTGGCAGAAAGCTATTGAAGCAGAACTTCTTGCCCTGGAAGAAAATCAAACTTGGGATATAGTGCCATGTCCCTCATCTGTTAAACCTTTAGGCAGCAAGTTTGTGTTCTCCATAAAGTTGCGCTCGGATGGATCCATAGATCGATACAAGGCTCGTTTAGTTGTGCTTGGAAATAAGCAAGAATATGGACTTGACTATGATGAGACGTTTGCTCCGGTTGCCAAGATGACAACTGTGCTCACTATTCTTGCTATTGCTGCGTCACAAGCTTGGCCACTACATCAAATGGATGTTAAAAACGCATTCCTCCACGGTGATCTTCAGGAGGAAGTTTACATCAAACTTCCTAATGGTATGCCTACACCTTCACCTAACACTGTTTGCAAATTAAAACGATCTTTATATGGATTGAAACAGGCACCGAGAGTTTGGTTTGAAAAGTTTCGATCGACACTACTTGGCTTTGAATTCAATCAAAGTCAGTATGATCCATCTCTTTTCCTACAAAGGACTCCTAAAGGCATTGTGGTGCTTCTTGTTTATGTGGATGACATTGTCGTCACAGGTTCTGATCAAGATGCTATTTCTAGAATCAAACACTTGCTGCATTCAACTTTTCAAATGAAAGAATTAGGCCATCTCACTTATTTCTTGGGTTTAGAGGTGCATTATCATCATGAAGGTGTTTTTCTAAATCAACAAAAGTATATTCAAGACTTGGTACAGCTAGCTGGACTCACAAATGCAACCCCTGTAGACACTCCCATGGAAGTTAATGTTAAATATAGAAGAGATGAAGGTGACATTCTTGATGATCCCACTCAATATCGCAAACTGGTAGGAAGTCTTATCTATGTCACTATCACTCGCCCAGATATTTCTTTTGCTGTACACACGGTTAGTAAGTTCATGCAAGCTCCACGACATTTCCATCTTTCAGCGGTACAACGAATCATTAGATACCTTCTTGGCACTCCAAAGCGAGGTTTATTTTTTCCTGTTGATTCATCAATTAAACTCCAAGCATATAGTGATGCCGATTGGGCTGGATGTCCAGACACAAGAAAATCTACTACTGGCTGGTGTATGTTCCTAGGAAATGCTCCTATTTCATGGAAATGTAAGAAACAAGATTCTGTCTCAAAGTTATCCACTGAAGCAGAATATCGCGCAATGTCTGCCGCTTGTTCTGAAATAATATGGCTGCGTGGTCTTCTTACTGAGCTTGGATTCTCTCAACAACAACCAACTCCGCTGCATGCTGACAATACCAGTGCCATTCAGATTGCAGCAAATCCAGTTTACCATGAACGGACGAAACACATCGAAGTTGATTGTCACTCTATTCGAGAAGCATATGATAGAAGAGTCATCAATCTACCACATGTCTCAACATCTGTTCAAATAGCTGACATTTTCACTAAAACTTTGACACGTCAGCGACACAATCTTCTACTTGGCAAATTGATGCTTGTAGATTTACCAGCATCAATTTGAGAGGGGATGTCAACAGAATTATTGGCAATAATGAGCTAATTATTAGAAATAATTCTGTTGAGATTGTACATTTATTTGTAATATTTATTCTCTTAATTAACATAATTAGCTGTAAATGTAAATATGGCAATTTAGCTAATTTAGTGGGTTGAAATTCAACCTGACAGCTTGTAACTACAATATTTATATGAGTAGAAATCAGAATGAAAAGGGTAAGCTTTCTTAGTTAACATGTTGGTACAGACCAGTACCGGCTCCATTGACTCTTTTGACTGTCCCACATGGATGCTTGTATGAAACCTGATTGCTGAACTACTATCCTAGTAATGACAGACTTTTCAAATGTGTTACATGAGTATGCTAAATAATTGTCATCTTCAATAAAAGAAACGTTAAAAGTGGCTATATCTCGTTTCATATTAGGTATACCTGCAAATAGTGCACCATTCCAGGGTCCACCACGCCACCCAGGATAGTTCAGGTTGAACATAAACACCTGAGGTTTACCAATGGTACTGAATTTCAGAGTATATGCACCTTTTCCGGGGTCCTCATCTGTCTTCCAGGATTGAAAGAACCAACTTTTATTATTCTTTCTATCAAAACCAAATCTTTGATATGGAAGCAAAGTGTCTGTTGGATGATCAAAGCTTTCCCATAATATAGTTTCGGTGTTGTTTAGCTTCAGAACAAGGTTTGCTAAATCTGATAGTTGAGCTATAACAACACTGGTGCTATTTGTTAGTGATTGTGGTAATGAAACATTGGTAGACCAAATGGGAATGGTGCTGAGGTTGTGGTGGAGTACTAGATTTCCTCTTTTATTTTATCATGGGGAAATATATATACTCAAACTGACCCAAAGTTTACTCTTCAACAAGACATAGTTAGTCACTTATTTTTCCACACGATGGAACAACGCTTAATGAAAGTGGAAAAGTAATATCAAAGATACGACTAACTATGAAGTGAACTATATTCTAGTGAAATGGAGAATGACTTCTTTTCACTAGTGAAATATATTCTAGTGAAGTATATTCTAGAGCATGATAGTACATAATTGGCATGGGACGAATAATTACTCAAAAAATAAGAGGGTTTTTTAATGCACCATCCAAGTTTCTTAGGCATCACGTGAAATTATTTTTTTACCCCTCTATTCCGGATGTGCACATCCGGACGCACCAAATCTTTAAAAAACGCAGAGATTTTCCGGATGTACATATCCGAAAATAATTCTGATGTGCACATCCGGAAGAATTTCTTATTAATTCGCGCCAGACCTTCTCCCCCCTCATTATTCACATTTTCATTTCCAAAACCTTACAAATTCTCTCAAACTCTCAATTTCTCATTCCCACAAATCCCGACTTTTTCCACTCGAGTTCTGCGCAGAGCAACTGCTACAACGATCAACACATTCCAAATCCTCCGTATCACATTTTAATCGGTAAGTTTTCAAATTTTAGAGTTTCGGAGTAATTTTCGAGTAATTGATTTAGAGTAGACATTTAGATGTAGAAATTGTTAGGTTGTATGAATAACATAGGTTAGAGACAATGTAGGTCATTTTTACTGCTTCAAACGGATCATCAGGGCATAAAAATGCCCTTCTGGTTGGGACAGTGGCCATGGCTGGCATTTTAAACCTTCAAAATACGTACCGGATGTACAGATCCGGAAATACCCAACGTTCAAAGTTCTACTTCCTTCCGGATGTGCACATCCGGTAACACCTAACGTTAAAATGCTGAATACTTCCGGATGTGCACATCCGGTAACACGTAACGTTAAAAATGCTGAATACTTCCGGATGTGCACATCCGGAAGACTACTTTTTTATTTCCTTTTTTAATTTTCCTTGTTTTTTTGTTTTTGTTTAATTATTTTTAATAAAAATTTAATTTATTTATTATGCTTTGCAGATTAGATGGCTGACAGAGACGATCGTACCATACATGGACGGACAGCTCAGCACGCATCTGTCCGACGTAAGCGGTTGCAGTCTACAGCCGAAGCTTCCGGCGCAGAGGGAGTTGTGGTAGCCCCTACAGCTGAGGGACATCCTACACCACAGCCATCCACATCACAGGTTCAGGCCACTCCCTCGTCAGCCGCCGATTCTACATCTCGGAGGCGTCGGGATTCTACTGCTAGTTCATCAGGGTCCCAGCCTGCACGCAGGCGTCGTCGGGAGACTCCAGCTCCATCAGCTACTCCTCCTCGTTCCCCTGTTTCTGTTCCTGTTCCAGAGGGTGATCACCCAGCACATGAGGGTGTTGACGCTGATGACGATTTCGATGAGCTGGGCGGTTACCCCGGGGGACCGTCTGATATGTCCCTACTCGCGGGGTACTCTGAGCATACGGCCAGATTTGTCTGGCTAGGACAGGTAACCTTTCTCGGTTTATTTATAGAATTGTATTCGTTGAAAATATGTTCATTTGTAACATTGTTTTATTTGGAAATTTTCAGGATAAGGCTTCACAGAAGTTCTATAACCATGGGGGTAAGGTTATGGACACGATTGAGATGCTGCCAGAGGCTGAGTGGTTCACGTCTGCACTTGCGCAGTCTGGTCTTGGAGGCTTGTCTAGGATTGGGTATCCCCAGATCCAGTACGGTATCCTGATGGCATTTGTTGAGAGATGGCACCCTGAGACATCCTCATTCCATCTACCGTACGGCGAGATCACGATCACGCTGGACGACATCTCGTGCCTCTTACATCTACCGATCACCGGTACCCTTCTCCGTCACGGTAGGATGACGAAGGCGGACGACATGGAGTTGCTGGTTACAGAGCTTGGTGCTAGCCCAGAGAAGGCACATGCGGAGGTGCACCAGTTGAGGGGCGCACACGTCCGGTTCTTGTTTCTGATGGGTAGATTTACTGAGGCGCTTGCAGAGGCAGGACGGGCAGATGGTGATCCAGCTGAGGTGGCGATCCACAGGACGCGTGCCCTGAGATGCTACTACTTATTTTTGCTGGGCACACAGGTGTTTGTGGACACCAGCGCCTATTATGTTGATATCGTCTACCTCAGGTACCTTTCGGATCAGACAGAGATCCATCGGTACAACTGGGGGGCGGCTGCGCTGGCATTCACCTATTCCAGGCTCTTTGATGGTTGCCGCTGGGCAGCCAAGACTGTGGCAGGCAGCTGTACGCTATACGTGGTAACAATCTAATATTCTAAGTGATTTTTTCTTTTCTTTTCTTTCTGTATTCATTATAATGTTTGACACCCATGTTATGTTTTCCATTTCAGGCGTGGATTTTACAGCACTTTCCCTATATTACTGGTTGGGGGAGTGCCCAGGGGTACACTGAGGCTATGCCACGTGCTGCTGCATTTGTCCTGCTCAGAGGAAACCAGGCGCCGGACCCCTTCAGAGTGTATCTAGATCGGATCGCTGCTGAGGACGTTTTGTATTGCCCATATGCCGAGCACCGTGTGACGCGCCCGTTCGATGACGTTTGTTTGTTCTCAGGATGGTTGGCATGCAGTTCGACCGTTACTGCCCGATACCTGCCAGAGCGCGTCTTGCGTCAGTTCGGTTACACGCAGACGATCCCCAGGATGCCTCATGAGTCTGCTCCTCTAGGCTTGACCCGCAGGGAGATAGATGAGCTATATGCTGACTACCAGTCCCACTTGGTACCGGCGGAGGCTCGGGCGACCAGAGCGGAGACAGACTGGAGTGTTGCCGCCGGGTACATCGTGTGGTTCTACACCTTCTCACACCCATGCATGGTGCCCACTGCTGAGGGATCGCCCCCCAGACCCGCTCATCAGGAGATATTAGAGGAGCGACAGTCTCAGCTGGACCACGCTCAGGATGTCCTACCACACTGTCGTCAGATAGAGCAGATAGCGAGGCAGGCCATTGCGGACGGTCACCTCCCTGAGGGCTCTGGTGCCAGAGTTGCCGTGGACAGGATTATTGCGATTGCTCAGGGGGCACTTCAGTACCGCAGACATCGGTCCAGGATGGCGGGTAGGGGCAGAGGAGCAGGGGAGCCAGGACAGATCCTTCGCCATACGCAGTAGTTTTTTGTTTGATGTATTATATTTATATTATATGTATGCGCTGTATTTTGACAGAGATTTATTATATATATGGATGTCTTCAAATGTATATTAAATTGCGACGATTTATTAACATATGCGACCAAACAAAAAAACCGATTTTTTAAAAAAAAATAATGTTCTGCCTTTTTCCGGATCTGCAGATCAGGAAAGTTTCCGGATGTGCACTTCCGGAAAGAATCTACGTTTTTAAAAAAATTGGTGCGTCCGGATGTGCACATCCGGAATCAGGGGGCAAAACCGGAAATTCAGTTGGTGCCTAAGAAACAAGGGTGGTGTAATAAGAAATCCTCAAAAATAAATATAGATATAAGCACTTATCTACTCATCCCACCCCATACCAATATAATATATATCTATGTATTTAATTTATATTTATATATTTTAATTTATATTAATATATAAAAATGTATGTCAAATTTTAAAAATATATTTAAAATAAGTGTTTGTTTATTTCAACAATAAATTTTTTTTTAACTTTTAAATATTTTTAAGAACTTAAAATAATATGATATTTTATAATTGATCTATTTATATTTAGTAGGAATGTGGGCAACGGGTACGAGTATGGGTACATACATACCCATAAGACACAGGTACGAGTGCTAACTTTGGTGCCCAAGTGAATATAGATTCAGGTACAAAGATTTTTTTAAATCACGGTGGGGATGGGTACTGTCATACCCCAAATTTTGACCACTAAGATGTCCCATCATTGTGTCACTCATCATCACAATATGGAGGAACCATCATACCTCATCAGTCTTCCCAAAGATGGGTGAGCATCCACTACAATCAAAATTAGGGTTTTAAGCCCTCTCAGAGCCTTAGACAAAGGATCAATCAAGGAATGACATGATCTTCAACTTGTCTAGACCTCTCAAACATACACAAAGGATAAAAAAGGACTTCCACTTCAAGGATCAAGCACAAGGATGCTCCCTTCTAGGTGGATCAAGTCTCAAGATCGACAGTGTCACCAAATTAGGATTTTGGTCGACCAGGGCCTCCAGATAGAAAATTTTCATCTGGGCACAAGCTAATGATCCAAAACATAACCTAATATACTCCATGGGACCTCATGGACTCAATCATCAAGTCAATTTTGCCTCAGGGGATGCATTCATCAAAAATCAGGAATTAGGGTTCTTGACCTAATTCACCCCTAAGTTGACATTTGGGACAAATCATGAGCCAAGACCTCAAGAGAGGGTTTGAGGGTCTCTAATGAACTATATTGATCCATTTGGAACAATGGATTAATCCAAGAAGCTTGAGCAACAAGTCTCAATTTCATCTGCACCACAGTTAGGGTTTTAAGGGAAAAGTCAACTGTAACTTTGACTTTTGACCAGGACATGCTCCCAAGCCCTATGACATGCATCAATATACCCTATGACACCCATGGAACATGTCTATCAAAAACTTCAACTAGACCTAAGTCCAATTCATTAAGGATTTTGAGTTAGTGAGTGATCAAAGTGGCTGAAAGGTGAAAATATCACTTTTTCCAACACTTAGTGAAATTTTCACTAAGTCAGAATCTGCCTTCACTTTTTGCCAAATGTAGAGGGATTTTTCACTTGGATTCAAAAGAGATCAAAACCAAACATGTTCAAACAGTTGTTGTATCATGTAAGGGCTTTCCAAAATGGTCAAGAGCATTACCAAATTCAACTTACACCATGAGTTATGACATTGGAAAGTTGCCTTGCTGAAATCTGTCAAAGGCAAGGCAGAATTTGCAACTTTGCTCGATTTGCCAAAATCAGCCAAATTCAAATGCTCATATCCACTTGGACACATCTGAGGATTGAATCTAAAGGGGACAATCACTGAGCCAAGCCTCCAAAGTCCATGGAACAAGAAATAACATGTTGAACCTAGAATGGCCAAAATAGGGACAAGACTCCAAATTTGGATTGAAGCATTCAATGGAAGCATCAAGGTGGCATGGACTGAGCCATTCTCATCTGAAATCAGTCAAGACTTATCCAAGACCAAGGGAACCAAAGCTCTGTGCCCTAACCTCTAGTCAATGGCTAGAGGAGACTTGGATTTCCATTGGCCAACATTGAACAAACACCTGCTGCAGTTGCCATTCACCATTCCTTGCAAAACAAACTTGCTCTACTATAAATAGAGCTCAATTGTGATCAGTTTGAGTACACCAAAGCCATCTAACAGATGCTTTCCTCAAAATCTCTTTCTCTTGGCAAAAATGCCTTTCTTAGCAAGGTAGCTATCGGGTTTTGAGTTTGAGAGCTTTTCCAATCAAACCAATCACTCACACACCTCACATACATCATATAGAAGTGATCCAAACACTCACATAACATCTGGAACACTGATTTCACAAAATCACCAGCCAATTACTCAAGTTCTTGACAGTTTTGCAGTTGAGGTGCCATCTTCAACTCCAAACCATTTCAATCCATTCCAAGCACTCAGACACATCACTTGGTACCTAGGGAAGTTATCCACATCATTGGAACCTAGCTGTAACACCTCCAACACAAATCACGATCACCAGCTGCAAGTGGTAAGCATGAGCTCTTCTAACTCTATGATCCATGCAATTTTTGCTGCACAATAATTTGGCCATATGTTCATAATCATGCATGGAATGTTTTCCCTCAATTAATTGCATTGTTTGAATCGTGTATCAAAAATCCTGGCCTTCATGCAGAAATTAGGGTTCTTGAGGATTTTTCATGATTTCTTGTTATGTGTTTAATTTAAATGAAATTAATGGACATAGACATGATCGTGAGGTTGAGACGAGCATAATGATATATGGATTGCATGTTATAATCAAGTATTCAGGGAGATTGGATAGAAAATGCAAATCAGCCAAACCCAGAACACGCGCGTGTTCTTCAGCTGTTCTTGGCGCCTTTTTTGAATTTTCAAATATTTGAATTTTGTGATTTTTGTTTAATTGATTCAAAAATTAATTTCTCTCTGAGTTTTAATGATTTTGAGTTGATTCTTTTTTTAATAATTCACAAAAATGTTAAAATATTTTATTTTCCCAAAAAATCCCAAAAATATTATTTATTTCATATAATTGATATTTTTGCAAAGAATTAATATTTTAATTGTTTTTGACATTTTAAATATTTTTTCCACATTGATTTTGCAACTTTTAATGCTTTCTAATTATTTTGTAGGTCAATACTTAATTTTTGAAGCATTAATCCAAGATCACAAGTTGTTTTTCACATGTTAAACAATTTTGATCATTTTAATTGAATTTTTATTCAACTAAATACATTTTTGAAAACAAATTAGGGTTTTTGGATTAATTCAACCCTCATAAATCATTTTCAAAACACTTTGGGCCTCTAATAGAGTGTAAGACCCAATCCTTTTTTGACCAAATCATTTTTGGGTCTCAGTGTATTATATAAGTCCCGATACCGTAAAAAACAAACGGCGCGACCGTCGCCTTTTGAAAAATAACCTTTTGGGCCTCTCCTCGAGCTATAAGACCCATTCAAAACTTTTGGGCCTCTATTAGAGTGTAAGACCCAATCCCCTTTTAACCAAAACAATTTTGGGCCTGACTTATTGTATAAGTCCCTCCGCGTTAAAAGAAAACCTCGGCGCGATCGCCATTTGTAAACGGAAAAATCATCTGGGCCTACCCTCGTGTTATAAGCCCCACTCTTTTTCTTTAAACTTTTTTGGGCCTCTTGAAAGAGTGTAAGACCCATCCATTTGTACAGAAAAACATTTTGGGCCTCAGTCACTTGTATAAGTCCCTCTGTACAAATTCAAACAGTGCGCTCACTGATAAAACCCTGGGCCTCTCCTTGAGCTGTAAGCCCTAAATCTTTCTTTTTCAAAGCACTTTCTCCTTTGATTTTGAATATACTGTTGTTTTCAATCTTTCTTTGTTGAACAACTAACCAAACAGCATGGAAGCTCTACAACTGAGTAAGTGGTTATTGCTTTCATTTACCGCTTTCATATACATATAACTGTATTGTGGGGCTGTTTCATTGTAAGTCTTCTTTCGTAAACTCATATCAACTGTGTAATAATAGTATAGATATTTCGAGTTTTCCCGGCAACTACGTCTAGAACTAGGTGACGCCGTTTCGTTTATTCGTAGAAATAGACAACTAGATCCCCAATAGGATCACCAGATACAGTCTTCTCTTCGGCTGTCCTCATTAGGAATTGTCAAGAAACTCTATTCCCAGAGATGAATGTATTCTCCGTGAATGGCATCTTTGAGTTTCTTCCAAATTCTCGAACTTTCCTGACTTGATCTATTCCTTGTGAATAGCTTGCCTTGAATTTCTCGGGGTTGGGGACCCACGGGCTTCTTAAAAGCATCGGCCTCCTCTTGGGCATCGTACAAGGACCCACAGGCTTCCTAAAAGCAACCCAGCCTTCTCTTGGGCTTAGTACAAGGACCCTACGGCTTCTTAGAATTATTCACAGCCTCCTCTTAGGCTTCGTATAATGATCTCTTCCTCCGGGAATGATATCCTTCTCTTGGGCTTAGTACAAGGACCGATCGGCTTCTTAAAAGTTTCCAACCTCCTCTTGGGCTTCGTACAAATTGTCCCGACGACCTCCTAGAGGTATAGGAACAGAACTTAGTCACCTTCATAGAACAGTCCTTTCATAGAGTCTACTACCGTTTCTCAAAGCATGGTATAAAAGAGGACACTCTAGACTTGGACAGTGTAATCTCCTTGAGTCTCAAAGACATTCTCAAGTGACCCCTTCGTTAAATAGGAAGGAAACCCGTAGACTCGGAGAGTCTCAATACCCTTCGGATTTCCCGATTCCTTAAAGAACAGGAATAACCTGGATCCTTGGATCAAATCCTTGAGTACAACATTGCTCATATAAGAACTGATTTTCCCTTTTTAAATCAGTATACTAGACCTGTCACTTAACTGAAACAGTAACCACAACCTCCTCTTAGGCTTTGTACAAATGATTCTCCCCAGCGGAGTCGAACAACGTTTAGCCTCTCTCTCGGGCTTTGTACGAGACACATAAGAGACTCCCTCGTTGAGTCAATCACCCTTTAGCCTCCATCTCGGGCTTTATACGAGATACAAAAAGGTTCTTACTGAGCCAAACGAATTTTAGCCTCCATCTCGGGCTTTATACGAGATACCAAAAGATTCCCTCGTTGAGTCAAAAACCTTTTAGCCTCTCTCTCGGGCTTTGTACGAGACACATATTAGCCTCCTCTTAGGCTTTATATAAAAAAACCACTGGTTAATCCAATTAACCTTTTAGCATCAAAAACTGTGCCTCGTTCACAGTACACAAACATCAACAACTCTTTCCCCTTCATCTAATCGGTGTAAGCGGCAAGCCTCTGGATCATCTACATCCATGCCACTGTCCCTCTTTTAGCATGAGAAATTCCTAAGGAAAGATGGCATTACTCTACACTGAGTTAAAGTCTTCTCCTTCAGGTTAAAAACCCATATAAAGGAAATTATGGCATTGCCGGATTCACACATCCCGGTTAAAGTAATCCTCCTTTATAACCAGTCACCCAACAGTTGTGACAAACAGACCCCCTTTAGAGATGACAAATTCTCTCTAAGGTCAACCTTTTAGCTTCACATCTTGGGCTTTGAACAAGATACAAATCACCTTTCGCTTCACGTCTTGGGCTTTGAACAAGACACCAAAACACCCATTTCCTCCCATAGAATAGGAGGAACTATGAACGCTCTGATTTCCCTGTTTCGGTAAATGGGAATACGTAGGCATAAGATTGAAAGAAAAATCTTAGCGAGCACACTAAAAAAAAACCCAAAAAACTTAAAAAGCATCAGTCCTAACATCCTAATCCTTGTTCCCCGCAAAAACCTGTCTGTCAAAATAACACAAGAAAGGCCCCCCCACATTGATCGCATTTGTAACCTAACAGACCGCTGTTTAAACTCAGTATTCAAAGCAGGGTTAATTGGAGACATCTATTTCCCTTCCTTCATCAGCTCACAATAGGATTAAAAATTAATCAACCTGTAGTTTAAGCTCAAACCGCAGAGAGCGACCAGCGCTTAAGAACCGCGTCCCAAATCGCTCGCTACAGAAAAATGGTGCCCACCGTGGGGCCTTTCAAAGTTAGATCTAGGCACGGTCGTCCCCATTTTTCACAGAAAAATGGCGCCCACCGTGGGGCTCTACTGGTTCTGATTTCTTTTTTCTCTTCACTTATGTGAAAACCACAGATTGGGGCTTCCGTCGGGGAACCCATTTTCTGTCAGGAACATAGGATTCATAGCTTTAAAGGTCTAGGATGTTTAGGACAAATATATATACCACTTTTCCTAATTGCTATACGTGTTTATTTTTCTGCTAATGGGAATGCGGGTGATGCCGTATGTGGAAAGATTGAGTATACACTTAAGATAAGTGATGGCGACGGGGTCGACCATCAACCTCAGTGGAGGCTGACCAACGCAACCCATTCTCTCACCTAGACAATGGGTCGGTTATTAAGTCTGAGAAGCTGAGGAGCCAAACCCTTTCGTAGTGCGGAAACTATCAGAAATAGTTGTTACGCGATACTACCCTCATTTGAGGCTGGTGATCTATTCTCGGTGAATGGCACTTACTCTAAGATCGCTCTACAACTCGCTGGCGATCCGCTTGTTGTTTTGCTTTCCTGGGAGGAGCTGAGGATAATGAGTACATGTACAAAAATCACCCTAGTATAAACCTTTGGGGGATGGGTAGAGCCTTGACTTCATGACAACGACCCTTTGACCCCATGTTTTTTCTATGTTTTTATGTGCTGCATTCATGCATTCATTTAAAAAACATTAAAACATTAAAAAAACTTCTCTTCTAGTCTCTCTGTTTTTCAAATTAAACTAAGACTGTGATTGCAAATATCAGAGAAGAGGATTACACTAATGGATTTCGGTAGAAGGAGAACCCATAGGTATACCTTCAAGGTTCCAAAACTAGAGGATTTGAGAAGGTTAGCAAAGATGATCACTAACCCAGAGGCTTTCAGAGCCAAGCACGGAGGTTTGCTACCACTATTAAGAGTCCATGTGATTGAGGGAATCATGGATGCGCTCATTCAGTTTTACGATCCGGTTTATCACTGTTTCACATTCCTGGATTACCAGCTAGCACCAACGCTGGAGGAGTATTCTCATCTGATCGATTTACACATCACAGATCGGGCTCCATTTTCTGGACTGGAAGAAATTCCAAGGAATCAGACCATTGCAAGAGCAATTCATTTGGACGAGTCTGAGGTTAGGACTCACCTAACTACTAAGGGTGGCATCCAAGGTTTGCCAGCCCAGTTCTTGACAAAGAAAGCCCTGTATTTCGCCAGTATAGGAAACGTGACTGCTTTTGAAAGCATCTTTGTCTTGCTCACCTACGGGTTATTTTTGTTTCCCAACATTAATAATTTCGTCGATATCAACGCTATTAAGGTTTTTCTTATTGGAAACCCTGTGGCGACTTTGCTCGCAGATGCGTATCATTCTGTACACTTGGGAAATTTGTACAGCGGAGGGGAGATCACATGCTGTGTACCTTTGCTTTATAAATGGTTTATCTCTCACTTGCCCAAGTCTGCTGCTTTTTGGGATTGCAAGAGTGCCTTACGTTGGTCTTAGAAGATCATGTCTCTTACCAACTCTGATATAGATTGGTGCAATAGGATTTATGAGGGAATCAGAATCATTGACCGTTGTGGAAACTTCCCTAACGTACCCCTCATAGGAACTAAAGGAGGAATCAACTACCATCCGGTATTGGTTCGCCGTCAATTTGGATACCCGATGAGGCACATCCCACTGGGTGTTCATCTGGAAGGTCTTTTCTTCAAGGAAGGAGAAAACGACAGAGCACTAAAGATGGAAATAGTGCATGCTTGGAAGCATGTTCATAAGAAAGGACGAGAGTCTCTAGGAAAACCGGACTGTGTCTCGGTGGAGCCTTATCTCCATTGGGTACAAACTAGAACTCTCAAGCTAAAAATGCCTTATCCTCGTTACGAAATTCTTCCACCGAAGGAATCTGTCATGTACTTCATGACGGAAACTGAAAAGCTTCAGGTTACTCTCAACAAAGTTCAAAAGGAAAGAAGGTCTTGGAAGAACAAGTACCGCACCCTCGACGTAGAGTGCATCAAAATACAGCAATTACTGAAAGAAAAAGATGCTCTGATTGAAATTTTGGAGCAACATGCTGTGGATAATCAGGATAACCAAAGGAATTTGCTCGCTCATTTCACTTGGCAAAGGAATGACAACTCGACAACGGCCCAAGAGCCCCGGTCAAAGAAAAGGAAGATACCAGAATCAGCACCCGATTTCTCTTCAGAGAGGACTCGGGACCCATTAGTTTAGGTTTTTGTTTCTGCACTTTGTAATCTACTGTATTTCCATTTTTGTAATCCTTTGAATTTCAATAAAAAGGGGTTTCCCCACCGTTTGATATTTGCAATCTAATTGTCGAAGTTTATTTTGATTAAACCATAAACAATTAATATAATCATTGCATTCATCATTCTCACATCTCGTATTCTTCTTACCTACGAATCTCACGTTTGTGTCTCGGTTCTAGAGTCAAACTGTCTCATTCGTATAATACTCGGGCCAATCGTCAGAAAAAGATGGATGATCTTGAGGAAGAAAACAGAGAGTTGAAAGAAGAGATCGACGCTCTGAGAGAGGATATGAGAAAGCTTCGTAACGACATGCAAGCCATGGCGGAAGCTCAGCTACAATAAACTGTGATCTCAGAGATCACCTCAATGCCCATAGTAGAGAAGTATGATCCTAAGTATCAGATGCCGAAAGATCGTCCTTGGGGCATGCCTGTTAACTATATCCCGGAAGGATATGTTCCGCCGATCACTGAGGATCAGGGAATCACAACAGAAGCCGTTGGGCCTGAAGGTTACAAACTTCGGGAAAGCGAAGATGCCAGGGGCATACTGAAGACTCCTGAAGGTTACAAACTTCGGGAGACGCCAAGACTCACTACCGTAGTTACGGTACCACCCCCTGTGGTGCACACTGTCCCGGAAGGGCAGATTCCACAGACACCTTCTGGTAAGAAGGAAACTATGTTTGACAGAATGGAGGAATTCCAGGAGCAGTTCTTGGAAATGTAGAAGGAGCTGCAAGCCATTCGCGGTCAGGATCTATTTGGAAAGGACACCGCAGACCTTTATCTGGTCCCAAATGTGAAAGTCCCGCACAAATTCCAAGTGCTCGACTTTGAAAAGTACGAGGGTAACTCTTGCCCTCAGAGCCATCTGGTGATGTACGCTCGGCGAATGTCAGCTCAGACGGAGAATCAGGACCTACTGATTCACTACTTCCAGGATAGTTTAACCGGTGCCGCACTCAAATGGTACATGGGTTTAAACAGTGCCACGATCAGCACATTCAGAGATCTTGGCACTGCCTTCGTCCAATAATACAAATACAATTTGGACATGGCACCTGACAGAGATCAACTCAGATCGATGTCGCAAAAGGACAAGGAAACCTTTAAGGAGTATGCTTAAAGGTGGCGTGAAATTGCCGCTCAAATTTGTCCACCTCTTGAGGAAAAAGAGATGACAAAGATCTTCTTAAAGATCTTAAGCTCATTTTACTATGACCGAATGGTTGCCAGTGCGCCCAGTGACTTCACCGAAATGGTCGGCATGGGCGTACGTCTTGAGGAAGCCGTCCGAGAAGGACGTTTGGTAAAAGACGCTGGATCGGCGAGCGGTACTAAAAAATACGGTAGTGCTCTCCCTAAGAAAAAAGAGCAAGATATTGGGAATATCTCTCTCAGAAAGCAAAGGCGACGTTATCAACCGGCAGCAGCTGTGACTCCTGCTATCAACCCTACGTCTATTCCTACGTATCAACCTCAGGTTGCGCAAAGCCAACCTGACCAACAAAGGACACAACAACCTCTTCAGCAGGCTCGTCCTCCATATAACAACAACCGTACAACACGGCCACCAGGATTTGATCCTATGCCCGTAACGTACGCAGAGCTGTTTCCATTACTACTGGCTAAGGGGCACATTCAGACTAAATCTCCTCTTACAGTACCGAAAAATCTGCCTTTTTGGTTTAAGGTGAATCAGACATGCCCTTATCATCAAGGAGGTCCAGGGCATAACATAGAGACTTGTCTCAATTTCAAGTCCGACGTGCAAAAACTTGTTAGGAGTGGGGTCTTATCCTTCAAGGATATGAATCCTAATGTTCTCACAAATCCGCTGCCTCAACACGAGAAGGCTGCAGTCAATTTGATAGAAGGAGAGACTAACGATGTCTATCAAATTCACGATGTACTTTTGTTGAAGACCAATTTGGTCAAGATGCATTGTAGACAGAGTGGATATGGCCATGTGCCACCTCATAACTATCATCAGTGTGATATCTGCTCTAAAGACAATCAAGGATGTTCTGTAGTGCAAGCAGCTCTACAGGAATAAATGGATCTCGGATGGATCCAAGAGCACCGAGTTCGTGGAGTTAACATGGTCTACACAAACTCTAACATCATTCAGAACCACGACATCCGTGCAATGAATGTCAACTTGGTGGCAATGCACTCAAGGCAAAGCCAGTATCATAATCTATCGCGACACGATTACAGTTCCTGTCTGACTTGCTCGGTAAACAAACAGGGATGCTCTTTCATACAGGAGGCCCTCCAGCGTCAGATGGATCTTGGATGGATCCAAGACTACCATGATAGGAACCCTTATCAGATTAATATGGTTCAGATCTTCGATATTCGCGTGATGAATACCAACCTGGTAGAGTTACATGCTGAGCAGGTCCGGCTCGGATTCTTAATATCACATGACTATCAAAGCTGTAAAGCGGGTTGCGAAAACGATCGAGGTTGTACCCTTGTCCAGGAGGCACTTCAGCACTTGTTAAATCACTGGTGGATGCTAATTTATATGGATGAAGATACTCAACAGATTAGTATCAATAACAGAAACCCCACTTGGCGTCAGAGTCAGGATGTCCGATCTGTGGAAGCTAACCTAGTGAGGTTGCATTGTATTCAAAGTGGGTGTGGCCAGGTGCCACCGCACAACTATGGACATTTCGGCGTCTGTTCGGAAAGTAACCAAGGGTGTTACTTTGTGAGAGCAGCTCTTCAGGGTCAGGTAGATCGTGGAGAGATTCGCCCATATCCGGGTTCTGGACCCATCAACTGGACACCGAACTACCTTGCCGAGCAAGTTGAGGATGTTGTCACGATCTCTAGTCATCATAGGACCAGGGATGTTTTTTCCATTATCCCTCTACTTGACGAATCTAAAGTTCCCAACCGGGAACGAATCGAGATCACTTATGATGGTCAGAAAAATCAGAAGGTTCCCATAATCATCTATCTACCGGGACCACTACCGTATGAATCAGCTAAGGCTATCCCTTACAAATACGGTGCAACGATAATTGAAAATGGAAAGGAAATTCCATTACCCTCCGTCGTGAATATTGCAGACATCAGTCGTGTAACACGGAGCGGTCGAATCTTTAACCGAGGAGTTGGAGAACTTAACAAAGAAAAGGAACTTCAGACGGAAGCTCCCGATCCACCAGTCGGTCAATCCAGTAATCCCGACCTTTCGAAAAATAATGATGAGATGCTGAAGCTCATCCAAAGGAGTGAATACAACATTATTGATCAACTATTACAAACGCCTTCAAAGATCTCGGTATTATCACTGTTACTCAGTTCAGAAGCCCACAGGGAGGCTCTACAGAAAGTCTTGGAGCAAGCCTTTGTGGAACAAGATGTAACCATCAGACAGTTCGATAGTATTGTCTCTAACATCACTTCCTGCAACAATTTGGGATTTAGTGATGAGGAATTACCCGAAGAGGGTCGTCGTCATAACATGGCGCTCAATATCACAATTAACTGCCAGGACGATGCTTTAGCCAGCGTACTGGTAGACACAGGGTCAGCCCTGAATGTTATGCCAAAGTCCACTTTGATGCAATTATCATTCAAAGGCCCTCCGATGAGAACCAGCGAGGTCGTCGTCAAAGCGTTCAACGGATCCAGAAAAACAGTTATCGGCGAAGTTGATCTTCCCATAACTATTGGTCCTCACACTTTCCAAGTCACTTTCTAGGTCATGGACATCCGGGCAATATACAGTTGTTTATTAGGAAGACCTTGGATACATCAGGCTGGAGCGGTTACTTTAACCCTCCACCAAAATCTAAAGTTCGTCAAGAACGATTAACTTGTCACGGTTTGTGGGGAACAAGCCTTGCTTGTGAGCAACTTGTCATCATCTACTGGTATAGAACCCGAGGAGGTTATTGGAACGCAGTTCCAAGCACTGTCGATGAGCGAGAACAATCAGTTCAGAGGAGGAACCTTGATTTCCTCATACAAAGATGCTATCAAAGCAGTCGAGAGTACCGATACAACAGGATGGGGACAGCTTGTCATTCCTACTGACAATACAACAAAGAAGGGTCTTGGTTTTTCTGCTACCTGTACCCGGACAGCTGCCAGCGATGAAAGTCTTCATCCCCTTCAAAACTTCTTCCACAGTGGAGGTTTTCTTCACCCAGTGTCTCAAGCAGTACATGCTATCAATGAGGAAGATCCCTCTGGCACAGATGAAGAATGGAAGTCCTACCTTAACAAGGACGGTTATATGTCTCAAGAAGAGGTGCCTACGCCTTTTTGCTTTCCTACAGAAAGTCTGAGATTTATACCAAGATCAGACGTCGAAATGATATACGGGGATTGTGATCCGGAAGGATGACGTGCTCCGCCAAATTCATTAGAGGAAGACACTCCGATGAAAGACAATTTTGACTACCACTACTATGGCCCAATGGATGGCCTGCCAATGTGGCATCCTTACCCAGGAAACTTGGGGCAAGAAAGTCAGCCGAGTAATGAAACTCCGCTGACCATCATTGAACAAAATACCTGTGTCCCCACCATGTCATGGGATCAACACTCAGGTCATTCAGAAACTACTCAACATGACGATGAATTTGCAACGTTTGCAGGACTTGAATTCACCAACTATGTTTTTCCCGAGGTCAACGTCATCGAGAGGGATGACTCCTCCAGTTCAAAAGAAGTGTGGGACACCTTGGGACAACCGAGTGGGAAATACGACTTTATGGTCAAATACACCGCTCCTGAAAGCTCTCGTATCAGGCTCGAAGATATCCAGCCTACTGGATGGGGAGATACAGCTGAGAGCACAAATGCTATGCAAAATACAACAGAGGAATTCTCCTACGACAATTCTGCCTGGGAGACAGATTCCAATGATCCTACAACACCAGAAATCAGCGTCATTTCTGAAGACAAATCAAGGAAGGTACCAGACTTTGTGATTCACCGAGGAGTTCGCCGCCAATGGGTTGCCGTCGAGGTTCCGAAGGTCGTCCGTCAGTCAAAGTAATTGCCATCTTTAACCTTTCACCCTGCCTAGGTGAAACGGATGTTTTGATAGGGCTCGCTTTCTGTAAAATTTCCCTCTTCGCTTTGCCCGAAGCGACAGAGTTTTGTTTTATAGGGCTGTAGTTTCAAGGATCGACTTGTTCATTAATAAAATAACGTCGTTCTGTAATTTTTGCATTAATTACTGTTTTCTCTTTTTGTTTTTTCAGAAAATGGTAATCCTAAAAAACAATTCAATAATAAAAACAAGCAGTAATAAAATAAAAACACTGCACACACTTGCATTTTCCTCTATCTCTTCTAAACACGAATCATCACGTCATGCAGATTGCTTGTTTTAAACCCCGTTGAAACACACGATCCAATGCCTTCTCCCAACTTTGAGTTCCCGGTATTTGGGGCTGAAGAAGAAAATAACAACGAAATTCCAGAAGAGATCTCCCGACTACTCAGACAAGAGGAAATGTCCATTGAACCTCACAAAGAGCTGTTGGAAACGGTAAACTTGGGTTCAGAAAAAGAGAGAAAAGAAATCAGGATTGGGGCACTGCTCAGTCCAACTATCAAAGAAAGTTTGATAAAGCTTCTCAAAGAATTCCCCAATGTATTCGCTTGGTCCTATCAGGATATGCCAGGGTTGGATACCAGCATCGTGGAACATCACTTACCGTTGAGATCGGAATGTCCGCCAGTGAAGCAAAGGTTGAGACGGACTCACCCGGACATGGCCATCAAAATCAAAGAGGAGGTACAGAAACAGATTGATGCGGGTTTCCTCGCCACGTCAGAATATCCTCAATGGTTAGCCAATATCGTACCCGTTCCGAAAAAGGATGGAAAGGTCAGAATGTGTGTCGACTATCGAGATCTGAACAAGGCAAGTCCAAAGGACGACTTTCCTTTACCACACATTGACATGCTGGTGGACAGTACAGCAAAATTCAAAGTCTTCTCCTTCATGGATGGATTCTCGGGCTATAACCAGATCAAAATGGCGCCGAAAGACATGGAGAAAACTTCGTTCATTACCCCATGGGGTACCTTTTATTACAAGGTAATGCCGTTCGGTTTGAAGAACGCCGGGGCAACCTATCAAAGGGCCATGACTACTCTGTTTCATGACATGATACACAAAGAAATCGAGGTATATGTCGATGATATGATTGCAAAATCAAAAACAGAGAGTGAGCACGTTGAACATCTGTCGAAATTGTTCGAACATCTAAGAAAATTCAAGCTCCGCTTGAATCCCAACAAGTGCACCTTCGGTGTCCGTTCAGGGAAACTATTAGGGTTCATTGTCAGCCAGAAAGGAATTGAGGTTGATCCTGACAAGGTCAAGGCCATTCAGGAAATGCCTTCTCCGAAAACTGAAAAACAAGTCAGAGGATTCCTGGGACGGTTGAACTACATCTCCAGATTCATATTCCTTATGACCGCCACGTGTGCGCCGATTTTCAAATTATTGAAAAAGAACCAAGATTGCGTTTGGTCAGAAGATTGCCAAACCGCCTTCGACAGTATTAAGGAATACCTGTTGAATCCGCCGATTCTATCACCTCCAGTGGAAGGAAGACCACTGATCATTTACCTCACAGTCCTAGAGGACTCAATGGGATGTGTACTTGTCCAACAAGACGAAACCAAAAGGAAAGAGTCTGCCATTTATTATCTAAGCAAGAAATTCACCGACTGTGAAACTCGGTACACGATGCTTGAGAAAACTTGTTGCGCTTTGGCTTGGGCAGCCAAACGTCTTCGCCAATACATGATTCGTCATACTACTTGGTTGGTCTCCGAAATGGATCCAATCAAGTACGTTTTCGAAAGCCTGCTCTCACGGGAAGAATTGCCCGTTGGCAGATGTTGTTATCAGAATATGACATAGAGTACCACGCTCAGAAAGCCGTTAAAGGGAGTATTTTAGCCGATCATTTGGCTCATCAACCGATTGACGATCAAGAACCAATCGGGTTTGACTTCCCAGACCAAGATGTCATGTATCTAAAAATGAAAGATTGCGATGAACCGTTACCCAGTGAAGGGCTAGAACCAGGTTCCCAATGGGGACTAATCTTTGACGGAGCAGTTAATCATTATGGAAACAAAATTGGGGAAATAATTGTTACCCCTCAGGGTACCCACATTCCTTTCACCGCTCGACTTACGTTCAAATGTACGAACAACGAGGCCGAATACGAAGCTTGTATTATGGGTCTCGAAGAAGCAATTGATTTAAGGATCAAAAACTTGGACGTATATGGAGACTCAGCTCTGGTTATCAATTAGATAAAAGGAGATTGAAACACATACCAATCAGGATTGATTCCTTACAGGGACTATGCAAGAAGGTTGTTACCCTTCTTTAACCGAGTTGAGTTTCATCACATCCCTCGTGAAGAGAATCACATGGCTGATGCCTTAGCCACTCTATCTTCCATGATTAGTGTAGGTCAATGGAACGACCTACCTAAGATCGACATAATGCGCCTTGAACGACCCACTTACATCTTCGCGATTGAAGCAATCATAGATGGCAAACCTTGGTATCACGATATCAAATGCTTCCTTCAGAAACAAGAGTACCCATCTGGGGCACTCAGAAAAGACAGGAAAACCCTCAGAAGATTGGCTGGAAACTTCTTCCTGAGCGGTGACACTCTCTATAAGAGAAATTTTGACATGGTCTTGCTCCGATGCGTGGACAGAACAGAAGCAGACATGCTTATGAAAGAAATTCATGAAGGATCCTTTGGCACTGATGCCAACGGACACACAATGGCGAGAAAAATTTTGAGAGCAGGGTACTACTGGTTGACCATGGAATCCGACTGCTACAAGTACATGAGGAGGTGTCACAAGTGTCAGATATACTCCGACAAAATTCATGTACCGCCATCACATCTCAAAGTTCTTTCTTCCCCATGGCCATTTTCCATATGGGGAATCGACATGATTGGCATGATCGAACCTAAGGCTTCAAACGGACATCGGTTCATCCTAGTAGCCATCGACTATTTCACCAAGTGGGTCGAAGCAGCGTCATTCGCCAATGTAACCCGGCAAGTGGTGGTCCAATTTATCAAAAACAATATCATCTGCCGTTATGGTGTTCCAAGCGAGATCATTACTGATAATGGATCTAAATTGAACAACAAGATGATGAGAGAGTTGTGTGCA
Organism: Lathyrus tuberosus; assembly: GCA_022829125.1. Classification (NCBI taxonomy): domain Eukaryota; kingdom Viridiplantae; phylum Streptophyta; class Magnoliopsida; order Fabales; family Fabaceae; genus Lathyrus; species Lathyrus tuberosus. The sequence goes on along the minus strand of JALAZF010000910.1, from coordinate 914,080 downwards.
GAGTTCAAAATCGAACACCATAATTCGTCTCCCTACCGACCCAAGATGAACGGAGCGGTAGAAGCGGCTAACAAGAACATCAAGAAGATCGTTCAAAAGATGGTTGTAACCTACAAAGACTGGCACGAGATGTTACCCTTTGCTCTTCATGTTTATCGCACATCTGTCCGCACTTCAACAGGGGCAACCCCTTTCTCTTTAGTGTATGGCATGGAAGCAGTGCTCCCCATAGAAGTAGAGATACCGTCAATCCGAGTATTGATGGAAGCCAAGCTCACCGAAGCTGAATGGTGTCAAAGCCGACACGACGAACTGAATCTGATCGAAGAAAAGAGAATCACGGCACTATGCCATGGTCAGCTGTATCAACAGAGAATGAAGAAGGCGTTCGACAAAAAGGTTCGACCTCGCATCTTTAGGAAAGGAGACCTCGTGCTCAAGAAGATACAATCATTTCTCACTGATTCACGAGGTAAATGGACTCTGAATTATGATGGCCCCTATGTGGTCACGAAAGCTTTCTCAGGCGGTGCCTTGAGACTTGCAACCATGGACGGAGAGGAATTTGCCTACCCCACAAATGTTGATGTAGTCAAGAAATACTTCGCCTAAACTAAAAAAAAAACGTCTCGGTGGATTGAAAACCTGAAAGGGCGGTCCAGGCAAAAGTTAGAGACATGAAAAAAATCATCATCCCGGTGGATTGGAAACATCATAGTACAATCCAGGCAAAAATTAGGTATAATGGCAAGCAACTATGTTCAACAGAGGCAAGTCCCTCAGCAGCAGCAATTACACCGTCCATCGGAGGAAAACTCCAGTCAAGGTCATCTTCGACAGAAGCTCAGGATGCCCCGAATTCAAAGTTGGTAGAAGGATAGTGGTTGTTATGTTTCAACGTAGCCCTTTTCCCTGTAAATTACCATTTTCAAACTTTGTATATACTCTTTGGAATCATGCGTTTGGCTGATCTCCATCTCATCAATAAAATTTGAGCCCTTGTGCTTTTGTTTGTAATTCTTATTTGTTTTAGCTTTACAGAACGACGTTGTTAACATGATTAACGATTCTTGAAATAAAACAAAAATGAATTTATCTATTAAAACTTTTTCTGCTTTTAAAATAAAGTCGACAATTTCTTTTGACTGTTGAACATCAAAGGAACATCGGTCGCTTCTCCAGAAGTAAGCGAACTTCAAAGTGCAGAATCAAAGTACTCCTTCTAGGCCTAGTACGCCTGAATGAAGGGATCAACTGTGTCAGAGACCTTGTTTCGTCTGACACACCTCGGCCGAGTTCTTATCTCCTAAGCCCGATCAACGGTATTCCCAACAGGGACTATCTCTCCTAAGCAAGGCGGAATTGCTATTCTGAACCAACGGTACTTCTTCGCCCCGCGATGGCCGAGTATCCAGTCGTGTTCACCTGTCAGTTTGTATGTCGCGTCAGTTTTGTCAGCATAAACATACACACATCATGCATTATTGATTTGCATTCACATTTCATATTGCATCACTATCACTCTAGTCGGTCTTGTCCCCTAGTGATAGAAGTTCTCTCAATCGAGTCGTCAGTTCTTGCCTCGTCAGGAAACGCTGCGTCTGAACATTCTCTCTCCTCCAGTTTATTTCTGGATCAGAATTGGCCCTTGACCACTTTGATAACTTGAACCTCTGAAAGACCAGAGAACCTTCAACCGATGTCACTCTTCGCCATTGAAGATGATATCCTTGCTTTCCCGGATTAAGGAAAATCCCCAGAGAAAGCCTCCTAAGCCGAGATTTGGCAGTACAGCTGCCATTCTCCAAAAAACCCACCGATGAAAAGGTCGTCGGCACCTCAAAATTGGATCCCATCATATGGCATTTCTCAGGAAAGATCCCGAGAAAAGTATGATGTAAGCCCCCAAACGAAAACAGTCTCTCAAGAGACTCGCTTTCCCCAGTAGAATCGACAAATGGCATCTCCAACAGAGAAGTTTATACACCTCTACAACTCAGACGACTGGGTTCCCCAGCAAGTCTGACATCAAAACTTTTTCCACTCAAATGGCACCTCCCCAGGAAAATTCGGCGAGAAGTTTGAGGAAAACCGCTACGAGTAGCGCCCCTTGTCAGTAAAGTTTATTGACAAAAGAAACTGAGACCAGTTCCTTGGTGGGAGACCAGGATCGAGGGGAAGTTTATATCAGAAACTAAGACCAGTTCCTTGGTGGGAAACCAGGATCGAGGGGAAGTTTAAATCAGCAACTGAGACCAGTTCCTTGGTAGGAAACTAGGAACGGGAGGGAGGTTGACAAAAGAAAACTGAGACCAGTTCCTTGGCTAAAGACCAGGATCGAGGGGAAGTTTACCTTTTCTAAGCATCATTGCTTAGCTAAAGAAGATGAATGTGCAATCTACCATTCATAACCACCATCAAAATTTTGGGTATTCCGATATTTAATCCTCTTGCACCTCGAATGCCCGAATACCTTCGTCATTCACACCTTCGGGTCCAATAAGATTAAATAGGGGCATCTGTCATACCCCAAATTTTGACCACTAAGATGTCCCATCATTGTGTCACTCATCATCATAATATGGAGGAACCATCATACCTCATCAGTCTCCCCAAAGATGGGTGAGCATCCACTACAATCAAAATTAGGGTTTTAAGCCCTCTCAGAGCCTTAGACAAAGGATCCATCAAGGAATGACATGATCTTCAACTTGTCTAGACCTCTCAAACATACACAAAGGATAAAAAAGGACTCCCACTTCAAGGATCAAGTACAAGGATGCTCCCTTCTAGGTGGATCAAGTCTCAAGATCGACAGTGTCACCAAATTAGGGTTTTGGTCGACCAGGGCCTCCAGATGGAAATTTTTCATCTGGGCACAAGCCAATGATCCAAAACATAACCTAATATACTTCATGGGACCTCATGGACCCAATCATCAAGCCAATTTTGCCTCAGGGGATGCATTCATCAAAAATCAGGAATTAGGGTTCTTGACCTAATTCACCCCTAAGTTGACATTTGGGACAAAACATGTGCCAAGACCTCAAGAGAGGGTTTGAGGGTCTCTAATGAACTATATTGATCCATTTGGAACAATGGATTAATCCAAGAAGCTTGAGCAACAAGTCTCAATTTCATCTGCACCACAGTTAGGGTTTTAAGGGAAAAGTCAATTGTAACTTTGACTTTTGACCAGGACATGCTCCCAAGCCCTATGACATGCATCAATATACCCTATGACACCCATGGAACATGTCTATCAAGTTTGATTTAGGTCAAGGACATGATTTCCTGAAGAATTGCACAGTTTGGAATTCATTTGATAAAAAGTCAACTGTGCACAAAAGTCAACTTTGACTTTTTGATATTTTTCACCAAAATGGATTTTTAACCCTAAAATGATGTTAATGTATGATTTGAATCATCATTCATCAATAAAAATCAAGAAAAGTGGGATAACTTGTAAAAGGGGTAACCATAAAAACTTAGAAAATTTTCTAAGTTAAAAATAAAGTGACAAGGGCACCAACTTTGGAGGATCATAACTCCTAAACCACAGAGCCATTTTTTTTCACCCAAAGATGGATTTGTAGCCCTCATTACCCTCTACAAAAACTTCAACTAGACCTAAGTCCAATTCATTAAGGATTTTGAGTTAGTGAGTGATCAAAGTGGCTGAAAGGTGAAAATATCACTTTTTCCAACACTTAGTGAAATTTTCACTAAGTCAGAATCTTCCTTCACTTTTTGCCAAATGTAGAGGGATTTTTCACTTGGATTCAAAAGAGATCAAAACCAAACATGTTCAAACAGTTGTTGTATCATGTAAGGGCTTTCCAAAATGGTCAAGAGCATTACCAAATTCAACTTACACCATGAGTTATGACATTGGAAAGTTGCCTTGCTGAAATCTGTCAAAGGCAAGGCAGAATTTGCAACTTTGCTCGATTTGCCAAAATCAGCCAAATTCAAATGCTCCTATCCACTTGGACACATCTGAGGATTGAATCTAAAGGGGACAATCACTGAGCCAAGCCTCCAAAGTCCATGGAACAAGAAATAACATGTTGAACCTAGAATGGCCAAAATAGGGACAAGACTCTAAATTTGGATTGAAGCATTCAATGGAAGCATCAAGGCGGCATGGACTGAGCCATTCTCATCTGAAATCAGTCAAGACTTATCCAAGACCAAGGGAACCAAAGCTCTGTGCCCTAACCTCTAGTCAATGGCTAGAGGAGACTTGGATTTCCATTGGCCAACATTGAACAAACACCTGCTGCAGTTGCCATTCACTATTCCTTACAAAACAAACTTGCTCTACTATAAATAGAGCTCAATTGTGATCAGTTTGAGTACACCAAAGCCATCTAACAGATGCTTTCCTCAAAATCTCTTTCTCTTGGCAAAAATGCCTTTCTTAGCAAGGTAGCTATCGGGTTTTGAGTTTGAGAGTTTTTCCAATCACTCACACACCTCACATACATCATATAGAAGTGATCCAAACACTCACATAACATCTGGAACACTGATTTCACAAAATCACCAGCCAATTACTCAAGTTCTTGACAGTTTTGCAGTTGAGGTGCCATCTTCAACTCCAAACCATTTCAATCCATTCCAAGCACTCAGACACATCACTTGGTACCTAGGGAATCTATCCACATCATTGGAACCTAGCTGTAACACCTCCAACACAAATCACGATCACCAGCTGCAAGTGGTAAGCATGAGCTCTTCTAACTCTATGATCCTTGCAATTTTTGCTACACAATAATTTGGCCATATAATTTTTTTCCCTCAATTAATTGCATTGTTTGAATCGTGTATCAAAAATCCTGGCCTTCATGCAAAAATTAGGGTTCTTGAGGATTTTTCATGATTTCTTGTTATGTGTTTAATTTAAATGAAATTAATGGACATAGACATGATCGTGAGGTTGAGACGAGCATAATGATATATGGATTGCATGTTATAATCAAGTATTCAGGGAGATTGGATAGAAAATACAAATCAGCCAAACCCAGAACACGCGCGTGTTCTTCAGCTGTTCTTGACGCCTTTTTTGAATTTTCAAATATTTAAATTTTGTGATTTTTGTTTAATTGATTCAAAAATTAATTTCTCTCTGAGTTTAATGATTTTGAGTTGATTCTTTTTTTAATAATTCACAAAAATGTTAAAATATTTTATTTTCCCAAAAAATCCCAAAAATATTATTTATTTCATATAATTGATATTTTTGCAAAGAATTAATATTTTAATTATTTTTGACATTTTAAATATTTTTTCCACATTGATTTTGCAACTTTTAATGCTTTCTAATTATTTTGTAGGTCAATACTTAATTTTTGAAGCATTAATCCAAGATCACAATTTGTTTTTCACATGTTAAACAATTTTGATCATTTTAATTGAATTTTTATTCAACTAAATACATTTTTGAAAACAAATTAGGGTTTTTGGATTAATTCAACCCTCATAAATCATTTTCAAAACACTTTGGGCCTCTAATAGAGTGTAAGACCCAATCCTTTTTTGACCAAATCATTTTTCGGCCTCAGTGTATTGTATAAGTCCCGATACCGTAAAAATCAAACGGCGCGACCGTCGCCTTTTGAAAAATAACCTTTTGGGCCTCTCCTCGAGCTATAAGACTCATTCAAAACTTTTGGGCCTCTATTAGAGTGTAAGACCCAATCCCCTTTTAACCAAAACAATTTTGGGTCTCACTTATTGTATAAGTCCCTCCGCGTTAAAAGAAAACCTCGGCGCGATCGCCATTTTTAAACGGAAAAATCATCTGGGCCTACCCTCGTGTTATAAGCCCCACTCTTTTTCTTTAAACTTTTTTGGGCCTCTTGAAAGAGTGTAAGACCCATCCCTTTGTACAGAAAAACATTTTGGGCCTCAGTCACTTGTATAAGTCCCTCTGTACAAATTCAAACAGTGCGCTCACTGATAAAACCCTGGGCCTCTCCTTGAGCTGTAAGCCCCAAATCTTTCTTTTTCAAAGCACTTTCTCCTTTGATTTTGAATATACTGTTGTTTTCAATCTTTCTTTGTTGAACAACTAGCCAAACAGCATGGAAGCTCTACAACCGAGTAAGTGGTTATTGCTTTCATTTACCGCTTTCATATACATATAACTGTATTGTGGGGGTTGTTTCACTGTAAGTCTTCTTTCGTAAACTCATATCAACTGTGTAATAATAGTATAGATATTTCGAGTTTCCCCGGCAACTAAGTCTAGAACTAGGTGACGTCGTTTTGTTTATTCGTAGAAATAGACAACTAGATCCCCAATAGGATCACCAGATACAGTCTTCTCTTCGGCTGTCCTCATTAGGAATTGTCAAGAAACTCTATTCCCAGAGATGAATGTATTCTCCGTGAATGGCATCTTTGAGTTTCTTCCAAATTCTCGAACTTTCCTGACTTGATCTATTCCTTGTGAATAGCTTGCCTTGAATTTCTCGGGGTTTGGGGACCCACGGGCTTCTTAAAAGCATCGGCCTCCTTTTGGGCATCGTACAAGGACCCACAGGCTTCCTAAAAGCAACCCAACCTTCTCTTGGGCTTAGTATAAGGACCCTACGGCTTCTTAGAAGTATTCACAGCCTCCTCTTAGGCTTCGTATAATGATCTCTTCCTCTGGGAATGATAGCCTTCTCTTGGGCTTAGTACAAGGACCGATCCAGCCTTCTTTTGGGCTTTGTACAAATTGTCCCGACGACCTCCTAGAGGTATAGGAACAGAACTTAGTCACCTTCATAGAACAGTCCTTTTATAGAGTCTACTACCGTTTCTCAAAGCATGGTATAAAAGAGGACACTCTAGACTTGGACAGTCTAATCTCCTTGAGTCTTAAAGACATTCTCAAGTGACCCCTTCGTTAAATAGGAAGGAAACCCGTAGACTCTGACAGTCTCAATACCCTTCGGATTTCCCGATTCCTTAAAGAACAGGAATAACCTAGATCCTTGGATCAAATCCTTGAGTACAACATTGCTCATATAAGAACTGATTTTCCCTTTTAAAATTAGTATACTGGACCTGTCACTTAACTGAAACAGTAACCACAGCCTCCTCTTAGGCTTTGTACAAATGATTCTCCCCAGCGGAGTCGAACAACGTTTAGCCTCTCTCTCGGGCTTTGTACGAGACACATAAGAGACTCCCTCGTTGAGTCAATCACCCTTTAGCCTCCATCTCGGGCTTTATACGAGATACAAAAAGGTTCTTACTGAGCCAAACGAATTTTAGCCTCCATCTCGGGCTTTATACGAGATACCAAAAGATTCCCTCATTGAGTCAAAAACCTTTTAGCCTCTCTCTCGGGCTTTGTACGAGACACATATTAGCCTCCTCTTAGGCTTTATATAAGAAAACCACTGGTTAATCCAATTAACCTTTTAGCATCAAAAACTGTGCCTCGTTCACAGTACACAAACATCAACAACTCTTTCCTCTTCATCTAATCGTTGTAAGCGGCAAGCCTCTGGATCATCTACATCCATGCCACTGTCCCTCTTTTAGCATGAGAAATTCCTAAGGAAAGATGGCATTACTCTACACTGAGTTAAAGTCTTCTCCTTCAGGTTAAAAACCCATATAAAGGAAATTATGGCATTGTCGGATTCACACATCCCGGTTAAAGTAATCCTCCTTTATAACCAGTCACCCAACAGTTGTGACAAATAGACCCCCTTTAGAGATGACAAATTCTCTCTAAGGTCAACCTTTTAGCTTCACATCTTGGGCTTTGAACAAGATACAAATCACCTTTCACTTCACGTCTTGGGCTTTGAACAAGACACCAAAACACCCATTTCCTCCCATAGAATAGGAGGAACTACGAACGCTCTGATTTCCCTATTTCGGTAAACGGGAATACGTAGGCATAAGATTGAAAGAAAAATCTTAGCGAGCACACTAAACAAAAAACCCAAATCCCATACTCTCACATCAAAAAGCATCAGTCCTAACATCCTAATCCTTGTTCCCCGCCAGAAACCTGTCTGTCAAAATAACACAAGAAAGCCCCCCCCCCACATTGATCGCATTCGTAACCTAACAGACCGCTGTTTAAACTCAGTATGCAAAGCAGGGTTAATTGGAGACATCTATTTCCCTTCCTTCATCAGCTCACAATAGGATAAAAAATGAATCGACCTGTAGTTTAAGCTCATACCGCAGAGAGCAACCAGCGCTTAAGAACCGCGTCCAAAATCGCTCGCTACAGGTACTATAGTACCCTGCCTAAACCTTGACCATTGTCATCCCTATACGAAAGTAAAGTATTCTCAGGTACTGACCGTAGTTTGAAGGATATGTGTCGGTAGCGGAGCATAAGTTTTTAAACAAACAAGTCTAACACAACGAAAGCGCTTAGATGAATTTGAGAAAGTTTTATAGCAGAGCAAAAATAGCGAATCATTGACAAATAATTTGGTTGTGCGAAAGTAGATGAATTATTCGTCATCAATAAGGCAACACGTTGGCGAAAGCATGTGTTGTTCATATTTATCTTTTTTTTTTTATAAATTATGTCGAAACTCTCGTAATAGAAGTGACTCGGATTGTACAAATGTGTCGGAGTGAGAACCGTAACCATAGTCATGTTTGCCTCCATTGTGATTTAAGTGATTTTGCAATTAAGCTATTTTCATATAAGTGCTTTTTATTTAAGCTATTTTTTTTTTACCAAAACTCAATTTATTGATTCCTCTAGATATACATCGATAAGACGAAATTCAAAACTTAAACCATTGGTTTCTATGGTTCTATAACATTTTACTACTTCGCGCAGTCGTGCACTTGCAGTGTGTCAAGTTTTTTGCGCTATTGTTGGGGACCAATTGTGTTTAATATTGAATTTATGTTTAATCATTGTATAGTCTAGAACTTTATTTCTTCTGTTTACTTTGCTGCGTTTATTTTTGCCGGGGACCATATGTCTTATATGCGTTTCTTTTCAAACCCATGAAATGGGAAGAATCTCATTAAGTCCTTAAAACATATTTGTTAGACGATGGCAATGTTATAGAAGGGGGTTGAATAGATCACTAATTTTTAAACAGAATCGGCGCTTAAAAAATTTATTCTTAAAAATGTGCAGAAGCGGCCGAAGAACCTAATCGTCTAAACGAACGGTTATTAAAAAGATCGGATATGCGACAAGGCAAATGTAATAACAAATCTAATGAGAAATCGAATAAATAGTTTGAGGATTAATCAATACAAATAATACCACTTTGGTTTGTCCAATTTTCAATGACTTATGAAGTGTAAACTTAATTTGATATTATCACAAACAGTTTGTGTGCGATCAATTCGTTGAACACTTGGTGTGCAAAATACCTTAAGTATTATTTTCTATGTAATGTTAGTGCATAATTTTTGCAATTGCAATCCAATTGATTGTAATGAGTTTTCAAAACAGATTTTCAGTACTACACGACAGCAGAAATTTATCGATCAATTGATTTTACACAAACGTGAACAATTCAAAATAAAGAGATAGAGAAAGAGAGAATAACACCGGATTTGTTTAGGCAGTTCCCCTTTCGTCCTTGCTTCGGGTACGTCTGCCCCTAATTCTAAAAAGCAGAATTGAGATATGTATTATCTTGTTGCAAAAGTTTATACAAGAGAAGCAATAGTCACCACACACTTAAGCCTAATTGTTGAAGTTGATATTATGTCTTCTCTCTCCTTGATTCAAGTCGAACCAAGTGCCTCAAACATGTTGAACAAACCTCTGGTTCCCGCTACTTGTCTGAACAAACCCACCGGTCTTCAAACCTTTCGCTCAGCTGATTTCGATCACACACCGTTTAAACCCAAATCTTTCTTACACAATCCCCCGGTTACCGCTACTTGATTAAACGAACCCACCGTTCTTCAATCCCTTCGCTCGGCTGAATCTGTGAAGCAAATATCTGTGCAAAAACCCCCAAATTCTCAAGATCTTGGAGGACAAAACCCTAACGGTTTTATTCTAGAAAAATCCATCGAATTCTCAACCCAAACTAGATACACAATCCTACGTTTGGACGTTATCACTTCGATGATTCAAAAGATCAACAAAAATTGTTATGTGTAATTGTTGAGAAAATGAAAGAATGAGGATGAAGATGATGAGAAAAAATTCAGTGTATATCTTTCACTTTTCTTGTTCTATGTTGAAATGATGAGACAAAATGAATATATATGATGCTTAGACCTACTAACAAACATAACAACATTTTAAAACATAACAGATCAGAAAATTAGTCACAAGTCAGTGAACGGTCAACCTAAGCAACAGGGGGTCGACTTGAGCACACCCGAATGCAAAGCTATGCAAAAAATAAAGCTATGCGTCGACCAGAACAGGGCCATGCGTCGACGCAAGCTTGCTTCAAAATGACAAATTTAAATGCTTTCAGTATGAGTCGACCAAAGGGTCGACGTGAGCATACCCGAGAGCAAAAGAGTGGGGATCAACATTTATGCGTCGACCTAAGCAGGGATTTGAGTCGACGCAAACGCCCTAAACATCCAAAAACATTTTCTTTGCTCATATTTTGGTCCACCTAAGCCATGTTTGTGCAAACCTAAGTTTCCTAACATGATCAAATGCATACAAAATATATATGAGATGCTCCTATATGTATAGACACATGACCTTAGAATATTTTGTGCATTGTAAAGCATGAATGCAACCTAAGATGCAATGATACCATCCAAAGTACAAAGTACAAGCTAATACAAGTTTTGACATCATTAAAATAAGGACCAAGGCACTTTGCCCTCATATACTCCCCCTTTTTTATGATGGCAAAACGGTTGCAAAATCTTTAGCTTATCGAGTACTTTGAGAATCATCCTCCCCCTAATTTTGTGCATTCTTTCAAAAGAAAATCTGATCTATCTTTGTGAAATGAAGTACTGTTTTTTGCATTCTCTTCTTCCCCTTTGACAACATCAAAAAGAGGGTAGCACAAGGTCAACGAAACTATAATATATTCATATGAACACAATCATATACTTTGCAACAGATACACATTTACAAACATTCACATAAAATGATGTTAATGCAAGGATTAGGAACATAAATAAAACAAGAAGCATATAAAGAAAATTGAGTGCATTACACAACCAAAATGTTCAATACAATTTCAAGTCATAAAAACCAACAAGATAACAAAACATAAAATGACATGCAAAATAAAACATGAGATGCACTACATCAAAACAACTCAACCCTCTAAGGTCTCCTCCCCTTATATGGATGACCCCTCCCTCTGAAATATTAATCTGGAGGTGGTGTTTGTTGCTCATCCAAGTGTTCAGTAAGTTCTAAGACAACTCTGTTGAAAGTATTGAAGCTATTCGTAAGAGCGCGATTCTGACCATCAGCTGTTTTAGCCATAGTATCAAACCATTTTATCACAGCGGAGGAAAACAAATCAAAGTTCTCACTTTGAGCTTGAAGCTGGTCCTGCAAAGCGGTGTACCTTTCCTCTTGAGCAGTAGCAAATTTTGTTGTTGGAGCTACATATTTCTTAATATGTTAAGAACTTCATCATTGTTTTGTTGAGGTCTAGGTGGAGACAGAGGCATGTAGTATGAATCTTGATGATTCCAGTCATCTGTTGGAGGCATGTAGGATGAACCTATAATTGTCTAGCCTATGTGTTGGCACTCACCCCAGCCTTGATTGGCACAGGGATCTTGAGCGAGTGAGTGACCCAAACAATCATTGTTATCATGATCACCATCATGATGGTCATTCTCCATCTCATGAGCTTCCTCTTCCTCCTCTTCATCTTCATCTTCATCTTCATCATCATCCGAATCCTGAACCCTTGAACTTGAGGCTTTCACCTTGAACCTGTAGCACTTCTCTTTACGATCTCAAATATAACCCATCATAGTTAGGGTCTTTTGACTAAATTCTTGATCATCTGTCAAAGAAACGTATGGAATACCTTGGACAACAACCTTAGCCCGATTAAGTACACTTTGAATAAAAGTGGCATAACACAAAGCAGTACCTCGACCAGATTCCTTCAGAGCAAATATCCTACTAGCAATGTAATGAGGCCAATGAATCTTTATCTTATTCTTCAACACATAAACCAAATGTACCTCAGCTTGGTCAACTCTAGAGTAACCTCCCTTCTTAGGACGAAGGATGTTAGATACAATTCATTATATAATTCTGTCAATCGGCTTCAAACGACCAATAGTAACAGTTTTAGGAAACAAGTCACTAGCCATAATATGATCAGCACAGGGATCCTTCAACATTGAGTTCAGAGCAGTCTTAAACTCATATCCCGCGGCCAATTTTGTATCGGTGATCTTAGGATTAGGTGAAAACCGTGGACACATATCGAATAAATCTTTCTGTTAGTTCCTGGATTGGCTGGAATTTTGGTAAAACAAAGTATATTCAATGTTGATGTCAAGGTGTTGATGTTGCAACATTGAAGTCTTAACACTGGGCTGTGTTAAGTATTTAATTGCTGAAGTTGGATGTCTGATGTCACACATGTGATGTTGTAACATCAGATCTACAGAATCAATAACGTCAGGTTGTGATGTTTTTAGGGTTGCGTTTTAGCTGGAATTGTGGAGAGCAAGCTGTCTCATTGGATGCGAATATCTTGGGATAGATATTTGCTACTGCATAGGAGATCTGTTGCAGATTTATAGGAGATTTAAAAGGTTGAAGATTTAAAAAGATTTTAGGAGAAAATCTGTTTTAATATTCAGTTTTAAATAACAAATCTGGGAGATATTGTAGCAAGTCCAAGACCAATTCAAGGAGCTATATAAAGCGCACAAGACCAAAGGAAAAAGGTACAGAAAACATTCAGAAGATCAGGAGCTGGAGGCTTAGTGTCTAGAGTTTGTTTAGAGTGCTTGTATTTACACTATTCTAGGGCTTGAATAGGTGTTGTGTTTCTGTCCTCTCTAGAAGCTGTGAAGCAATAGAGAGTGTTTGCTTGATCAAAGCTGTGAAGTAAGATCAAGGGTACTCAAAGTGGGTTCTTTGAGTGTTTGTAAGGGATTGAGTGGTGTTCTCATACCTAAGTGGGTTCTTAGGTAGGAAGTCATTAGTAGAGTATAAGTTTAGGAGATTGTCAACGAGTTGTTGAGTCTGTAAATTATATCTACAAGTAGTGAATTCCATCCCTGGCTTGGTAGCCCCCAGAGTAGGTTGGTTGTAACTGAACTGGGTCAACAATTCTTGGTGTTATTTTACTGTTATTGATGTCCATTGTGCAGAGTGTGTTGTTGTGACATCACACCTTAACATCACACGTCTGATACCAGAATTTCAATTGGTATCAGAGCAGGCATCCTGTCTGTCTCTGGGTGAGATCTAGGGAAGTTACTTTCTGGTGTAAAGATGGACAAAGAAGTTGGAGGATTCGTCAACAGACCCCCTATTTTGGATGGATCCAATTATGATTATTGGAAGCCAAGCATGACCACCTTCTTAAAATCCTTGGACAGCAGGGCTTGGAAGGCTGTTATTAAAGAATGGAAAGCACCTATCATGTGTGAGAAAGATGATGCCGGCAAAGATAAAGAAGGCACCTCTAAGCCTAATCCTAAAGAAGAGTGGACCAAGGAGGAAGATGAGCTTGACCTTGGAAATTCCAAAGCTCTAAATGCCATCTTCAATGGAGTAGATAAGAATGTCTTCAAGTTAATCAATACCTGTGAGGTTGCCAAGGAAGCATGGGATATTTTGAAGGCCACTCATGAGGGTACATCTAGAGTTAAGATGTCAAGACTTCAGATTTTAACATCAAAATTTGAAGGCCTGAAGATGAAGGAAGATGAGACTATCCATGACTTCCATATGAATGTGCTTAAGCTGGCGAATGCATCCAGTGCTCTTTGTGAGAAAATGTCAGAAGAAAAGCTTGTAAGGAAAATCCTTAGGTCCCTTCCTAAGAGGTACAAGATGAAGGTGACTGCTATTGAAGAAGCACAAGACATCAGCCAGACGAGGGTTGATGAGCTCGTTGGACCACTTCAAACATTTGAGCTTGGGTTAAATGAAGAAGAACCTGAAAAGAAGCCAAAAAGTATAGCCTTGACTTCAAATGCTCAAGAAGAGAAAGGGAAGAGTACTGAATACCAGGAGGATTTATCTCAGGTCATAGCTATATTGGGAAGGCAGTTCAACAAGGTGTTCAAGAGGATGAACAATAACTACAAGCCTAATGTCAAGAACATCTCTTCTGACATCAGCAAGTCAATAGAGAAGGATGAAGAGAAGACTGCCCAAGATAAAGGAGTTCAGTGCTTTGAATGTGAAGGTTATGGACATGTCAAGAAAGAATGTCCCACATTCTTGAAGAAGCAAAAGAAGGGCATGACAGTTTCCTGGTCTTAATCTGATAGTGAAAGTGAAGGTGAGTCAGCAAAGCATGTTAGAGCCTTAACAGGAACTGTTGTTTCTGATGATGATAGTGATGGAGAAATAACTTATGAGGAGTTAGCATCTACTTATCAAGAGCTGTGTTTAAAAAGTGCTGAGATTTGTCAAGAAAATAAGTGTCACAAGTAACAGATTGCTCAGCTTGAGAATGTAAAAGCTGATCTGGAAAATGAAGTTGTACTAGTTAAATCTCAACTTGATCAGGTGACAAAATCTGTTAGGATGATGAACAGTGGTACAACCACTCTTGATAAGATTCTTCAGTCAGAGAAAGTTGCTGGAGATAAATCAGGTATAGGATATGTGGTTGAGGAAAAGGACTCTACAGAAGCTAGCACTTCAGGAACAAAGAAGGAGATGTCCCAACCAATGTCTCAGCATCAAACAAAGAGACATGATTCTACACCTAAGAAGGTTACTCATCCACAGCCTCAGAATGTTGAGAAGAAGAATGCTCATCATCAGAAGAAGGTGCAGTTTCAGGGAGCTAGTCAGTATATGCCACCTCAATATCACAAGAGCATGAAGGCTGCTAGGTTCAATCAGAACATGGTTCATCAACATCAGGGGAACATGTATGAATATGGATACAACAATGTTGTGCCTCATTACTATGGAAGAAGGAAGCCTCATCACCATAGGAGACAGTTCAAAAGACAGTATCCTTACCATAGAAGACAGTCAAACTATGGTAGTAGAAGACAATAGCCTTATCGTAGAAGAAGAAATCAACACTATGGATGGCAGCACCAGCAACATCATCATCATGGTGGCAGAAGGTTTAACCACTTTAGAGATGACAGAGTTAGATGCTTCTACTGTGGCAGATTTGGACATATGCAGTTTTCTTGGTTCAAGCTTCATGGTTATCCAAATTCTGCTCCTCAACCCAGACAGAAAGAGGTCAGGCCCAAAGTAGTAAAATAATGGGTTCCTAAAGCTCAGGTCACATGTCTATCAGATGGATATTTTGCTATGGATGCATGGTACTTTGACAGTGGATGTTCAAAGCACATGACTGGATCCAAGAAGCATTTGGTAGATTTCAATCCTTGTCATGCAAATGATGTTATTTTTGGAAATGGTGAAAAAGGAGTAGTAGAAGGAGTTGGAAGAGTGAAGAATCATGATAGTCTTACTCTTGATAATGTGCTCATTGTTCAAGGGTTGAGTGCTAATTTAATTAGCATAAGTCAACTTTGTGATGAAGGTTACAAGGTAAGCTACACCAAAGATGAGTGTGTGGTATCTGATGAGCATAATCAGGTTGTTATGAAGGGTGTCAGATCCAAAGATAATTGCTATCAGTGGATACCTCAAGTGGATAGCTTATCTAGTGATGTTAAGGATGATTCTGTAACATCAGATGGTGACATCAAGTGTGAAAGTATGGTGATAAGTCAATCTGGGTTAATGACTTATGGTGTTGTTACTCCTAAGTTGGATGATGTGTTAAAAGCCAACTTGAGTAGTCAGTTATGTGAGCAAGATGAAGGGGTCAACAATGTTGATGGAAGGATCAAAAGCTGTGACCTTAAGAAGTGTTGGGAGCTGAATACTTGCAAGGCCAAGAAAGATGACAACCTGACTAATGACTCCTATAGTTAAGAAGAAAAATTTCACAGGTTGACAATCCTTAGGTTGGAAGATGCAGATGTTAGAGCTGATGTTAAAACATCTCAAGTCAAGAAAGGTACTTCAAGCCTTAAAATAAAGAAGAGTGATGATGAACTAATTGCAAAAGTGGTTCCTGGGGTTGCTAAACGACTGAAATCAAGGAAGAGGAAAGCTATTGAGTCACCTCCAAAGATGAGAACTGATAAGCAGAAGATCTATGTGGATGATACTACAAAATCCAGGAGTAAAGTGTTAATCTCTTCCAGAAATAGGAAGATCAGAGATAAGTCTGATGATAATGTCCAGGATATCTCTCAAATGAAGAAAGTCGTTGTTGTTAGAACTTCTGAGAAAATTCAAAAGGCCATACTAGATAACATTCCTGTGCTTTTCATAAAATGGTGGAAGTATGTTCTGGAAAAAGAATTTGGTATAGATACTCTGGATATGGTTGAGTTTGCTAGGATATGGTTCAGAGAGGGTGTGGGAACTTATGGTATTCAGGTGTGTATGAATAAGTTGCTTTGACTGTGTTTTATTGGGAGCTTCTTGAAGGACTTCTTTGTGCAATGAGTCCTTTGAATGGTGATGAGAAGCTGATGTCCCAAAAGATGTTATAACGTCATGTTTGCTGGTGGTTATATCTGGAAGATGATTAAGATTGGACATATGGAGTTGAATGCTCTAGCATTTTTGGTCAGAAGAGGTGGAGATTTTGGTCATGTGTTCTGGAAAAGCATGACTACTGTCTTTGAAGACTTCACCAGTTTCAACAACTACTGGTGGATGTAAGGATAGAGGAATTGTGATCTCTTGAAGAGACTGGATCTCAGTAAAGCTTATAAGTAAACTGAGAATTTGTGGAGTTTGTGACACAGTGTTGAGTGGAGCATATGTAATACTCTGGTGTCAAGAGTGTCAAGAGTATCCTTGGTGAAGGATGTCTTTGTTCTGGATCTGAAGCTTAGTGCTTACATTATATCTAAGGAGCATCTACATAGTCATATGGGAGAATGATGAAGTAGAAGGTTTGTCTTGGATGGTGAAGATGAATTGTATGATAGCCAATGGAGAAAGGGACAGTGGTACCAAAATGCATGTACTCAGAAAATGTGCTCAAATGTTCATCTCCATCTAGAGCAGTTGTTAATCATGACAGGGGGAGTACTTGTCTATGGATTTTGCAGCAAAGGTGCATTTCTGGTGAAGATTGGTTGCCTCTTATGAGGATATAATGTCAGATAGCATTAGGTTGTTGATTGGTGTTGTTGGTATGGCCTTGAATGGTTCTAGTCATATGAAGCAAATTGTTTGAATCTTGCTCGCACATGCTTCTGAGGAGATGTCTGAAGACAAGATTGAATCATGGCCTTGAATAGATTGTACACTTGTCTTGGTGTGTGTTATTCTAAGTGTGAGGAGTTGACTTAGAGTTCAGTGGAAGACATTGTGTGTGTGCTTCAGATCTTGTGGTTGATTGTGTGAAGCCTTCTTGACTGGATGGATGAAGACTATGACTAATGGTAGAGGAGCTGACAGAAGATGTACTGGTTGAAGCTTGTCTAATTGTGGCTAAAAAGGGGGAGATTAGCCAAGATAGTCAAGAGTACTATTGCCATAGGCTGCTAATGTAATGCAGTTATTGAGGGGGAGTTTTGATTGAACTTGACATTTGAAGAGTGCAGCCAAGCAGACATCTAGGGGAGTAAAGTGCTGCACATTGTGAGCTACTGAACAGCTGTGATGCTGGTTCGTGTTTTAGAGGGGGAGCACCAATTGGCTGTTGTCAATAATGAAGATGGTGCTGTAGCAGATCAAGTGATGAAGATTATGAAAATTGTCAAACTGCTGCTGATGAAGAGTTTCAAATTATTGAAGTTTTTCCGCTGCTAAAGTCTCTGAAGATGCAGAGTGCAGAACTTGATTGCAGAGTGCAGAGATTGTTTTAGCCAAAATTAGCCAAAGGGGGAGATTATTAGTTCTTGGATTGGCTGGAATTTTGGTAAAACAAAGTATATTCAATGTTGATGTTGCAACATTGAAGTCTTAACACTGGGCTGTGTTAAGTATTTAATTGCTAAAGTTGGATGTCTGATGTCACACAGGTGATGTTGTAACATCAGATCTGCAGAATCAATAACGTCAGGTTGTGATGTTTTTAGGGTTGCGTTTTAGCTGGAATTGTGGAGAGCAAGTTGTCTCATTGGATGCAAATATCTTGGGATAGATATTTGCTGCTGCATAGGAGATCTGTTGCAGATTTGTAGGAGATTTAAAAGGTTGAAGATTTAAAAAGATTTTAGGAGAAAATCTATTTTAATATTCAGCTATAAATAACAAATCTGGGAGATATTGTAGCAAGTCCAAGACCAATTCAAGGAGCTATATAAAGCGCACAAGACCAAAGGAAAAAGGTACAGAAAACATTCAGAAGATCAGGAGCTGGAGGCTTAGTGTCTAGAGTTTGTTTAGAGTGCTTGTATTTACACTATTCTAGGGCTTGAATAGGTGTTGTGTTTCTGTCCTCTCTAGAAGCTGTGAAGCAATAGAGAGTGTTTGCTTGATCAAAGCTGTGAAGTAAGATCAAGGGTACTCAAAGTGGGTTCTTTGAGTGTTTGTAAGGGATTGAGTGGTGTTCTCATACCTAAGTGGGTTCTTAGGTAGGAAGTCATTAGTAGAGTATAAGTTTAGGAGATTGTCAACGGGTTGTTGAGTCTGTAAATTATATCTACAAGTAGTGAATTCCATCCCTGGCTTGGTAACCCCCATAGTAGGTTGGTTGTAACCGAACTGGGCCAACAATTCTTGGTGTTATTTTACTGTTATTGCTGTCCATTGTGCAGAGTGTGTTGTTGTGACATCACACCTTAACATCACACGTCTGATACCAGAATTTCACTTTCCAAACATTGGCATCAACCGAGAGACTTTTATCGCCTATCTTATAGCAATAATCAAAACCATCAAACTTACCCTGTATACTCGTATAGAATAACCTGACCAAATCTTCATTATATTTTGTATCACATTCTAAAAACTGATCAAACTTTTGAAAATCAAGCAGTTCAACAACTTCTCGAATATGCATGCGTTCATCCCTTTTCGGATAATACACAAATTGTTTGACAATTGATGTTTTACTAAAATTCTCCCTATAGGTTGCAGCCAGTTCATCAAAGAGTAAGGAAATAGCATTTACCGAAATGTTTGACCGAGGTTGTGAAGTACCTGCCTGAGAGATTGAAGCTCTTGTGGTTCTTTTTCCTGTTGCTCCTGTAGAAGCCATGGAAACTCTAATTTTGGTGAAGATGAGCAATACCCGAGTATGGATTGATGATAAGAAACCCACTTGAAAGCTTATGAATGTTTGAAGTTTCTGTTTTGATGAATTTTTAAAAATGGGTTTTGAGGGTTTGTAGAGAGTTCTAGAGAGTAGGAGAGGAGAAGTACGAGGAAGAGATGCAAATGATAATGATTTGAAAGTTTTGAAATAAGTCAATACAATTAATGAGTTTAATTTCCAAGAGAAAAAAAGATGAAACGCTTCAATTTCCAAGGAAATTTTTAGCATTTCGCAGCGACGCGTCGACCTAAACCTAGGATACGTCGACGCAAGCTGTGTAAAAATGCACAAATTTAAATTCCAACAGTATGAGTCGACCCATGGGTCGACCTATGCTTACCCGATTCAAAAAATATTGAAATAGAAAAAGGCATGAGTCGACCTATGCCCTATTTTGGTCGACGCATGCGGTGCAAACATGTAAAAATGCAAAATTTCAAGTTATGTATGCATCAACTAAGAATAAATAACAAGCTCACACATATTTCAATCATTAAAATGGATTAAAATTGGTCTAAACCATATAATTGACATCATGATAACACACACCATAGCATAATTTCTTACATATATATATGTGATCAAAAATAGTTAACAAGAGAGGAACGATATTACCTCCAATGAAGATGGATGATGGATGCCCTCACATAGCTTGATCTTCTTGATATAGTTAATAAAAAAATATAGACAGGCATAGATATAGAGCATGCAGCCATTCAATTTTAAACACGATCCGAGATATCGAGAACACCAAGTTCCCTACGGATGTTAAAGAAAGGCTCTGTCGCAAGTGGTTTTGTGAAAATATCAGCAAGTTGATTCTTGGTATCAACATGCTCAAACAAAACATCACTTTTCTCTACATGATCCCTAAGGAAATGATGGCGAATTTCAATATGTTTCGTGCGTGAATGTAGTAAAGGGTGTTTGGTTAAGTTAATGGCGTTTGTATTATCACACAAAATGGGAATACGTTCAAGTTTAACATTGAAGTCAAGTAATTGTTGCTTGAGCCATAAGACTTGAGCACAACAACTACCGGCCGAAACGTATTCTGCCTCGGCTGTTGATGAATCAACGAAAACTTGCTTTTTGCTATGCCAACTCACTAAGGAATTTGAGAAGAAATGACAAGTGCCACTAGTACTTTTCCTATCCGATTTGCAACCGGCAAATTCGGAATCAGAATAGCCAACCAAAGAGAAATCACTTACCTTGGAATACTAAAGCCCATACTTTGGAGTACCACATAGGTATCTAAGTATGCGCTTGACGACTTTTAAATTCGATTCATTGGGACATGATTGATACCTAATACACGTACATACATAAAACATGATGTCCAATCGAGATGCAGTAAGATAGAGGAGAAAACCTATCATACCTCTATATTTCTTTACATCTACATCCTTACCATTCTCATCTCGATTAAAGTTTACACATGTAGGCATTGGAGTGTCAATTGCTTTAGAGTTAGCCATGTCAAAGCGCTTGAGTAGCTCATAGCAATACTTCGTTTGGCTCATGAACATTCCTTCTTCGAGTTGTTTGATTTGCAATTCAAGGAAGTAGTTTAGCTCCCCTATCATGCTCATCTCGAACTCTCCCTGCATCAACTTAGAGAACTTCTTGACCATATTCATGTTAGTAGATCCACATAGTATATCATCTACATATACTTGTACCAAAATGGAGTGCTTTCCTTGACGTTTAATGAAGAGAGTTGTATCAACCTTCCCTCTTGAGTACCCTTGGTCTAGTAATAATTTGCTAAGACGTTCATACCAAGCCCTAGGGGCTTACTTGAGACTGTACAAAGCGCGTTTAAGCTTATAAACATGATTAGGATACTCATGAGATTCAAAACTAGGAGGTTGAGCTACATAAACCTCTTCATTAATGTATCCGTTTAGAAAAATACTCTTTACATCCATCTGAAATAATTTGAAATTTTTAGCATATGCGTAAGCAAGCAAAATACGTATATCCTCAAGTAGGGAAACAGGAGCATAAGTTTCCTCATAGTCTATTCCCTCCTCTTGGTTATACCCTTGCGCCACTAAGCGCGCTTTGTTTCTTGTTATGACTCCATTTTTGTCAAGCTTGTTCCTAAACACCCATCTGGTGCCAATTACTCGATGGCCTCGCGGAGGAAGGACAAGGTCCCAAATCTTATTCCTTTTAAATTGATTTAATTCCTCTTGCATTGATAAAAACCAATGTTCATCGAGTAAGGCCTCTTTAGAATTTGTAGGCTCAACCTGAGAGACGAAAACAAAGTGATAACAAAAGTTACTTAGCTTGGATCTCGTAGTTACTCCCTTTGAAATGTCACAAAGTATGTTGTCAATAGGATGGTCTTTAGAGGACTTCCAAGCTAGAGGAAGGTCATCGTTGTTAGTCAGATGATCCTCCTCAATCTCCTACAGATGGTGATCTTTTTCCTCCTCAACTTTCACTACTTCAGGTTGATCAATCCCTTTTTCAGTGTCCTTGAGTATGTCTTCTGAAGATACATCTGCACCATGAAAAGAAATACCTTTTCCGACATTTTTTGGATAAGATTCATCAAAAGTAACATGTACGGATTCTTCAACAGTAAGTAACCTTTTATTATATATCCTATATGCCTTACTAGTTTGAGAGTATCCAAGAAAGATACCTTCATCGGCCTTAGAATCAAACTTGTCAAGGTTCCCCTTACCATTATTCAACACAAAACATTTACAACCAAAAACGTGAAGGTGTGATACATTGGGCTTCCTCCCTTTCAAAAGCTCATACGGAGTTTTATTTAGAATAGGATGGATGAGCACCCTATTCAAAACATAACAAGCCGTACTAATGACATCGGCCCAAAAGTATTTAGGAAGGCCACTGTCATTGATAATAGTTCTCCCCAATTCTTCCAAAATTCAATTTTTACGTTCCACAACCCCGTTTTGTTGAGGAGTACATGGTGCGGAAAAATTATGATCAATCCCATTCCTATCACAAAATTCTTCAAAGATATAATTTTCAAATTCACCTCCATGATCACTTCGGATTGTTACAATGTTTGTGTTCAATTTGTTTTGAGAGAGCTTGGAAAACTTCTCAAAAGCCGAAAAAGTATCACTCTTGCTTGCTAAGAAAATAGTCCAGCAAAACCAGAGTAGTCGTCGACAATCATAAAATCGTAGTAGTTACCACTTAAGCTTTTAATCCTAGATGGTCCAAAGAGGTCCATATGGAGGAGTTTAAGGGGTCTCGTGGTTGAAACAATATTTTTATACTTAAACGAGATCCTTGTTTGCTTCCCCATTTGGCACGCATCACATAAGTGATCTTTTGAAAACTTGATTTTGGGTAAGCCGACTACTAGGTCCTTAGAGACTACGTTATTTAGCAAATCTAAATTGACACGGGCCAAACGCCTATGCCATAACCATGAATCTTCACTCATGGTGACAAGACATTTGTCGCTACTCAACGATACCTCACTCAAGTCAAGCATATAAACGTTATTAACCCTCAGGCCTTTAAACATATCCACTTTCTTATCATTATTTTCAATTATGCAGCAATCTTTTGACAATGAGACTTTATAACCCTTGTCGCATAATTGAATAATCCTAATTAGGTTGTGTTTAAGACCCTTAACTAATAGCACGTCTGAGATAGTAGTAGAAGAGAGATTACCTACACTACCTTTGTCGAGTATTGCCCCTTTATTTTTGTCTCCGCAGGTCACAAATCCCTTCTTCTTTGCCACAAAGTCAATGAATATGGAAATGTCTCCTGTCATGTGTCTTGAGCGTCCACTATCGAGAACCCATCTTTTCTCCCTAGACTCAAGACATTGTACCTACACAATCTAACAAGGGAAATAGGTACCCAACTTTTATTATGTCCTTGGTTGTGAGTGAATCTTTGGTTGCATTTGGGCAACCATTGGTAAACGCCTTTAGGAACTAAAAATCTCCTAAAGCGACATTTTGAAATGGTATGACCCCTCTTGCAACAATACAAGCAAGTAAGATTAACATTGGTGTCACTTTTGTTAACTTGATCTCTAATCACATAAGTGAACTTTTGGTAGGGATTATTCATTATTTTCTTAAAATGTGATCTATCAATAGCAAAAGTGAACTTTGGTTCTAGAGCCTTGCCAAGTTTGGCTCTAAGAGTTCTAACCTCTTTTTGCCAAATATGACAAGTTTCACAACCCCAATTTAACTAAATACTCTTGTCTTCCTCAACTTTTGCTTTTGTTGCTTCCACCATAGACTTTTTGAGAGCCTCTAAAAGATCTTTTTCTCCAAATGAGATAAAATTTGTTTGTTTGAAAAGGAATTAGAGGAAGACCAGAGTATTTGGTTAAATTGGGGTTAAATCATAGATCTTTTTCTCCAAATGAGATAAAATTTATTTGTTTGAAGCTAAACGTTTAAAGGCTTCTTTTGCCTCATGGTGTAAAGTATCAAAAGCATGTTGTAATTCAGAATGAGACATTTTATTAGAGTTATCATATTTATCATGTCTTACCTTTTTATTCTTTTTCTTTTGATGAGCGGAGAGACAAAGATTGACGAACTCTTCTTCGTCACTTGAACTATTTTCACTAGATGACTCACTGTCGCTTTCCTAAGCAATGTAAGCTCTTCTAGGTTTACTTTATTTCTTTTGTGGACGATTCTTTTCCTTCCCCTTGTCCTTCTTCATCAATGGACAATCCGGCTTATAATGGCCGACTTTTCCACAAATATAGCAAGACCCTTTGTTTTTCCATTCTTGTTTCCTTCATTCTTAGAAGACCTTGTTTGTCTTCTAAAGCTGACGAGATTATTTTATGAATGTTGAATACCGTTTTTCTTTATATAGCGATTGTATCGCCTCACAAACAGTACCATATCCTCATTCGTATCTTCATCATCCTCATTACTCGATTCACTATCACTTAGCTCTTTTGCGGAGGGCTTTGAGCTAGAAGCCTTTAGAGCTATTAACTTCTTTTGCACATCTTTGTTCTTTTCTTTCTTTTCCTTTTTCTCAAATTGGTCAAGACTAATGAGCACTTGCTCATGTTCCTCAAGCTTGCTAAATAAAGTTGTGATGTCCAAAGTCATGAGGTCATTGGCTTCCTTTATGGCTGTGACCTTTGGTTGCCACTCCCTAGTAAGACACCTCAAAATTTTATTAGTAGCAACGTCATTGGAAACCGGTCTACCAAGTGAGTTTAGTCTATTGATTAAATGAGTAAATCTCTTTTGCATGTCGCCAATGGTTTCCCCTTGCTTCATGTTAAAGAGATCTAACTCTTGTATCAAAGTGTTGATTCAAGCTAGTTTGACATCATTAGTTCCCTCATGGGCAACTTACAATGCGTCCCACATAGCTTTAGCAATCGTACAATGTGAAACTCTATAATACTCATTAACTCTTAAAGAGGAGATTAGAATATTTCTAGCTTTCCAATCGTAGTTATACTTTTTCTCATCTTCTTCGTTCCATTGTGCTTCCGACTTAGGCACAACAACGTTATCTGTATTGGTTATGGTAATTTCCATAGGACCATTTTGTATAACGTTCCATACCTTTCTATCAATATAATTGATATGCACGCGCATACAATCTTTCCAATAACTATAGTTCTCACCGTTAAAAACCGGTGCTCTATTGTACTATCCTTTTGGTTCGTTAGGCATTTTCTAAAATGTTATATGCGAAGCACTAGATGAACCGGTGCTCTTGATACCACTTGTTAGACGATGGTAATGATCCAGAAGGGGGTTGAATAGATCACTAATTTTTAAACAGAGTCGGTGCTTAAAAAAATTGTTTTTAAAAATGTGCGGAAGCGGCCGAGGAACCTAATCCTCTAAATGAATCGTTATCGAAAAGATCATATATGCAGCAAGCCAAATGGAATAACAAATCTAATGAGAAATGGAATCAATAGTTTGAGGATTAATCAATATAAATAATACCACTTTGGTTTGTCCAAGTTTCAATGACTTATGAAGTGTAAACTTAATTTGACAATATCACAAACAGTTTGTGTGCGATCAATTCGTCGAACACTTGCTGTGCATAACACCCCAAGTATTATTTCCTATATAATGTTAGTGCATAATTTTTGCAATTACAATCCAAATGATTGTAATGAGTTTTCAAAACATATTTTCAGCACTTCACGACAGAAGAAATTTATCGATCAATTGATTTTACACAAACGTGAACAATTCAAAATAAAGAGACTGAGAAATGTTTAGGCAGTTCCCCTTTTGTCCTCGCTTCGGGTACGTCTGCCCCCAATTCTAAAAAGTAGAATTGAGATATGTATTATCTTATTGCAAAAGTTTATACAAGAGAATCAATAGTCACAACACACTCAAGCCTAATTGTTGAAATTGATACTATGTCTTCTCTCCCCTTGATTCAAGTTGAATCAAGTGCCTCGAATGTGTTGAACAAACCTCTGGTTCCCGCTACTTGTCTGAACAAACCCACCGGTCTTCAAACCTTTCACTCGGCTGATTTCGATCACACACCGTTCGAACCCAAATCTTTCTTACACAATCCTCCAGTTACCGCTACTTGATTGAACGAACCCACTGTTCTTCAATCCCTTTGCTCAGTTGAATCTGTGAAGCAAATATCTGTGCAAAAACCCCCAAATCCTCAAAATCTTAGAGGACAAAACCCTAACAGTTTTATTCAAGAAAAATCCACCGAATTCTCAACCCAAACTAGATACATAATCCTACGTTTGGACGTTATCACCTCGATGATGCACAAGATCAACAAAAATTGTTATGTGTAATTGTTGAGAAAATGCAAGAATGAGGATGAAGATGATGAGAAAAAATTCAGTGTATATCTTTCACTTTTCTTGTTCTATGTTGAAATGATGAGAAAAAATGAATATATATGATGCTTAGACCCACTAACAAACATAACAGCATTTTAAAACATAGATCAGAAAATTAGTCACAAGTCAGCGAACGGTTGACCTAAGCAACAGGGGGTCGACGTGAGCACACCCGAATGCAAAATTATGCAAAAAATTAAGTTATGCGCCGACCGAAACAGGGCCATGCGTCCACGCAAGCTTGCTTCAAAATGAAAAATTTAAATGCTTTTAGTATGAGTCGACCAAAGGGTCAACGTGAGCCTACCCGAGAGCAAAATAGTGCAGATCAACATTTATGCGTCAACCTAAGCAGGGCTTTGAGTCGACGCAGACACCCTAACATCCAAAAATGTTTTCTTTACTCATATTTTGGTCCACCTAAGCCATGGTTGTGTAGACCTAAGTTTCCTAACATGATCAAATACACACAAAACATATATGAGATGCTCCTATATGTATAGACACATGACCTTAGAATATTTTGTGCATTGTAAAGCATGAATGCAACCTAAGATGCGATGATATTGTCTAAAGTACAAAGTACGAGCTAATACAAGTTTTGACATCATTAAAATAAGGATTAAGGAACCTTGTCCTCACAACATTCACAAGCGTCAAATAGAGATTCCCCCTCTTTCTGCCTAAAGTTTGATATTTCACTCCTTATTTATGCCATTTTACTTAGAAGAAAATATCACGCAAGAAGCGAAGCTTTCAACTCGCCTCAAGTTATGTTTTAAGAAAATTCTTGTGATGCATTTCATCTTTGGATGTTAATAATATTCTCTGTGACACAAAATTCACCCTCTCATCATATTTTTCCTCTTTAAACTAAACCCCTGCATATTCATCGTTCTTAGTTGCAAGTGCTTCTCTTTCCTCTTCCTCTTCTCTTTCTTCTGCAACAATAATGATTTTATTTGTTAGACAAACATTTGATTTGTGACATTTTCCATTACAACGATAACATGTGTCTTCAAGGAGTTTAGCATATGGATTATTCTAACTCTGGACTAGTGTTTTACACAGATGCACACTATTAAGGCTGCTAGTTTCTTTATTCCCAAGTTTGGAATCCCTGGTTGGTGCAGTCTTTTCCTTCTCATCCACTGATTCAAAATTATTCTAGGGTGAATACCTAAAAGATGAGATATTTTGAGGGGATTTCTCGATCAATTATGCCTTTAAAGCTAGTTTGGATAACTTAGCTTTGGTCCATGCTATTTGTAAACTCTTCTTCTCCTGTAAGGATCCCTTTAAGCGACTGATGTATCGAGATCCACTTTCTGGCTCTCTGATTCTCCCAATGCATTGTGCTCAGAAAAATGCAAGAACTCAGTTGTGTATTATGTCACAGTGCTTTTGCCTTGAAATCACTCCATATACATCTTATAAATAATTTGTTCATAATCCTTCAGTAAAAACTGCTTCATCATGAATTGTTTCATTCTTTGCCAAGTTCTGACTAGCCTTTTCCTCTGCCTCTGCCTTTGAACAAAAAGTTTATTCCACTAGGCAACAATAGTACTCTCCAGCCTGATCGCCACCATCTTAAATTGCTTGTTCTTAGGGACGTTGATAACGTCGAAGAACCTATCAACGTCGATATGCCAATCCAGAAACTCCTCATGTCCCATTGTTCTGCAGAACAATGGAATATCAACCTTCACTCGATAGTTGTAACGCCCCGATTCCGATTATTCCCATTTTGTTGAGTCTTTTATTTAAATTGAGTGATAAATTATTTTATTTGTGAAATTGGTGTGTTAATATGCTATGTTGACATGTTATGATATTTTACCGTTTTTGAGAGCTTGCGGGGAAATTAGAATGAAGGGTATCTTGGACATTTCTCAATTAATGATAAGTTAGAAATTTAGTAAAATTGGTAGAAAAGTGATTAAGTGTGGAATTTTGTGAGAAAATGAATTAATTGAATTGAGTAGAAAATAAGAAAAGAAAAAGAGATAAGAAGAAATAGGAGAGAAAGAGAAAGAAAAGAGAAATAGAGAGAGAAAAGGAGAGAAAGAAAGAGGAAGAAGAGAAAAGAGAAGAAAAGGGGAAAAGAGAGAAAAAGAGGAAAAGCTTGGAAATCTTCAAAACAACTTCTAGGAATCGATTTAATCGGGTAAGGGTGTGAAATCTTATTATCTCATCAATGTATATCATTATGTATGTGTTTGCTTGGATGTTTTCTTTTTTTCCATAGCTTGAGTTTTAGGTTGAAATTGAGATTTTTGTGAGGAATCGATGGTTTTACGGTTGAAAATCGGTGTAAACGTAATAGAATACTTGTCATCATGATTGAATTATGTTTTGATGGTTATATGACAGTTTGGAAATGTTTTTGGTGGTGAAAACATGATTTTTGGATGAACTGGTGCGCTGCTGGGTTTTTCTGAAAATGCAGGTTCGTACTGCGAGTGGGTAGCGAGCATTCACTGAGTGTTCGCACTGCGAATGGAGTAGCGAAGGATGCGCTAGCTTTTGCCTTGATTCGCTGGGTGCATCGCATTGCGAATGGGGTAGCGAGCATTCGCTGAGATGTTCGCACTGCGAACGATGAGAATTTTCTAGGCTATTTTGCTTCTGCCTTGGTTCGCTGGTACACTCGCACTGCGAATGAAGTAGCGAAGGACTCGCTAGGAGCTTCGCACTGCGAATGTAGCAGTTTCTCCCAATTTGTTTTCTCTGTAACTTTTGATCTGTGTTTCAGCTTGAGGTGTGGTTTGATGCGTTAGAGAGGTTATGAAATGTACTTTATTATGATGATGTTTTGGAAATGGTTAGCCAATTTAATTATGTCGGAAAGTCGTGAATAGTGTGATTTAGCGACTTTTACCGTTTTATTTGGTGTGTTTTGGATGTGAATCATATAATAGTGCATTGATGTGAATGTATATAGATTGTATGTGATGGTATGAGATGAATGCATGAATATATTCGTGAATATGTATGCATTTCAAGAATGTCTTGAGTCATTTTGTATGTGAAGCATAATGATGTACATTCTTGTGTTGTGTGATTCTAATGAGAATCCGTTGTAACGTTGTGTGCCTATGTGAGGTGTGAGCGATGATTACAAACGATTGTGTGCCCATGAGGGGTGTGAGCAATCGGATTGTGTGCCTATGTGACGTGTGAGCAATCCATAAACATTGTGTGCCTATGTGAGGTGTGAGCAATGGGTGAACATCGTAGGCCCGACGGGGAGTTACATTGGTAACGAGCGATGGTTCCAATAAGTTCCTGAGTGAACTTGAGATGATTGAGTTGGTACCCGCATTGCATTTGCATAAAGTCGTGAGTCGGTCTCTATGATTTGCATTTATCATCTTTATAATTGTGCATTGATGAATAAACATGAATGTGTATGTTTATGTGGAATGATAAGAATTGTGAAAGTATGCAGGATGAATATGCTTGGTTTTGCATATATATATATACATTGTGATGTATATGAGTGAGTTGTGATGAATTGTGGTGAGAATGTAGAATATGTGTATTTTTATGCTAAGATATATAATTATATGCATTGTTATTATGATAATATTTCTCACCCTTCTGCTGTTTTATGATGCTCTATGAGGCATTGCAGAGTAGGTATGCTGGTGGTATTTTTGTGAAGCGTGTCTTCATTCTTTTGGTCGGTCGGCTCTGATATGTAGCACCGGGTAGCTAGGATGTATATGATTCTTTTGTGATACATTTGTACATGTATCTTGTTGATGAATGTTTATGTAAATATGAATTATGTTGGTGGATAATACTTAATGATATATATATATATATATATATATATATATATATATATATATATATATATATATATATATATATATATGTATGTTTGATGTTATTCAATGTTTAGATTTTCCGCTTTTATTCTAAATATTGAGATGTGGGTGTAAGGACTAAGTTCCTCTGTTGCAAAGTTACCCCACTGTTGCATATCAATCGTTGAGCAGGTGTTGAATGTTTTAATTTCATGTATAATGTGACAAACCTCTTTTATACTATGTTTATAATTATACTCTGACGAAATTATTAATATGTGCCTAAATGAAAAGTGATTATTTGGGGGTATAGAAAGGGGGTGTTACATTAAGTGGTATCAGAGCCAGTGTTGAGTCAGTTGTGTCTGTCTTGTGGTTGTGATGGTTGAACTGTTGTTTAACCTTGTTGTCATTTTTGGGAATGATCAGAATATGGCTGGTAGAAACGACAATGTGATGGCTGCTGCTTTGGAAGCAATGGCTAGGGCGGTGTAAGGTGCGCCGAATGTGAATGCTAATGACGAGTTCAGGAAGAATCAACCACCGGTCTTCAAAGGAAGATTTGATCCCGATGGTGCTCAAATTTGGTTGAAAGAGATTGAAAGGATCTTCAGAGTCATGGACTGTGTGGAGGAGAATAAGGTGAGGCTTGGGTCTCACATGCTAAAGGAAGAAGCCGACGATTGGTGGGTCGGTATGCGTCAAGTTCTTGAGGTGGATGATGAAGAGATAACATGGGATTTATTTCGTACCGAGTTCTTGAGGAAGTATTACCCTGAAAGTGTGAAAGGGAAGAAGGAGATGGAGTTTCTTGAACTAAAACAAGGTAGTATGTCTGTGGTGGACTATACTGCTAAGTTTGTGGAGTTGGTTCAATTCCATCCTCACTATGCTGCAATTACTGTTGAGTTCTCAAAGTGTATTAAGTATGAGAATGGTTTGCGTCCCGAGATTAAACAAGTTGTGGGATATCAAAGGATAAGAAGGTTTACGGATTTGACGGAATGTTGTAGAATCTTCGAGGAAGATAGCAAGGCTCGTTCTACACATTACAAAAGTTTGAATGAGAGGAAGGGAAAGTAACAAGCTAGAAGTGGACCTTATGTGACACCCGTTGATAAGGGCAAGCATAGGGGAAACTTTGAGAAGAGATCTGGAGGAGGAGGTTCCGGTTCCGTTAAGTGTTACAAGTGTGGTGAAATGGGTCATAAATCATTTGAGTGTGGGAAGACCGTGGTGAAATGTTCTAACTGCGGAGATCTTGGGCATGCTACTACCGATTATAGAAGGAATGTAGTGAAGTGCTATAATTGTGGAGAAGTGGGTCACATTAGTACTAAGTGTACTAATCCGAAACAAGCTCAAGCGGGCGGAAAGGTGTTTGCATTAGCAGGAACGAACACTACTAGTGCAGGCCGTTTGATTAAAGGTACATGCTTTATTAATAGTATGCCTTTAGTTGCTATTATTGATACGGGAGCGACTCATTCATTCATTTCTCATGAGTGCGCTAAGCGTTTGAATTTGTTTATGACTTCTTGGGGTGGTGAGATGGTTATTGAGACTCCTGCTTCAGGGTCGGTAACTACGTCTTTGGTGTGTGTAAGTTGTCCTTTGACCATGTATGGTAAAGACTTCCTTATGGATTTAGTGTGTTTGCCGTTGGAGGGATTGGACGTAATCTTGGGTATGAACCGGTTGCGGTTTAATCGAGTTCATATAGATTGCTATCAGAAGTTAGTAAGGTTTCCTTCTTTGGAAGATGATGAAGATGAGAGTTTCCTATCCACTAAAGAGTTGAAGAAACTTTTAGCGGACGAAGCTCAATTGTTCGGTTTGTTTGCATCATTGTCGGTGGAGAGTAAAGTTGAGCTCGATGTATTCCCAGTGGTGTGTGATTTTCCAGAATTATTTCCGGAGGATATTACGGACGTACCGCCGGAAAGAGAAGTTGAGTTTTCTATTGATCTAGTTCTGAGTACTAGACAGGTTTCGATGGCACCGTATCGTATGTCGGCATCGGAGTTGGTAGAATTGAAGAAGCAATTGAATGACTT
The DNA here is from genome assembly GCA_022829125.1 of Lathyrus tuberosus. Lineage (NCBI taxonomy): Eukaryota > Viridiplantae > Streptophyta > Magnoliopsida > Fabales > Fabaceae > Lathyrus > Lathyrus tuberosus. The sequence goes on along the minus strand of JALAZF010000910.1, from coordinate 881,937 downwards.
GTTGGACAAGAGATTTGTAAGGCCAAGTGTTTCTCCTTGGGGTGCTCCGGTATTGTTGGTAAAGAAGAAGGATGGGAGTATGCGGTTATGCATTGATTATCGACAATTGAACAAGGTGACAATTAAGAACAAGTATCCGCTTCCTAGGATCGATGATTTAATGGACCAATTGGTTGGTGCGCGTGTTTTTAGCAAGATTGATTTGAGATCGGGATATCACCAGATTCGTGTGAAAGAGGAGGATATTCAAAAGACGGCCTTTAGGACACGGTATGGCCATTACGAATATTCCGTGATGCCATTCGGGGTTTCTAATGCGTCGGGTGTGTTTATGGAATACATGAATCGTATTTTTCATGAGTAGTTAGATCGTTTTGTGGTTGTGTTCATCGATGATATTTTGATTTATTCTAAGTCTCAAGAGGAGCATGAAGAGCATTTGAGGATTGTGTTACAAATTTTGAAAGATAAACAATTGTATGCTAAGTTGTCGAAATGTGAATTTTGGTTATCGGAAGTAAGTTTTCTTGGACATGTTATTTCCGGTAGTGGTATTAGTGTTGATCCATCCAAGATTGATGCGGTGATGCAATGGGAGGCTCCTAGATCGGTTACGGAGATTCGAAGCTTTTTAGGCTTGGCGGGTTATTATCGGAGGTTTATTGAGGGATTTTCGAAGTTGACACTTCCGTTAACGCAATTGACTTGTAAAGGAAAGGCTTTCATTTGGGATATTCATTGTGAAGAGAGTTTCAATGAGCTAAAAAGAAGGTTGACAACGACTCCAATCTTGATTTTGCCAATTCCGACGGAACCATTTGTTGTGTATTGTGATGCTTCATTGGTTGGTTTAGGTGGTGTTTTGATGCAAGATGGAAAAGTTGTGGCTTATGCTTCAAGACAATTGAGAGTGCATGAAAAGAATTATCTTACGCATGACTTGGAGTTAGCGGCCATGGTATTTGTTTTGAAAATTTGGAGGCACTATCTTTATGGTGCAAGGTTTGAAGTTTTTAGTGATCACAAGAGCTTGAAATATTTATTTGATAAAAAAGAATTTAACATGAGACAAAGAAGGTGGTTAGAGCTTTTGAAGGATTATGATTTTGGTTTGAATTACCATCCGGGTAAGGCAAACGTGGTGGCCGATGCTTTGAGTCAGAAGTCGTTACATATGTCTGCATTGATGATGAGAGAATGGGAACTTTTGGAGAATTTTAGAGACTTGAGTTTGGTTTGTGAAATGACGCCGAGAAGTGTGAAACTTGGTATGCTACATGTTACGAATGATTTTCTTGCAACGGTAAGTGAAAAACAAAAGTTGGATTTGAAGTTCGTTGATTTGATGATGAGTGAGAATGAGGATTTCAAGGTTAATAATTTTGGAGTTTTGAGATTCCGTGGTCGTATTTGTATTCCCGATCATGCGGAGTTGAAAAAGATGATATTGGAAGAAGGACACTGAAGTAACTTAAGTATTCATCCGGGAGCGAATAAAATGTATCAAGATTTGAAGAAAATATTTTGGTGGTCCGGATTAAAGAGGGATGTGGCTCAATTTGTGTATGTGTGCTTAACTTGTCAAAAGTCTAAGGTGGAACATCAAAAGCCTAGTGGATTGATGCAACCGTTGGACATTCCGGAGTGGAAATGGGATAGTATATCGATGGACTTTGTTACGGGATTGCCGAATACGCAAAGAGGTCATAATGCTATTTGGGTGATCGTTGATAGGCTTACTAAATCTGCTCACTTCATTCCAATTGATATTAGTTATCCTTTGGAGAAGTTAGCCGAGATTTATGTTCTTGCGATTGTGAAGTTACATGGAGTTCCTAAGAGTATTGTATCGGATAGAGATCCTAGATTCACGTCGAGGTTTTGGGAGAGTTTACAAAAGGCTTTGGGTTCTAAGCTAAGATTGAGTTCGGCTTATCATCCGCAAATGGATGGTCAAACCGAGAGGACAATTCAATCGTTGGAGGATTTATTGCGTGCTTGTGTGCTCGAGCAAGGTGGTGCTTGGGATAGTTATTTGGCGTTGATTAAGTTCACCTACAATAATAGTTTTCATTCAAGTATAGGTATGGCACCATTTGAGGCTTTGTATGGTCGAAGATGTCGAACACCTTTGTGTTGGCATGAAACCAGTGAGAGGACGATAGTTGGACCGGAGATGGTACAACAAACAACGGAGAAAGTGAAGTTTATTTGTGAGAAGATGAAAGCTTCTCAAAGTAGACAAAAGAGCTATCATGACAAGAGAAGGAAAGATCTTGAGTTTCAAGAAGGCGACCATGTGTTTTTGAGAGTTACGCCGGTTACGGGTGTGGGTCGTGCTTTGAAGTCGAAGAAGTTGACTTCTCGTTTTATTGGTCCGTATCAGATTTCTGCACGAGTTGGTGTTGTGGCTTACCGTGTGGCGTTGCCTCCGAATCTTTCGAATTTGCATGATGTATTCCATGTTTCGCAACTTCGGAAGTATGTTCCGGATCCGTCACATGTTATTCCTATGGACGAGGTTGAAGTGAGAGATAACCTTACGGTTGAAGCTTTACCGATTAGGATTTTGGACCGTGAAGTTAAGAAGCTAAGAGGCAAGGATATTGCGCTTGTGAAAGTAGCGTGGGGAGGCGCTGCGGAAGGCAATATGACTTGGGAACTAGAGTGTAGGATGCGAGAGTCGTATCCGGAGCTGTTTGAATCAGGTAATATTTTCGAGGACGAAAATTTCTAAAGTAGGGGAGAGTTGTAACGCCCCGATTCCGATTATTCCCATTTTGTTGAGTCTTTTATTTAAATTGAGTGATAAATTATTTTATTTGTGAAATTGGTGTGTTAATATGCTATGTTGACATGTTATGATATTTTACCATTTTTTAGAGTTTGTGGGGAAATTAGAATGGAGGGTATCTTGGACATTTCTCAATTAATGATAAGTTAGAAATTTAGTAAAATTGGTAGAAAAGTGATTAAGTGTGGAATTTTGTGAGAAAATGAATTAATTGAATTGAGTAGAAAATAAGAAAAGAAAAAGAGATAAGAAGAAATAGGAGAGAAAGAGAAAGAAAAGAGAAATAGAGAGAAAAAGGAGAGAAAGAAAGAGGAAGAAGAGAAAAGAGAAGAAAAGGGGAAAAGAGAGAAAAAGAGGAAAAACTTGGAAATCTTCAAAACAACTTCTAGGAATCGATTTAATCGGGTAAGGGTGTGAAATCTTATTATCTCATCAATGTATATCATTATGTATGTGTTTGCTTGGATGTTTTCTTGTTTTCCATAGCTTGAGTTTTAGGTTGAAATTGAGATTTTTGTGAGGAATCGATGGTTTTACGGTTGAAAATCGGTGTAAACGTAATAGAATACTTGTCATCATGATTGAATTATGTTTTGATGGTTATATGACAGTTTGGAAATGTTTTGGGTGGTGAAAACATGATTTTTGGATGAACTGGTGCGCTGCTGGGTTTTTCTGAAAACGCAGGTTCGCACTGCGAGTGGGTAGCGAGCATTCGCTGAGTGTTCGCACTGCGAATGGAGTAGCGAAGGATGCGCTAGCTTCTACCTTGATTCGCTGGGTGCTTCGCATTGCGAATGGGGTAGCGAGCATTCGCTAAGATGTTCGCACTGCGAACGATGAGAATTTTCTAGGCTATTTTGCTTCTGCCCTGGTTCGCTGGTACACTCGCACTGCGAATGAAGTAGCGAAGGACTCGCTAGGAGCTTCGCACTGCGAATGTAGCTGTTTCTCCCAATTTGTTTTCTCTGTAACTTTTGATCTGTGTTTCGGCTTGAGGTGGGTTTGATGCGTTAGAGAGGTTATGAAATGTACTTTATTATGATGATGTTTTGGAAATGGTTAGCCGATTTAATTATGTCGGAAAGTCGTGAATAGTGTGATTTAGCGACTTTTACCATTTTATTTGGTGTGTTTTGGATGTGAATCATACAATAGTGCATTGATGTGAATGTATATAGATTGTATGTGATGGTATGAGATGAATGCATGAATATATTTGTGAATATGTATGCATTTCAAGAATGTCTTGAGTCATTTTGTATGTGAAGCATAATGATGTACATTCTTGTGTTGTGTGATTCTAATGAGAATCCGTTGTAACGCCGTGTGCCTATGTGAGGTGTGAGCGATGATTACAAACGATTGTGTGTCCATGTGGGGTGTGAGCAATCGGATTGTGTGCCTATGTGAGGTGTGAGCAATCCATAAACATTGTGTGCCTATGTGAGGTGTGAGCAATGGGTGAACATCGTAGGCCCGACGGGGAGTTACATTGGTAACGAGCGATGGTTCCAATAAGTTCCTGAGTGAACTTGAGATGATTGAGTCGGTACCGCATTGCATTTGCATAGAGTCGTGAGTCGGTCTCTATGATTTGCATTTATCATCTTTATAATTGTGCATTGATGAATAAACATGAATATGTATGTTTATGTGGAATGATAAGAATTGTGAAAGTATGCAGGATGAATATGCTTGGTTTTGCATATATATATACATTGTGATGTATATGAGTGAGTTGTGATGAATTGTGGTGAGAATGTAGGATATGTGTATTTTTATGCTAAGATATATAATTATATGCATTGTTATTATGATAATATTTCTCACCCTTCTGCTGTTTTATGATGCTCTATGAGGCATTGCAGAGTAGGTATGCTGGTGGTCTTTTTGTGAAGCATGTCTTCATTCTTTTGGTCGGTCGGCTCTGATATGTAGTACCGGGTAGCTAGGATGTATATGATTCTTTTGTGATACATTTGTACATGTATCTTGTTGATGAATGTTTATGTAAACATGAATTATGTTGGTGGATAATACTTAATGATATATATATATATATATATATATATATATATATATATATATATATATATGTTTGATGTTATTCAATGTTTAGATTTTCCGCTTTTATTCTAAATATTGAGATGTGGGTGTAAGGACTAAGTTCCTCTGTTGCAAAGTTACCCCACTGTTGCATATCAATCGTTGAGCAGGTGTTGAATGTTTTAATTTCATGTATAATGTGACAAACCTCTTTTATACTATGTTTATAATTATACTCTGACGAAATTATTAATATGTGCCTAAATGAAAAGTGATTATTTGGGGGTATAGAAAGGGGGTGTTACAATAGTCATGGTCATCCTGACGACTCCCAGGAACAACTACTTCTTTTTTGTAGGGATCTTCTTCTGCAGAACTCAAATTTTCAGCAGTAACATCACAATTGTTTCCACCTCTCAGAACCCTAATATGTTCTCCTCGCATTTCTCTTCACTGATTCCCGTTATTGTTGGCGTTGTTCATCTGAGTTGCTAAAGTCACCATCTATTCAGTCAAAGTAGTTAGATTCGTGGTAAAAGCCGCAAAATTCTCTCGAGATCCGCTCTGGTCACCGGTTGATCTCCTATGACTGATCAAGCTAAAAAAACAGGAGAAAACCTGCTCTGATGCCACCTGACGCAGTCGAAAACACTACGGATTAGCAAGCGCTAAACCTAATACGAAACACAAGTTTGCAAGCGACAAACCAGTCAGATAAAGCTCTGGAATCCACTCGAAAGAGAAAAGAAACTCTTGAATTTTATTATAATCAAAGATAACTTTAACAACCACATCTAAAAGTGAATAAATACATAAAAAAAATTCTAATAGACTTTTAATTTAAAACAGAAATAAAACATAAAAAAAATTTCTAATAGACTTTTAATCTAAAAGATAAATAAAATAGAAAATTGTGGAAAATAGTAATATGTTATTTTTTTCGCCATAAAGATATAATAATAGTCATTGTGACATCAAACGTCAAATTTGCACAAAATTTGCCGAACATTTCCACATCAGATATATATTAATATTTACTAAACTTAATTTGAAATGTTTTAAAGTGGTAAATCCGGAGGCGGTGTATACCAGACATTTTCCTTAATTAAATTGCTTTTTCATGAATTAAAGATCAATATGCCTTTTGGTTATGCATGCGTTTTCATTCATGCCACTGCTAGAACAAATCACGGGCCAAATCATATCATATGATCACAAGCACGTTGGCCCTGCCATCTAACATTGTGACAGTAACTTCGCTGACGGTGCAAGATTCATCTTGTTTACTTGAGCACAAATCAGTTTCAATAGGAATGCTTCCTAAGCAAAACCCATGGTTATGTTCTTCGCTATCTTGGAAGCTCTTGGTAGCATTGACATGTAACTTGAATTCGACATGGGTCATCAATATAGGTAATTTGCTGAAATTCTTTTCCTTGTATAAAGGATTGCAATTATTCCTTTCGTCTTAGCTTCGACAACATCTATAGCACCAACATCTCTAAACAAATGTGTGCATGTGTTTGACACATGTATGGTGTCCGACACGTGTCAGTGCTTGTGTTTGACACATGTCTGACACCAACACAGACACATGTGATTACATTCAATTTATTCTCCTTAACATCGGTTTAAAAGCATTGTATTAATGACAATTTTAAAATTTACATATCTTTCACAGCTAGATGCACTAGTCACAGTATTTCCCAAGCAAATATTGTGCTCTGTTAAGGCAAAGGCAAAGGCAAATAGTTACTTTGTATGATTGTTTCAGGGTATATCGAGTAACAGAATGCCAATCACAGTGAAGTGACTATCAATGTATTTCGAACAAGGCATAGAAGAGTTTAGAAATGAGGTTGTTGCGATTTCAAAACTCCAACACAAAAGTCTTGCGAGGATCTTAGCTTGCTGCATTAAAGGAGAAGAGAAGATGTTAATCTATGAGTATTTTCCTAACAAAAGCTTAGACTCTTTCATTTTTGGTATGCGCTATTTTTTCACCGTTGTTACATCAGTACTTTAGATGTCACTCTGAATATCTAGCAACACCATTTCCTAACCAGTAATATTCATATTGCCATACATCGAAGTTTGATCCAACATACTTATGTCACTCGTTATACCATGAATATTTTGTCTAGATAAATCTAAAGGTTCAAAGCTAAACCAGAGAAAGCAATTTGATTTTATCTAGATGAATCTTATAACTTCATCACCACTCACGAATATAAATCCCTCAAAGGACTTGAAGGCCAGCAAAGTCTTGTTGGACATTGCATTGAACCCAACAATTACAGATTTTGGTATGGCTATAATGATTGGTGGAGATATGATCTAGAAACGTGTTTATAAGTGAAACCAGTCTTACTCAAATATTCATTTTACAATACCACAAAGTGACTAAACATATACCTGTTTCTAAAGAACCTCTAGAAATGTCTGCAAACTCAATTCAGATGGAAAAGTATGAACAAAAATTACACACTTCATTAATGTAGCTTTTAACGAGCACTAATGGTACTTTCTGTTAATTCATTTATTGAAGAACTTCCTCCTGATGTTGAAGACTCTTGCAAAACTTGGTTTCCAATTAATAAAAACGCAGGTTTTTGAGGTGGGATGAGAGGTGTTTCATTGGCTAGCATCAAAACAACTTCTAGCATTGATGGTCTATTCATGACATTTTCTTGTACACACAAGAGTCCAATTTGAATGCATTTCAAAACTATATCAGGAGGATAAGACTGGCTTAATGCTAGATCAACTATATCCAAGGCCTTTCCTTCTGTCCATAGTGTCCACACCTACAAAGGCAAGACACAATCTTTAAATAAATACATTATACATCACTAAATTGTAGGTTAATTTTAAGGTTACTAATTTTATTTATATAACTTACATGTCCAATTAAATTTGGGGAGGTTCTTCCAATGTCACAATAAGTGTTTCTTTGGCCAGCAATGATTTCTAGTAGCAAGACCCCGTAACTGAAGACATCAGATTTTGTTGAATATCGTCCTTCCATTGCATATTCTGGTGCCATATATCCACTGCAATTTTACCAAATAGTTAGAGCATCACCAAAAATGCAGATCCATCTCCGTAATATTAATGATTATAAAAGTATGACACATACTATGTTCCGACCACTCTTTTTGTCCTTGCTTGGATTTCATCTTCTCCAAAAATTCTAGCCATACCAAAATCTGAGATTTTGGGATTCATTGCAGCATCAAGGAGAACATTGCTGGCTTTTATATCTCTATGAATTATTTTCAGCCTTGAATCTTGATGAAGATATAAAACACCTCGAGCAATCCCACAAATAATTTCAAAGCGCGTACCCCAGTCCAATGATGACCTTTGGATTTGATCTGAGTTGAACAAATGAAATTTCCATAAGTTGAACATATTGAGAAAAGTTAATTGCATATGGAGCTTAAATTCATAGGAGTTTATCAAAATATGCAATGGAAAAGGAAGATAATTTGTATTATTTGCATTTTATATTAGCAGCAGTTTTGCATATAATGGGCTATTTTCCTCCAATTGAGTAACTATGCTTTATGCTTGTCTAATACAAGTTTATTCAATGACAATGAGTGAGTTAGAGAAATGCATACCAAATATAAAGAAGTCAAGACTTTTGTTTGGTAGGAATTCATAAACTAGCATTCTTTCTTCTTTCTCAAAGCAACAACCAAGCAATCTCACTAGATTCCTGTGTTGAAGTTTAACTAACAGTGTAACTTCGTTTTTAAACTCTTTTTTGCCTTGACCTGAATCTTTAGACAATCTTTTCACTGCTATCTCTTGTCCATTAACTAAGCAACCCTGAAATGAATGTAAAGAGGTGAAGGATGTTGTCACTTATTGCAATGAATAGCTCAATGTTGAGTTTCAGATACCTTATAGACAGAACCAAATCCACCTTGCCCTAGCTTATTCTCATGGCTAAAATTTCTTGTAGCCGTTGTTATCGTTCTAAAGCTGAAAAAGGGTAGATTTTGATGTGTGTTGCTTTGAGTACCGTTCTCTTCTCCAGAGGAATTTTGGCTTAATTGCCGCATCAGTTTATCTGCAAGTTACAAATGGAATGAGGTAAGATTTCAATCAACTTACAAACTTTGAAGTGTATATTTATTCTTTGCTCTCAAAAAAATCTTGGATTATACATCTATCTAGTTGAAACCTAAGAAACTAGTAGGACACTGTCTTAGAGTCTCAGTTTGCAAATTTCAATGAAATAGAAAGAACAGAATATACCAACCTTATAAATAGATCACATACCTTTTCTATTGTTATTCCACTTCCAATACACATAGGAAAAGAAGACGACAATTGCAACTAAAGAAGCAATCAGAATTGCAGCCAACCTCTTTTTATCAAGGACGCCTTTACTTTTTTTGTAGTAATTAGCTGATAAGAAGAAATAAGTCCAAAGAAGTTCAAACTGCAGCTAAGCGGTGTCAAATTTAGACAGAAAACCACAGTAGGAGGGAACATCTTACCTAGTTCAACTTTATCGACGCGTAAATACAAATCCTGGCCTTGATCACTAAGTTTTTGAATGTCCATTAAATCCCCGTACCATGCCAAACAACCAATTCCACCATTCCTCACATCAGCAGGTGCATAGGCAGCACAAGAGCAGTTTCTCAAGCATTCTTTCTCACATTCTTCCAAACTTAAACCATCTTTAACAACTGCCACAGATGTATCAGGAACCTTCAAGCTTACAACTTTGACAAACCCTTCTCCATTCCCACAAACAGATGCATTTTTATTCCTAACACACCCTCCTGACCCTTCTCTACTCTCATACCAATCACGTGGATATCTGGGTTCAAAACCAAGTAAACAAGTACACTTAAAGTCGTCAAAGTTCAAAGGGTCGCAATTACTGTTTGATCCACATGTTCCATAGTTATCACATTGGTCTGTTGGTTCAGACCAGTAACGGTTCCATTGACTCTTTTGACTGTCCCACATTAATGCTTGAAAGAAACCAGATTGCTGAATCACTATCCTTGTAATGACAGACTTGTCAAACATGTTAAATGAGAGTGCTGAATGGTTGTCATCTTCAACATAAGAAACGTTAAAAGTCGCCATATCTCGTTTCATATTAGGTACACCTGCAAATAGTTCTCCATTCCATGGTCCACCACGCCACCAAGGAAGGTTCCGGTTGTACATAAACACCTGAGGTTTGCCAATGGTGCTGAATTTAAAAGTAAACACGCCTTTTCCAGGGTCCTCATCTGTCTTCCATGATTGAAGGAACCAACTTTGATTAGTTTTTCTATTAAAACCAAGCTTTAGATATGGAAGCATGGTGTCTGTGGGATAATTAAAGCTTTCCCAGATGACAGTTTTGGTGTTGTTTAGCATTAGAACAAAGTTTGCTATATCCGATAGTTGAGCTATAACAACACTGGTGCTATTTGTTAGTGATTGTGGTAATGAAACATTAGTAGACCAAATGGGAATGGTGCTGAGGTTGTGGTGGAGTACTAGATTTCCACTCGGGTTGATTGATAGTATTCCAGAAGTATCGTTGATTGGAGTATCTCTATTTGCAATCCAAACAACAGTTTGGATTGGCAAATTGTAGTACCAAATTCCAACATAACGAGAGGTGGACTTTCCCGGAGTGAAGAATCCAAGAGCAAATGTTTTAGACTTAGAAACAAGAAGCTCACCGTCTCTTATAGGCTTGCCAGTAGATATGGTATCAGAAGAGCAAGAGCAAAAAGAGACGTTAAGAAGGAGTAGAATCAAAGAGTTTATAAGCAACCAAAACTTGTGTTTATGATTTTGGGTTGTAACAAGATAGAGAAGATTTTTAGCAGAGTCCATTGAGTTCCTCTTTCATACACATCTTGCGTTTTATCAGGTGAAAATATAAATACTCAAACTGACCCAAAATTTACTCTTCAACAAATCATAGTCACTTAAACACTTGATTTTGGAGTCATCAACTCTTTACTGTGTCACTATTATGTATCGTCTTTAGATGGCTGCTTAACTATTTTACAACAACATGAAACAATGAAACACTGACACCTAATGAAAGTGCCTAAATAAAATCAATAAAGATATGATACACCTAGCTATGAAATGAAATATATTCTAATGAATACAGAATAAGTTATTTTCATACATGCACCTTGTTAGGAATAAATGTAAAATAATTTGACTTTAAAGACACAAGAGAGACCCACACGTAATTAGGCTTAGAAGGTTAAACTTTATTGGTTATAAACAATACAAGGTGTTTAAAAATAATAATCAATAGTTATTCATATATTTGATACAAAGATAAAGTTAACAATTTGATACATACAAAAATTTCATATTAATCAACCTTATAGATTTGTAATGAAACAAACTATTTCATTTCAATTTTACCTTAAAAAATTGAAAACCAAGTAAATTTCTTTTCTGTGTAAGCAAATATCATGACCAATCCTATGAACTAAAAAACAAATTACAAGTATATATAATCACAATTTCATTGATCCTGCCTTCCATTATCTGCCATCTACCATTGTGACAGTAACATGGTTCACAGAGCAAGATTCGTCTTGTTTGCTTGATGAAGAATCAGTTTCAATAGGATTGCTTCCTAGGCAAAATCCAGGGTTCTTGGGTTGTGCTACTGTTGCTGTTTCACTACTCAACATTAAAACCACTGAAGACATTGTTGGCCTATCTTCTGCTCTCTCTTGTACACATAATAATCCAACTTGTATGCATCTAAGAACCTCTGATGGTAAATATGAATTATCAATAATTGACGAATCAATTAGTTCCAAAGCATTTCCTTCTTTCCACAGCTTCCAACTCTACAAAAAAAAAATCGATATATCATTAGCAACAAGAGATGATACTATTAAGTTTGTAAATTAGTGAATAACAGTTAAGAAAGTAGCTTTTCTGCGTACATGACCAAGAAGATTTAATTCTTTGCTTGCTGAATAGAAACCTCGGTTCTTTTTTCCACTTATGATCTCCATTACAAGTACGCCAAAACTAAAAACATCTGATTTCACTGAGAAGATTCCGTCCATAGCATATTCAGGAGACATATAACCACTACACGTAACAAAATTATTTATAAATAGTAAGATAATAAGATCATTATTAAGTTTGGCTAGAGGGTTACTCGGGTACTCACTATGTTCCAACGACTCTGACTGTATTTGCCTCTGTCTGATTCGTGCCAAAAATTCTAGCCATCCCGAAGTCTGATATCTTTGGGTTCATCTCCCGATCAAGTAGAATGTTGCTTGCCTTAAGATCTCTATGGATGATTCTAAATCTCGAATCTTGGTGAAGATAAAGAAGTCCTCTAGCTATTCCACTTATAATGTTGAAGCGCGTTTGCCAGTCTAGTGTGGATCTTTTAGCTTTGTCTGGATATCAAACATTTGTATACACATTAAAAACTCAACCATATATGAAAACAAAACATGAATATACAAATGTCGAAATTAAAATAACTCACCAAACAAAATGGCATCAAGGCTTCTATTTTCCATGTACTCGTACACTAACATCTTCTCATCCATCTGAAAGCTACAACCAAGTAGCCGAACAAGATTTCGATGTTGAAGCTTGACAATCAACTTGACCTCATTCTTAAACTCTTCAACACCTTGGCCCGAATTTTTCGATAATCTCTTCACAGCAATTTCCTGACCTTCCATCAACCTACCCTGATGCAACCATAGTTATTCATGTTATATTCAACAGACAATATGCGAATATTAATTGTTATCGTTTCATGGCAAGAGTTGCAAAAAAACACTTACTTTGTAAACAATACCAAAGCCTCCTTGTCCAAGTTTATTTTCTTGAGAGAAATTATTTGTAGCCATTGTTATAGTATTAAAATCAAAAAACGGTAATTCTAGTTCATCCATGTTAGTTTCCTTTGACTGTTCTCTATTACTTGTAAACACTCCATCAGTCATAAGCAAATCTTGACTTCTTTCCAATGAACCTGCATTTCAGAACAATAAGCAAAACATTTCATCATTCTACATGTAGTTCATGCATATGTACAATTCTACATTCATATATGTGATTGATTACTTTACCTCTTTTTTCTCTCTTCTCTTTCAAATTCAATAGACACTTTAATTTTTTCTTCCTCCACAAAAAACATATTCCTAACACCAGAAATATAATGGCTGCACCTCCAACCATAATGCCTATAACTTTAGCTGTCTTGTGAACAGAACTTTCTTTTAGCACATCATCATCTGAGAGAAATAATTTATGTAGTTGAGAATAATATTCACTTTCCATTTAATCTAGTTTTTTTTTATAAAAAGAAACAATGATTCTAGCATTAAGATATGTAAGTACAAATTAATTGATGTTAAACATATACATGTGAATCTTGCAATTAAAAAGTGCTATTGTCATTTTGATCAGGTACAATGCAACAAAGGGTATCACTATCATACACCAAAGAAGCAATATGATTTTGCACAATAATTTAGAGGAGGCAACACTCACTTTTGCTTTTATGTACTTGTAAAATCAGACCAACTTTTATATTTTAATGATGTCTTTTCTTATTAGAAATAAATAATCAGTCACAAAAAGGCAAAGTAGAAAAAGAGAAGATTTTGTTTGTTTATGCAATTTAATGGATTCTTTACTGTTGGAGAAGACATATAACTTTAACAAAGTAGATAAAAAATCTTCCTTTGTGTCCCGCCATAGAAGGTGGAGGGTTCCATTTTAATTACTACATCCATCTCCTTTAAATACTTTGTCAAATTTTGGATCATACTTGTTTATGATGTGACTTCAACAAAATTGTGATCACGTATTTATAAAACAATACATTCATAAATCTTGTTAGTCCAGCTCAGTTGATAGTTGCAGAGATATAGGTTGGGTTTCGAATATGCAACATACTTAGTTCAGATAACTATAAATGGGAAGTGATTTTGTACAAAAAGAAATACAAAATCTTTCTTCATAGAAACATGAAACACAAAGCAGATAAACATGAAAATCATCATTACTATATTCTGCATTAATTGCGCGACGGCAAGGTTAGTGTAACAAGTCAAAATAGTTGGCCCACTACCCACCAATTCGTGGGAAGACAATTTAAAATTTGAAGGCCCATAACACCGTCCTTATGACAGCTAGAGTCTTATAATGGGCCCACAAAACATTATTAAAAGTCCTTTAAATCTTGTATTTATTTGATTCTGTTAACTGACCTAACTAATCAAGACAAGCAGTTTGAGCATGTTTTTTCCGACCACAAACAGCTAGATATGTTTTGATTTTTTTTACCAAGTAGTTCAGTGGCTGAATTTTCATCTTTTTAACGGTAAATAAATAAATTATCGCGGATTTGAATTCACATTCTTACATTTAGATATCTCTATCCAACTACTAATTAAATTGATTTAACCGAACAAACAAATATGTTTTTGTTTTAACCCGACTTTGTTTCATAAGTAAAATTTAATATTCCTTCCGTCTCACGATAGATATCCTCTTTCATTTTTTTATTTATCTCAAATTATTTGTCTCTTTAAAATACCAATGTAATATTTATTATTTCTTTCCATTAACTTACCCTTATTTATTGTATTTTAATTCATTTAACTACTCCACTATCAATTATTAATAAGGTTATTTTAATAAATGACACTCGTTTTATCATTGAAATCAACACAATTAATCATTATCTTAAAAAGTGTGAAAATCTCAAAGAGAACACCTATTGTGAGACGGAGGAAGTAATTTTTTTTATTTAAACAATTGGTCATTAATTAAAAGTTCATGAGTGTTCATGAGGTTTGTGTCAATAAAAATGTAACATACTACTCTGTTTTATATTATAAACAAAAATTACATGTTAGATACATTGAATAATTAATATATCTAGTATATATATAGATCAGATATATTAATTATTTAATATATTTAAAAAATAATTTTTGTTTATAATATGAGACGGAGGGTGTAAATTTTAGAGATAAGTTTGGCAGTTTAACGTTTGATATATTTGGAGAGAAAAAATATGTAGAAAAATGAAAGAGTTTGGAAGTGAAAAGATTAGGAAGCAATGGGACCCAAAAGTATTGAAGAGCACGTGGATCATTCAAATCAAAAAGTTGCGTTGGCTTCCCACCCGTCGCATGGAATGGCAATAACCACCGTTCATAGGGAGGAAAACAAGTTCAAATTTTCAACTCAATATTATTCCAAAAACCAATACCATGATTTATTTTATGTAAATCAAAATGCCAAGTTTTCTATAAAAGAAAAGGTATGGAATGATACACCGTGACACCGACAATATAAATTAATTT
Organism: Lathyrus tuberosus; assembly: GCA_022829125.1. Classification (NCBI taxonomy): domain Eukaryota; kingdom Viridiplantae; phylum Streptophyta; class Magnoliopsida; order Fabales; family Fabaceae; genus Lathyrus; species Lathyrus tuberosus. The sequence continues at coordinate 866,733 of JALAZF010000910.1, read as the reverse complement.
TATAGGATTAATTAATAAAAATCAATAACAATTGTGTATTCCTCTAAATTAGACTAAAATTTTTAAATTATTTGTATCAAATGACCAAATAATATATTTTTACAATGCTTGCATCTCTATTAAATTCTTTTGATAAACTCTAAAAACAAGGTGAGATACACACACCATGTCATACGTGATATTTTTATCATTAATGTTTACTAAACACATTTGATATTTCTTTCAATCATTAATGTTTTGCATTCAATTCACTTTTAATTAAATTGGCAAAGTCAAGGGATAGGTAATCAAACTGGAAAATTATTAGTTGAACTTTATTATTGATAACTCAATTTCAATTACACCTTTTAGTTACTATTATAAATTTAAAAAAATTATGTTCGTTGAATAATTGATTAATCGATTTTTTTAATGTATAAAAATAATCAGATACATTATTTATTTAATGAATTTAAATTTTTTTATAATAGTGATTGGAGAGTGTACATACGCTAACTCTGAATTGAATTTGTTAGTTTTAACAACAAAAAAAAAAAAAAAAAAAAAAAAAAATATATATATATATATATATATATATATATATATATATATATATATATATATATACTCTGGTCACTATTATAAGCAAATTTAATTTTTTATGCTACATTTGACTATTAATGTATTTATTCTATATATGAACTAGATACATTAATAGTCAAATGTACCACAAAAAATTAAATTTATTTATAATAGTGATCGGAGAGTGTAGTCCCTTCGGTCACAATTATAAGCCAAAATAATTATTTTCACACGTATTAAAAAAGTTAGTTAAGTGCAATTAATTTTCTTGATTTCATATACTATTAAAGTAAAATTTACGATAATATCCTTAGTTTATTTAATGGATCAACTACCAACATTAAATGCTTTTGAATTAAATTAAGGGTATAATAGTAATACAAGCATTAATTAGTCTAAAATTTAATGACTTTTGCTTATAATAGTGACCAAGATTTAAGGTGTTTTTTTTGCTTATAATAGTGACCGGATGGAGTATATGAAAAGAAAAAGAAGAAAAAAAAAGCAAGCATTAATCTTCCACATGCAAAAATCTTCAATTCATCTTTTGTTTTTTATTTTGGCCGGTTCATATGGTTTCTATCAATTTGATTATATGATCAACCTAATAGTTAGTTTGAGTCACTTGTTCCTCCAATTTTCAATTCAAATTCAACTTCTTCAACTGCGGTCTGAATCGATTTTTAGAAAAATACTTTTAACCTATCAAATTATAGATTCTAAAGAGAATACATGGCATAATCAAACACACACTTTTTATTTTCCTATTAAAATAACTATTTAGTTTTGCAACATGACAAACGAGTAATGCCTATTCCATGTAAGACTACTCCAGCATGTAAAACGACCTGGAATATTCTTACACACAAAAGTTTCAAAAAACATTTTCTAAAATTAACAATCACCCTCTCTTTCAAACTTCACAATCATTTATATAAAATAAATAAAAAAACACAAATTTTTATCAAATTGATCAAAAGAGAAATAATCAAATTGGAGAAGAAACAGACATACCTACATCAGAAGCTGCTAATCTGACAAACAGATCTTGACCCCCAGCAGGATAAACTCTAATATCAACCAATTCATCAACCCACATAACACACCCACTTCCACCATTCACAACCTCAACATTCCCATAACCACTACAAGAACAATTCCTCTTACACAATTCACCACACTCCAAAATCCCCATACTCCTATTCACAAAAACCCTACTCGTCTCAGGTAACTTCACATTCACCATATGCAAAAACCTATCACTCTCACAATCCAGTTCAGTATTCCTCAAACACCCATCAGATCCATCCCTCAAATTCCACGCTTGACGATTCTTGGGTCTAAACCCCTTTATACAACTACAAACAGGTGAACCGTTTGTGTCACACACACCAAATGGACCACACTCTTTGTAATTGTCACATTGGTCTTTTGGTGCGTACCAGAATTTACTCCAAAAGTTTCTGCTATGTATGAATGTCAGTCTTTGAAGTTCACCCGATGGAGTCACGCCGAGTCTCGAAAATAAAGATTGTTTCCCGATTGTGAATGTGTAGTAAACTTCGTGTTCGTTCTGGACAAAACTGAATTGAATTGAATCGGTAACAGGTTGCATCTCTGGTACACCAGAGAATCTTTTACCATTCCATGGTCCGCTTCTGTAAATTCTTCTGTTTTTGTTCCATAGGAAGATTTCTGGGATACCTTGATAATCCATCTTGAAAGATATGTCTCCATTGGAAGGGTCTTGTTCTGTTACCTTCCATGAATTTATGTATGTCTCCGTGTTTGTGTCGAAATTCCAACCGAGTTTCATGCCAGGTAACAAAGTGTCAGTTGGAAAATCGAAACTTTGCCATAGAATTTTCGATGGGTCGTTTTCATTTGGTGATTCTGTTACAGTTACAACCAAATTCCCAGAATCCAAAAGCTGGAGAATTGGGTTTTTGTTGCTAAAGGTTGAATTTTTATTGATTTGAATACTGGCCCAGATGGTTTTATTGGATTGATCTGTGATAACGAGGCTTCCTGTGTCGGTTAATTGGAGAAAAGAATCAGGATTCTGAATTGGGGTGTTTCTGTTTGCAACCCAAACCACTGTTCTGTCATTATCTATGGTGTAACGTATTCCCAAGTACCATGAAAAATTGGTGTATGAAAAGAAACTGAGTTGGAAAATTAAGTTTGGGGACAAGAGGGTTTCGTTGATTCTAAGGATTTGGGTTGTTGTTAAGGTATCAGAAGGAGCAGAGATTGAAGGTGTGGGGAAGAGAATGATTGAAATGGAGAAAGAAAAAAGAAAGAGTTTGTGGAGGGTGGTGAGAGTGAGCATGTTTGGTTTTTTTGAAAAGGGGAAAATAATAGAAAGAGGGTTTGTTAGTGTGAAGTGCTAGTACTATATGGACAAGAAAATTTGGTCTCTTGGTTTTTGATGACTATTGATGTTTGGTCATGATCATTTTTTTTACCATTTTGAATTTAGGGTTTACCATTTTTGACTAATTTCTTTAAAATAATATGGAAAAGGAAAAGGAAAAGAAGAAAAATTAGTAGTATACTAGTATTACTAATGGGCTTTTCATTAACTTGGGATTGAATATTGATAGGTATGGTAAAAAGATGAGATGAATGGAATTAAACATATATAGCCATAATTATGATAATGCTATCATTTTTGGAAAGAGATGCTATTTAAGTTTTACTAAAAATGGGAAGAAAAGGATTCTTGAAAGACAAATGGTTAATGATCATTTAGAATAAATTCATTTTAGTATTTGAAAAAAATAGAGAGGAAGTTGTTTGGTTTTTCAAATATGTTAATATATCATGTTTGGTTGTGAGGTGTTATGTTATTTTTTTATGATACAAAGTTTATGTGGATTTAATTTAAGGATAGCAAAATGAGTTTGTCTATTCTTATTGTCTATTATTTATTTTTTTTCTAACTGGCTACAAAGTGGTTTTGACACGGGACAAATGAGTTATCCAGTTGAACTTAAATATTTAAAAATGTTTTTTATAAAAGTAAAAACCATTCAATTTAATCACATTAATTAATATATTAATTTTTTTCTTATTGGCTTATTCTAAATTTTATATGATTACTTTAAAAACTCACAATTACTGAAGTAATATTTGATATCCAGTAAAAAAAAGTAATATTTGATTTTTTTTTCTCATTATGTGATTATTTCTGAGTAATTTTCTTTGCTTAACTTTATGTTAAGTGAAAATCTTATTCGGTTTTTTCCATTTTTGTTAAAGTATTTATAACTTTAGCAGGACCATATCGACTAGGGGTGGACAATCGGTCGGTTATGGTCGATTTTGGACCTAAAACTTAAATTCGACGTAAACCATGGTTTTATTTTGATGACCCAATTTCGACCGATAAAATTTCGGTTTTCGTCGGATTCGGTTAAGTCGGTTTGGCGGTTAAGTCAGATCGGTTTAGTCGGTTTAATATTTATTAGAAAAAATTTATAAAAATAATTTTTTAATTTTTGTATAAAAGATATTAAATTTTTAGAATAAAACTATTTTTTTAATTAAAATTATTATTACGGAATAATATTTTTAATATTATTTGACATTAATTTTGATCATTATCATACTTTAACCGATAAACTAAATAATATACAAAATTTTATATCACATATCTTGTATTTTTGGAAGTATACAATGTAATTATTAATTTATAAAAATGATAGTATCCTGCAACATTATGAATCTCATTTTTATAGTGAGTCATTCATATAGTAATAAAAATAAATAAAAAATATATTAATTAAGTTCGGTCGGTTTTGGTTTTCGTCAGATCCAAAATTAGCATCCGAGTCCGACTGAAGCAACTCTATAATATCCAAATTAAACAACTGAATCAATCTGACACTCAATCCGACACTCAATCTGACCCGATCCATTTGCACAAAAAAGACAACAGGTCGGTCGATTTCAATCGATCAGTTCAAATTTGTCCACTCTTAATATCGACAATATGTTTATTATCGACCATTTCTTAATACCCCACCCATGTTTCTTATACACCACGTGAAATTTCCATTTTGCCCCCAGTTTCCGAATGTGCACATCCGGATGCACCATTTTTTCAAAAAACGCTGATGTTTTCCGGATGTGCACATCCGAAAACATAGTATAGCTTTTTTTTTTACAAATACCGGATTTGCAGATCCGGAAAAAGTGTAACTTAAATTTTTTTCTTAAAAATCGATTAATATATCAAGGCAAGTTAATATAGTAGCAGTAATGTCATCAGAAGTTGTATTCATGATTAAGTGTTGTCAAAACTTATCCTCTTCAATGTGAAGTTTTGGTGTAGCCATTAATCTTCGGTCAATGAAATAAACATGCATTGCATTACAGATTAAAATGAATGAAACGTTGATGAACAAAAAAGCAAAAAAAGTGTGTTGATTGGTTACCTGCAAGGGCACGGAGCACCGAAAAGTGTGTTGATAGGCTAACGGTGGAGAACCGACGGAAGGTTATGAATCAGAGTAGTTACTAGTTAGTACACTACATGAAAAGTCTTTGAAGGTATAAATAACTCATTTTTACCATTTCGTACATTAAAAAATATAAACGTTAATCATATAAGTTAAAAAAGTAATCATATAAGGTTATAAATAAATTTGATATTATAAATAATGTCATCAGAAGTTATAACAAACTCTAGGGTTATAACTTCTAATAACATTTGCGACCAGCCGACAAAATAGATTTGTAAAAATAAAATTACGCTTTTTTCGGATCTGTAGATTCGAAATTTTAATGAAATAAAGCTATAATATGTTACCGGATGTGCACATCCGGAACGTATCAGCGTTTTTTTAAAATTTGGTGCGTCCGGATATGCACATCCGAAATCTGGAGACAAAATAGAAATTTTACGTAATGTATAAAAAATTTGGGTGGTGTATTAAAAAATGTTCTTATTATCAAGGCCGAAGTGTTTTTATATGCGGAATGAGTTCATTAGTAGTTTTCCTACGTTTTTATACTATTCAGCTTGTAGCAATCCCTCTACTATTTTTACTCGTTTTATTTCTTAGTTGATAGTTTTATCTCAATCTCCATTAATTTACTAACCTTCTCTTTCACATGTCACTTCAACGGAGTTAGTCAAGTCATTTGTGACGGTTTACAACTTCTAAAGCATGAAACATGTGAATGAAAATTGCTTAAGTCAATTTGTCTTTATTTTATGTATTCATTGTTTCTAACTTGTATGTTTTGTGATGGAGATTTGTAAATGTTTTCAAATAAATGATTTAGTTAATGATTTCTATTTTTTGGACCATTATGCTATGATAATCCAAGTTTATTTTTGTTGGAATTCAACCAAAATCTATGAAAAATTTCTAATCAATCTTGATCTCAAGATTGTTTCTCTCGCACAATGACAATAAAAGAAAAGGTTGAGAAAGAAAGAAAAAAACGTTGGAGAAGAAGATGAATTTTCTGCAGAGTTTTTCTCTGCCCACAAACTGTGGAAACTTCTTTATTCACTTGCAACTGCAAACTGTGAATACAATGTTATGATTTCTGAGTTGTTTACAAAAAAAAAGGTTTCTCCCTATTTATAGATTTAGATTAGCTTGCACCCCAAGTCAAAACCCAAAACTATAAAAGCCCAAAATAAATAATATTACTAAAATATGCCTAAGTCGAATTCCTGTGTGAAGCAATCTGATTCGACACTTCGACACACTAATACAACTCTAAACACACACATTATAACTATTCGACTAATTCTTGTTTCTGTCAAGCTACACTGCTTCGACACAAGAAATTACAACTCAACACACCACCTAGTTCATTGTATCTAAGTTATCTACATTCATCATAGACCTTAACTTCTTGAACACTTCGACCTGCACTCCCTTCGTCATGATGTCTACAATCTGATTCTCAGTTTTGATGTGTTCAAAGTTCATCTTCCCTTCTGCTACCTGCTCTCGAAGATAATGGAATCTCATTTTGATGTGCTTACTTCGACCATGTGCTATTGGATTTTTCGCCAGGTTGATAGCTAACATGTGTCACACCTTTATTTTCACCCTCACCATAGCCTTGCATATCATATAATCTCTGCATCTCCATGAGGTCATCAACTCATCTTTGCATTCATCCATTTGCATAAGCTTTTGTGACATGGGATCCAGGCGTTTTCCTATGGTTCGAGTCTTCCGTATTCAGAGGGGTATCAGTGTGCATTCAAAGATAAAGTGGACTATTTCTCAGCCGGTGTGTACCCAAGATTGAGTTATGTGGTGTGGAGGTCATCAGGTCACCAAATTTTAATTCATGTGGAGTTTAGTTCATTCATCAGGTTCATCAGTTCATTGGTGGTTCATCTGCTGAATTATTTTCCTCAGAGTGGATCAATAATCACCGCAAGGTTTCAAATTGATTCAGATGGTTGTTGCGAGTTATTCATGGCAGTTGTGTTCATTTAATTAGAGGTTTGTGGAAAAAGACAAGATTGATTTTGAGCTGAAAGTCGAGATTTCGTGGACGTGTTGTTGGAAATATTGGTCCACATCCATTATTGTCCATTTTTAAACCCAATCCATTTCATTCATATCCTAATTCATTTGTCCAAAATTCATTAAATCCACTATTATCCTTTTCTCATATCCATTTTTATTTGTAAATCCAATTACCCAATTCATTCATTCCTTTCAATATCCACTTCTAAATTCATATGTTCATATCCATATCCACTTTCATCCATAAACATTTTTTATCTGATCCAATCATCCAAATATTCAATAACCTTTTTCTTTTTATCCATGTTCTTGAATCCATTTTTTTTCTCCAAATCCTATTTCTATATTTCAAAAATCCACATTTATAAAATATCATTGTCCATCCAAATATTTCCAGAAAGTCCATTTCAATTGATACAAAAAGGGGTTTGATTTACATTCAAAAGCCCAATCACAATTTCAATCCTTCCTAAGCCCATTACTACCAATTCATAATATTTGAATTCAAACAAAAAAATGAAAAAGGGAAATGCTGTCCAAGACAGCTGCTACGTGGAATTGGACTTTTCCAAAACCATGAAACACTGCACTGCTTCAACAAACAGCCATTACACTCCACCTGCTATGACCCGTACAGCACCAGCCACACGCAACAACAACAGCATAGTAGTATCCTGCTTCCTTGATCTGCACCATTCCACAAGCATGCAAAATACGCAATAACCTCCCTGCAAAATTTTCCACTCTAAAGGGACATAAACTACAGACCTGCATCATGGAGAGGGATGTGTCGAGACAAATAAAAAACTTAATATGCAAGTTTTCATTTTTTGTTTTCTTAAGAAAATAGAAGAGTTTGCAAATAATAAAAGGAGATTCAATAACTGACAGAAGAAGAAAGAACAGGAAGATACCTCTTGGAACTTCTATCCTGTGATGAAAACCAACACAAAATTCCACCCCTGATATAACCTCTTCACCTTCATAAACTCAGGGTCACACAAAAAACAGAGACTTTTTCTTCTTCTTACAACCATTCCTTCCTTCTTCAACTTCCAACAACCAAGACCAAACTCCAAACCCCTACCCTGCTTCACCTTCAACCTCCTTCCACGAAATAACCTCAAAACCTTCAATTTGAACCTTCAATTGCAACAACAACTCAGAAAAAGCAGAAAAGAAAAAAAAACGAGCGCCAACCCTGTCTTTACCTCAACTCATAATCTCAAATTCTTACTCCATGACCGTTAAAACAAACGTTCCATCGTTCTCACAACAAACAACACCACAACATTTTTTTCTCTGATGAGCACACAACCTCCATCCCCAAACTTACAATAACCTCAGAAATCAAAGCCACAACCATACCTCAAACAACCACACACAAATTCGAATCAGAACAGAAAATAAGATGAAGAGAGATTGAGAAAGCGAACAAATCATTCAAACTCACCAAACCTAGAGGGGGAAGTGGATTGAATCAGATCGGACGAGGGACGGAGACGAACGTGAATCGAGAAGAGAGTTGGAAATCCACCGCAAGGAGACGGCGAAACAAGAACGATAGAGGATTTGGTTTGTTCCATTTTCAACTGTGTATGCATTAAGTTTTGTTCTTGTTTTTCCTCTAAACTGTGCGTGTAAGTAAACATTCAGGTAAATATATTAGGGTTTACAGATAACCTTCTATTATCCTGAAATAAATCAGGTTTATTCAGCCCATTTTCACCTGTTGACTCCGTGATCCCATGCGCATTACCTATATCTGTTTACCGTGAACTCACTTTCCTGGCCCTTTGATACGAGTAAATGGGTGGACTCATGCTGATCAGCGTCCCATATCCCATCTAGGGACAACTGAGTTGACCGGGAGTCCACTATGGACCTCCCTTTGCAACGTCGGCTCCTTCTTTTGGGCCTAAGAAATTTCTGCTATTAACCCTCCATGTATTCTTTTTCACTCTTCTTTGCTTTTTTTTATAATAATTTTGTTAAATAACTTTGTTAATTTTAATAACTTTAATAACCTTGTTATTTATTTTGTAAATATTTTTGTTAACGATTTTGTTAAAAGTTTTAGTTATTTTTCTTGTTAAATAATTTTTGTTTATATTTTTATTAAATATATTGTTAATTATTTGTTGATAATTTTTAGTAATTTTGTTAATTAGTTTGTTACCACTTTTATTCAAACTATTTTCTCAAACTTTTTAATTATATCTTGGTTATCATTTTTCTTTGACCTTATTTGTTGATTTATCTCCACTTTTCATTTCTACTTTGATTTGGATCTTCGATTTTCTTTTTGATTCTGTCTTTGGTCAATGATATAACAAAAATCATGATTAGTTGAGTTCTTTCAATCGATTCAAAATCTTGATCAATATGAGGCCATTTTCTTTTTTATTAGTCAAAGAAAGTCAAATATCATAGATTATCGATTTCTCGATTAAATCTTGATTAAGACAAGACCATTTCGATTTCATTTTGGTTTCTATTTCATTTCTCATTTTCATTCTCTTCTTAAGTCAAAAACCTTGGTCTAATACCGAGTGCTCATTTTCAAAACTTATTTTTCTCAATAAACTTAGATAGTCGTGGAGTGGTTAGGCGAAGGCCTTCTCCTATCCCAAGTGCTTGACATTACCTTTAGGGTTCACTGTCATGAAGCACTTACCATCTAAATCAAAACACATCTTTAATAAGAGAATAAGGTTCTCTTTGTATTGAACTAAAGAGAGAGGATTGGGTGAAGACCTCTTCCTCTTCGAGTGTTAGGATGCTCACTTTAGAGTGTGTGGTCTCGATACTTGTCTTTCAATACGAAGACGTAACTATATTCGCCACACCATTTTCATAACAAACCTTTTGAGATAAAGAATTGGGTACTACCCGAAGAGGTTCCTATCCGAGGACTTATTTCGCCCCTTAAAATCAACATTAACAAATCAAATGAGACATCTTGCCTTGATGGCGAAAATCAACCTTTTCAAAACGGCCATGTTACGTCTGTTCTACCGCAAACAGGTAACGCATAAGACTCCACGAGCGAGCCGCAAAACACCTAACTGCTAGAACCCGCACGTTAACATCGTCCATAAAAAACACCAACAAACCGTAGTCGGTCGAACTATGATTGCTCTGATTCTTCATTCTCGTCCGAATGTAAGATACGTAGGCACAAGATTGTGATGATCTTGGCGAGCCGTTTTCTATCCATCTTCCGTTTTCGCCCCCCTTCCATTTTCTTCACCCGTAGTCCTTCGAACTACGTTGACTCTGACTTTCCCATTGCACGAGGGAATACGTAGGCATAGGACCGTGAAGTCCTATCGAGTCCCCTCTTCTTCTCCCCACCTTTTCTTTTATTTTCTTTCACATTCTTTATTCTTTACCCATCTCTTTCCCTCTTAGAGCACTCTTAGAAAGCAATTTCCTTAGCAAACATCCTTACACATAGATAAGCAAATGGTTCCCATCTAGTACGATGGATGTGGAGGGTGCTAATACCTTCCCTCCGTATAACCAGCTTCCGAACCCGTAATTTGGTTGCGAGACCATCTTATCCTTCCTTCTTTGGGTTTTCTCGATGTTTTCCCTTTCCTTCATGGGATAAATAAAGTTCGATGACGACTCTTCTGTTCCTTCCTCTTTTGCCTCCGGTCGACTATTTTTCGAGTAGCGACAGCTGGCGACTCTGCTGGGGACTGGTTCACCCTAGCAAGCCAAGCCTAGTTTGTTTGTCGTATGTGTAATTTGTTTGCTTTTATTGCTTTGTTATTTTTGTCTCTCTTATCTGTTGGGTTTATTGGGAATGATTTGTGAGGAGAAAGGCTTTCTACCCGAGCTTTTCGAGTATACACTAAGCTAGGAGGTGGTTGCTTACTGATTTGTGAGACTTAGGACTCGTTGAGTTGGTTTGACTTCCACCGCTCAGATGAGCCCCTTTGGGAATGATTATGTCTTACGATTAGTCGTAATGGCATCTTTGTTTTTGACCTGGGAGTCCGTGATTCTGAGGACCTTTTTAGAACCCAATTCCAAAGGTTATTAAGACATAACTCTGCCTTTGAAGGGATTACCGTCTTACGAATCGTCGTTATGATGGAAAACTTTTGAGGGTTAGTGCATGGGACCTTGTTTGAAAGCTCGTGGAATGCCCTGTTATAAACCAATAGATTGACTACCCGAGGCGAGAAATATCTTGTTGTGTTGTTCTGCAGAATCTGCGACCTTGATACCTGTGGCGTGAACCTCTGATCTTTGATCTCATGTCGTATTGCACTCATAACATTGCATTTGCATAAGCATCTTTGCATCATTTTGCATATTATTTCTCCACCCAAGAACACCAGAACTCATCCATCCTTTATCCATAACCCGCAGTTGACTTCCTGAAGCCCGTATTGGACTTGAAGTAGCTCTTGAAGGATCATGGCCTCCGAAGAGCAGAACCAGTTTGCGTCAAGAGCAGATGTTGAATTGATGAAAAGTCAGTTGGACCAACTTGTGGAAGCTATGACAACCTTGGCAAGGAAAGATGGCAACATTCAAATGACTTCAGCCACTGGAAATGTCATTTCACCTCAAGTGAACAATGTTGCTCAAGCTCAGCCCGTGCAGATCCCCGTTGAGGATCCTATTATACGTGAACATACCATTGTCCAAGATGGAAGTTCTTCTTCTCTTGATACCATGGAGTATCATAGTTTTGCGTTCTCTGAGCCAAATCTCCAAGGGGTGGTCCCTGTGATGAAAACCAAGGATCCGCAAGCTGTTGAGCTTATGGAAAAGTGTCGAGTGTTGGAAGAGAAGCTTAACGCCATAAAGGGTCGTGACACTTTGGATCTGAATGCTTCGAACATGTTCTTAGTACCCAACCTTGTAATACCTCCAAAGTTCAAGACACCAAATTTTGAGAAGTATAAAGGGGATAGTTGTCCAAAGCAACATTTGGTGATGTTTTGCAGAAGAATGACCTCGCATGTCCACGACGACAAACTTATGATTCACTATTTCCAAGACAGTCTGAGTGGGGCATCATTGAGTTGGTATATGCAGCTAGAGAGCAGCCACATCAAATCATGGTCAGACCTAACCAACGCCTTTGTGAAGCAATACCAATACAATCTGGACATAGCTCCCAACCGCATGCAATTGCAAGCTTTATCTCAAGAGGACAACGAATCCTTCAGAGGATATGCTCAAAGATGGAAAGAGGTTGCTGCTCGCGTTCAACCACCAATCTTAGACAGAGAATTGGTTGACCTATTCTTGAATACATTGCAAGGTCCATACTTGGAAAAGATGGCTGGCACTGGGACATCAGACTTCTCTGACCTGGTAATAGCTGGAGAACGCCTTGAGTGCATCCTCAAAAGTGGAAAGATCCAAGGCTCCTTGAACATTCCAGCTAGCGAAAGTGAATCAATTGCCAGTTCCCAAAAGGAAGAAGAGGATGGTGAAATTAACTCCATTTGGGAAGCTCCACATGTCCCACCTCCATTACCTTGTCACCCAAGCATCTCAACTGTTCAAAGTCAACAATCCTATGGGTCTATGTGTGCGATTCCGTTCTCACATGGTCAACATCCTCCTGTTGATAGAGGTCCCCTTCATCAACAACATATTGCACAACAACATGCTCCGTAACGCCGACGCTACTATAATAAAAAGCCAAAAAGGCATTTTGATTCATTGCCAATGCCATTCAGTCATATACTACCACGCTTAATCAATAGTGGGCTGATAGTGCCAAAGGACTTGGACCATGTGATCCCTCCATACCCACCAGGCTTTGACGCCAATGCACGATGTGGTTACCATGCTGGTGCAATGGGACGTTCAACCGAAGATTGAAAATAGCTCCGAAACAAGATCCAAGATTTGATTGAGTCCAAGTTGATCTCAGTGACGCCTCAAGGCCTTCAAGTTAACTCTTCATCTGGTCAGGCGAGTTTGTCCGTTTCGGTTATGGAAGAAGTTTCTAGGAGTATGTGAAGGAGGCTATGATACTGGGCTTGATGAGCAAGAAAGCTAGTCCAACAGCAAATCAAGAAAGAAAAACCCAGTCCCCAATACTGGCAATTTTAAGATCTTGTCATTTCTTTTCATTTGTACTTTCTTTCCTGTTAAGTTCTATTTGCTTTTAGACATTGTTGTTTATTAATGGTATTTTTAATGTTATGAGTATGCATTTTTTTTTGAACAAGTTCATTCGTATCCACTCATCTTTTCTCATATAAAAAAGATCACAAAAATATTTCTCAACTCCATTTCCTTTATCACATTGTTATTTAACAAAGATTGGAGGGAGGATGATGAAAACAAAATACCCATAATTGCAAACTGTATGCTTTCGGATAAAATCCTGCTGATGATGTACATGCATTGTTTCAAATCCCCTAAACACCGGAGAGATAAGGAGTTAGTCCCTAGTCAACCACTTCGAGCCTAGAAGTATGAGTTTCCTTCGGATTTCTAAACCCTTACGCTTAACCTGGGGCATGGGTAGTGTCTAGTTATCCTGATTACACATACTTTCAAGATGAAACCTCTTGTTATGGCTGTTGTTATTCAATGACCAAAGACTTGGCAGTCACAAGCCTTTCCTAAAAAAAAGAAAGAAACAAAAGAGAAAGCCCGCTAAGTCCACCACTCAAAGGCGCGACTTAGGCAAAAGTTAGGGATCAAAAAATAAATAAAGCAAAAGAGGCCCTCAAGTCCTCGAGCAGAACAGAATAAAATTCAGTGATCACCATCAAAAGGTCACTGATATCCATCCACAAAAATAAATAAGGTGACTGTCATTTCACGAAAATCTTGAATCATCATCTTCACTCTTACACCGTCAAACTCTAGATGTGTGTGTCAATTTAACTGAACGTAGGACTGGAGAATCATCATGAAGAAGGGGTGGGTACCAAAATAAGTTTTGAGCCTAATATCCTTTGTTTCAATAACCGTGATCCAGGCTACGTTACAACCCTCGAAAGACCTAATTGAGGCAGGGTTTATTCTGAAAGCATACTACAGCAAGGTTGTGTAAACTGACTCCCCAAAGATTTTCTAATCTTCAGCACTGGTGTCACTCTTCTTGCTATATCTTTCACACCAGTAAATCAGCACAACGTTTGGACTAATGGTCCACTTGTCACACATTTTCACATCATTTCAATAAATGACTTTTCAAAACTTGCATGAATGTCGCATTAAAATTACCATTTTTGAATGATCAATTTTAACTGCAAATTAGTACTTGACATTATGGAAATTCCAACCAAGAGAAATCAAAGAGGAACTTGAACATTTGTTGGTGCTGACATGAATCAAGACTTTCTCGTGACCTTGTGGATCTAGGGCAAGTTTTTCAAAGGCCAAGAATGGGGGCAGACCGCTGCAAGATTCAGACACTGAGGCAAATCATCTCAGACTATGTCATGGCATAAACCTTTCCAGGAAAGCTCCTTCAGAAACCCTACGGACTGGGGCAGACAATTTGTGAAGGATCAGATTCCCTCCATGCTTTCAAGTTGGTCAAGCAGACCATGTCAGACACTAAGCAACCTTGGAGCTCAACAAGTGTCAAAAAAAAATCCTTGAGGCAGAGCAAAAGCACAATCAACATGCATTGGATAAGTCATTGCGCTCATACTGTCGTTTGCAAAACCATCACAGCCCATCAGCTAGAAGTGAGATTCTCTCAGGAACAAGCACACAACTTCTGCCAAGGATCAAACTTGGGGCACCAAGAGCATCCACATCTGTCTTCTTATCATCGCACCGTCAAATACCGAGTATCGGGAAGTCAAATCCTATCACCTGAAGTCCAACCTTGCTTGGCACCTACCAAAAGTCCCCCCATTGGCACCTTCATAAAACCGATCACCCGCTTGCATTCACATATGCATCACATACAATTAACATGACTCATATGCATACATAACATAATCAATTTCCTTCCTCAACCCCTGTGTTGATATCTTGTTTTTGTTCTTGACCCCTGAGTCAATATTGTCTTTATCTTTCTCAACCCCCGAGTCGATATCATTGTCATTTCCTTCCTTAACCCCTGTGTTGATATCTTGTCTTAGTTCAACCCCCGAGTCGATGTTGTCTTTATCTTCCTGACCCCCGAGTCGATGTTGTTACCTTTACCTTTTTATCAACCCTCGAGTTGACTTATTGTTTCCATTTGTTCAAGACGCCCGAGTCGATGGTATGTTTGTTAGTCTCAACCCCTGAGTTGATCTACCATTATTCCCAGCAAGGTCCAAACTCTCATATCCTCATATCCCCAGCATTACATTTCTGCATCATTTGCACGCTTGTTTAGCCAGTTCATGCATAGGGTAGGGCATTCCTATGGACTTTGTCCCCCCATTGCGTACTTCTTGAATCCTCTTTACCTTTCGTAGGAGGAATATCTCACTCTTTATTCTTGAGTCCTATCTCAACCTTTTATATGTCCTTAGGATCCTATACGGATGCCTCCCTTTCAAGACTGACAAAGCACTCATATTCATTCCGCATTACATCTCAAGCATATCATCGTATCCCTCATAACCAATTACCTTTTCCTAATGACAGATTCCTTTTTCAAGTCATCCCATTGATTCATCACCTTTCATTCCACTCATTTTCCGGCTGAAAATTCTGGGTATTCTTATATTTAATCCTCTTGCACCTTGACTGTAAGAAAGCCTTTGTTACTCTCACCCTCAGGTCCAAGAAGATTAAATAGGGGCATCTGTCACACCCTCATTTTCACCCTCACCCTAGCCTTGCATATCATATAATCTCTGCATCTCCATGAGGTCATCAATTCATCTTTGCATTCATCCATTTGCATAAGCTTTTATGACATGGGATCAAGGCGTTTTCCTATGGTTTGAGTCTTCCGTATTCAGAGGAGTATCAGTGTGCATTCAAAGATAAAGTGGACTATTTCTCAGCCGGTGTGTACCCAAGATTGAGTTATGTGGTATGGAGGTCATCAGGTCACCAAATTTTAATTCATGTGGAGTTTAGTTCATTCATCAGGTTCATCAGTTCATTGGTGGTTCATCTGCTGAATTATTTTCCTCAGAGTGGATTCAATAATCACCGCAAGGTTTCAAATTGATTCAGATGGTTGTTGCGAGTTATTCATGGCAGTTGTGTTCATTTAATTAGAGGTTTGTGGAAAAAGACAAGATTGATTTTGAGCTGAAAGTCGAGATTTCGTGGACGTGTTGTTGGAAATATTGGTCCACATCCATTATTGTCCATTTTTAAACCCAATCCATTTCATTCATATCCTAATTCATTTGTCCAAAATTCATTAAATCCACTATTATCCTTTTCTCATATCCATTTTTATTTGTAAATCCAATTACCCAATTCATTCATTCCTTTCAATATCCACTTCTAAATTCATATGTTCATATCCATATCCACTTTCATCCATAAACATTTTTTATCTGATCCAATCATCCAAATATTCAATAACCTTTTTCTTTTTATCCATGTTCTTGAATCCATTTTTTTTCTCCAAATCCTATTTCTATATTTCAAAAATCCACATTTATAAAATATCATTGTCCATCCAAATATTTCCAGAAAGTCCATTTCAATTGATACAAAAAGGGGTTTGATTTACATTCAAAAGCCCAATCACAATTTCAATCCTTCCTAAGCCCATTACTACCAATTCACAATATTTGAATTCAAACAAAAAAATGAAAAAGGGAAATGCTGTCCAAGACAGCTGCTACGTGGAATTGGACTTTTCCAAAACCATGAAACACTGCACTGCTTCAACAAACAGCCACTACACTCCACCTGCTATGACCCGTACAGCACCAGCCACACGCAACAACAACAGCACAATGGTATCCTGCTTCCTTGATCTGCACCATTCCATAAGCATGCAAAATACGCAATAACCTCCCTGCAAAATTTTCCACTCTAAAGGGACATAAACTACAGACCTGCATCATGGAGAGGGATGTGTCGAGACAAATCAAAAACTTAATATGCAAGTTTTCATTTTTTGTTTTCTTAAGAAAATAGAAGAGTTTGCAAATAATAAAAGGAGATTCAATAACTGACAGAAGAAGAAAGAACAGGAAGATACCTCTTGGAACTTCTATCCTGTGATGAAAACCAACACAAAATTCCACCCCTGATATAACCTCTTCACCTTCATAAACTCAGGGTCACACAAAAAACAGAGACTTTTTCTTCTTCTTACAACCATTCCTTCCTTCTTCAACTTCCAACAACCAAGACCAAACTCCAAACCCCTACCCTGCTTCACCTTCAACCTCCTTCCATGAAATAACCTCAAAACCTTCAATTTGAACCTTCAATTGCAACAACAACTCAGAAAAAGCAGAAAAGAAAAAAAACTGAGTGCCAACCCTATCTTTACCTCAACTCATAATCTCCCATTCTTACTCCATGATCGTTAAAACAAACGTTCCATCGTTCTCACAACAAACAACACCACAACATTTTTTCTCTGATGAGCACACAACCTCCATCCCCAAACTTACAATAACCTCAGAAATCAAAGCCACAACCATACCTCAAACAACCTGTTGGTGCACAAATAGCAGCAAGCAAATAATAATAAGTTACCCAGTTTTGTCGTTCTCCACAGGGATCAGTGCGAGGGAAAGAATGCCATTCAACGGTTTCTACATTTCTAAACTCATGGATCAAAAGTTCTGGTTTAAAGACGAACCAAAAGCAAATGCGGAAAATATAAAGACGGAAAATATAAAGTAAAGACAAAATTATAAATGGGGCCTTGTTGGAATTGGATCTCATCAATTGATAACACATGCATTCTTCTAATCAAGCAAACACAAATCAATCATTCGCCAAATATCCTCGCGTATCACTCACAACAGAGGTTATGTCTAACGCAACGTCGAGAGGCCAACTGCATTGTCTCATCAGTGATGTCTCACGCAACTCAACAACACAGAGAAGTAAGAACAGATACTCACGCAAGTGTTAATCCTAAATCTATCTCTAGAGTTCAGTCCTAACAGATATTACTATAACATCCATACCAAATAAATGATTTCTTCGTATTTAAGCAAGATCAAAATACGTACACACGCTTAACCCTTTTTACATGTATTCAACTAATTTGTCCAATGAATGCGAATATCCTTCCTCATCACTATTATCACGCATCCTCGCGATACCGTATCGATCCTACTCATGCTACCCATGCTACTTAATCAACACAATACAACAAAAGATAAAATGAATATCAACTCACAAAACCATGTCAAAAGCTTATTCATTGATAGATGAAAATCTAAGATCAAAGATTTGTAAAGGTTTTGTCAAGACCACAAATAATCAACCAAAGACAACAACAATAGAAAATCAGAATTCAAATCACATACATACATTAGAGGAAATACAATAGGTATCAAAAGATTACATCCCTCTCCAACAAGAAATCAAAGATCCTACCTTTTCTCCCTTGGAAATGAAAGAGATATCAAGTTCTGATCCCAAAATTACAACAACATCAGCCCAACATCCAAAAACATAACCTAAAAAGTGTAAAAATTGTATTTATACAATTCACAAATTTGAAGGTTCGCTAGGCGAACCAATTCATTCGCTAGGCGAATGGTTAAAAATAGGCACATCAGGTGCCTCAAACAGTTAAACCGCCCCAGAATTTCACGTGCATTCGCGAAGCGAACAAAACACTCGCGAAGCGAGCCTTCGCCAAAACCTTCGCCCAGCGAATTTAGGGACTTTTCCTACTGAAACTTTCTGCCACCCCTTCGCTGGGACACTCGCCAAGGTTCGCTAGGCGAACCTTCGCTAGGAGCTCGCCAGCACTCGCGAGGCGAATCCTGCTGTTGCAACTTCAATACTTTAGCAGCTTGCACCATTTCTTTGTGTCTTCAAACTTTGATCATTTAGTGCATTTCCTGCACAATAACACACACATTACAAGCACCAAAGGTATATTCTCAATGTGTAGAAGAACAACAACAATCATGGATAAAAACCATGAAAACATGAGAAAAGAGATGAAAAAGTGCAAAGAAAGATATGCCAATTTTAGGCCAAATCCGCACCTAACACAACCACACACAAATTCGAATCAAAACAGAAAATAAGATGAAGAGAGATTGAGAAAGCGAACAAATCATTCAAACTCACCAAACCTAGAGGGAGAAGTGGATTGAATCAGATCGGACGAGGGACGGAGACGAACGTGAACCGAGAAGAGAGTTGGAAATCCACCGCAAGGAGACGGCGAAACAAGAACGATAGAGGATTTGGTTTGTTCCATTTTCAACTGTATATGCATTAAGTTTTGTTCTTGTTTTTCCTCTAAACTGTGCGTGTAAGTAAACATTCAGGTAAATATATTAGGGTTTACAGATAACCTTCTATTAGCCTGAAACAAATCAGGTTTATTCAGCCCATTTTCACCTGTTGACTCTGTGATCCCATGCGCATTACCTATATCTGTTTACCGTGAACTCACTTTCCTGGCCCTTTGATACGAGTAAATGGGTGGACTCATGCTGATCAGCGTCCCATATCCCATCTAGGGACAACTGAGTTGACCGGGAGTCCACTATGGACCTCCCTTTGCAATGTCGGCTCCTTCTTTTGGGCCTAAGAAATTTCTGCTATTAACCCTCCATGTATTCTTTTTCACTCTTCTTTGCTTTTTTTTTTTTAATAATTTTGTTAAATAACTTTGTTAATTTTAATAACTTTAATAACCTTGTTATTTATTTTGTAAATATTTTTGTTAAGGATTTTGTTAAAAGTTTTAGTTATTTTTCTTGTTAAATAACTTTTGTTTATATTTTTATTAAATATATTGTTAATTATTTGTTGATAATTTTTAGTAATTTTGTTAATTAGTTTGTTACCACTTTTATTCAAACTATTTTCTCAAACTTTTTAATTATATCTTGGTTATCATTTTTCTTTGACCTTATTTGTTGATTTATCTCCACTTTTCATTTCTACTTTGATTTGGATCTTCGATTTTCTTTTTGATTCTGTCTTTGGCCAATGATATAACAAAAATCATGATTAGTTGAGTTCTTTCAATCGATTCAAAATCTTGATCAATATGAGGCCATTTTCTTTTTTATTGGTCAAAGAAAGTCAAATATCATAGATTATCGATTTCTCGATTAAATCTTGATTAAGACGAGACCATTTCGATTTCATTTCGGTTTCTATTTCATTTACCATTTTCATTCTCTTCTTAAGTCAAAAACCTTGGTCTAATACCGAGTGCTCATTTTCAAAACTTCTTTTTCTCAATAAACTTAGATGGTCGTGGAGTGGTTAGGCGAAGGTCTTCTCCTATCCCAAGTGCTTGACATTACCTTTAGGGTTCACTGTCATGAAGCACTTACCATCTAAATCAAAACACATCTTTAATAAGAGAATAAGGTTCTCTTTGTATTGAACTAAAGAGAGAGGATTGGGTGAAGACCTCTTCCTCTTCGAGTGTTAGGATGCTCACTTTAGAGTGTGTGGTCTCGATACTTGTCTTTCAATACGAAGACGTAACTATATTCGCCACACCATTTTCATAACAAACCTTTTGAGATAAAGAATTGGGTACTACCCGAAGGGGTTCCTATCCGAGGACTTATTTCGCCCCTTAAAATCAACATTAACAAATCAAATGAAACATCTTGCCTTGATGGCGAAAATCAACCTTTTCAAAAAGGACATGTTACGTCCGTTCTACCGCAAACAGGTAATGCATAAGACTCTACGAGTGAGCCACAAAACACCTAACTGCTAGAACCCGCACGTTAACATCGTCCATAAAAAACACCAACAAACCGTAGTCGGTCGAACTACGATTGCTCTGATTCTTCATTCTCGTCCGAATGTAAGATACGTAGGCACAAGATTGTGATGATCTTGGCGAGCCACTTTTTATCCATCTTTCGTTTTCGCCCCCCTTCCATTTTCTTCACCCGTAGTCCTTCGAACTACGTTGACTCTGACTTTCCCATTGCACGAGGGAATACGTAGGCATAGGACCGCGAAGTCTTATCGAGTCCCCTCTTCTTCTCCCCACCTTTTCTTTTATTTTCTTTCACATTCTTTGTTCTTTACCCATTTTTTCCCTCTTAGAGCACTCTTAGAAAGCAATTTCCTTAGCAAACATCCTTACACATAGACAAGCAAATGGTTCCCATCGAGTACGATGGATGTGGAGGGTGCTAATACCTTCCCTCCGCATAACCGGCTTCCGAACCCGTAATTTGGTTGCGAGACCATCTTATCCTTCCTTCTTTGGGTTTTCTCGATGTTTTCCCTTCCCTTCATGGGATAAATAAAGTTCGATGGCGACTCTTCTGTTCCTTCCTCTTTCGCCTCCGGTCGACTATTTTTCGAGTAGCGACAACATGTTGTCGATCTTCATGGTAATTGCTCTATAACTCTTTCCTGTAATCTCTTCGGCCAGGTTCACCATCCACGTTGCTTGACATGCACAAAGAGAAGAAACTATGTACTCTGCTTCGCATGATGACAATGTCACTACTGACTCCTTTCTCGAACTCCAAGCAACTGGTGCACTACCTAACATAAACACATATCCAGCTGTGGATTTTTGATCTTCAGCATCACTACACCAACTTGAGTTAGTGTATCCCACTAACTTGCATTATTTTTCTTCATCAGTTGTAGAAAACAAAATGCTCTAGTCGAGAGTTCCTTTTAGATACCTCAATATCCTCTTCGTCGCTGTTACGTGTGATACCTTTGGCTTCTACATGAATCTACTTACCATACTCACACTGTATGCTAAGTCATGCCTTGTGTGACAAAGGTATCGAAGTGACCCAATAAGTCTTCTATATTGGGTTGGGTCAAAATCATCTTCATCTGAATCTTTCGACAGTTGCAATCTGGTCTCAGTTGGAGTCGAAGTTGGGTTGCAATCTTGCATCTCAAATCTCTTGAGTATTTCGCCTACGTATCTTCTTTGGTGCATCATCAAACCTCTATTACTCTTGTAGAATTCGATGCCAAGAAAATATGTGAGATTTCCCAATTCTGACATTTCAAACTCCTCACTTAGGTCATATTTGAAATCTTCGATCTTCTTCTTGTAACTTCCTGTTATCAACAAGTCATCGACATAGAGACATAGTATAAGCAATTCACTATTTCTTCTCCTTACATATACTCCATACTCAGTCGTGCACTTCATAAATTTATTCTCCCTTAGAAAGTTGTAGATCTTCTTATTCCAAGCTCTTGGAGCTTGCTTAAGTCCATACAGGGCTTTATGCAGCATGTACACCTTTCCTTCTTCGCCTTGTTTCACAAACCCAGCTGGTTATTCATCATAAACTTCTTCGTCTAAGGGGTCATTCAAAAATGCATATTTCACATCCATCTGACATGTGTGCCAATTGTTCATGTTTGCTAGACCAACAACCAACCTAATTGTTTCGATCCTAGCAACAGGTGCAAATACTTCGTTGAAGTCGATTCCTTCCTTCTGTAGAAATCCTTTCGTTGCAAGTCTCGCCTTGTGTCGAGTTACCTCTCTTTTAGGATTCACTTTCACCTTGTAAACCCATTTCATATCAATTTCCTTCTTGCCTTGAGGCAATTCGATAAGTGACCAAGTGTTGTTGACTTCGATGGACTCTAACTCCTCATTCATTGCTTTCACCCACTTCGAATCTTTCAATGCCTCAGTTGCATTGACTGGTTCGACATCTGCATAGAAAGCATAGTGTACCAACTCACCTTCTTCATCGATCACATCATCTGATGTAATCGCCTGTTTCTTATTCGTCGAGGTCCTCTTATACTTGCTTCACCTCTGACTTCTTCTTGTCGAACTTCTCTTTGGACTTCACTAGCTGGTTCTTCACATAATATTCTCACTGAATCCTTCTTAACATTCTCAGTACAATCTCATTCCTTAAGCTCATTTATGATCACGTTCCTGCTTATCACTACTTGCTTGTTCACTGGGCCGAACAACTTGTATCCTTCAGTCGAATGATATCCTATCAGGATCATTTAATCCAACTTGTCATCAAGCTTTCTTCTCAACTGATCTGGTACATGTCTATCTGCTATAGATCCAAACACCTTCAAGTGACTTAGGCTGGGCTTGACAGCAGACCAACATTCTTCTGGCGTGATTCCTTCTACCTTCTTCTTCGGACATCTATTCAAAATATACGTTGCTGTCGACACAACTTCTCCCCATAATTTTTTAGGTAGATGCTTGCCTTTCAACATACTTCTCACCATATTCATGATGGTTCTATTCTCCCTTTCTGCAGTTCCATTCTGCTGTGGAGCGTAGGGTGGCACCACGTCATGCATAATCCCTTCTTTCTCACATAATGCATCTAAATCTTTTGACACATACTCTCCGCCACCATCAGTCCTCAGAATCTTTAGCTTTCGACCATTTTGTCTTTCGACCATAGATTTAAACTTGGCAAATACCTCAATCACTTCACTTTTCTTCTTGATCAGGTAAGTCCGCAGTTTTCGACTGAAATCAGCTATGAACGTGACAAAGTATCTGTTACCTCCAATCGAATCCACAAGGATAAGACCACATACATCAGAGTATATGACTTAGAGAATTGCCTTCGACTTACTTCCTGCATCCTTGCTGAAGCTATTCTTGTGTTATTTTGCTTGAACACATTCTTCACACACTTCACTTGGAATGTCGATTTCTAGTAATCCTGAAACTATATTTCTTCTCTTCAAATCTGTGATGTCTTTGAAGTTGAGATGGCCAAGTTGATAATGCCATAACCATTCATCTCTGCTGGCTGCAGTTGCAAGGCACTTATGCTCCATCACATTAAGTTCAATCTTGAAGGTTCTATTCTAAGACATTGGAGCCTTCAAGATTAACCTACCACCTAAGTCGAGAACTCTCATCATCTTGTCTTCGATCGACACCTTGTAGTTCTTTTCGACCAGCTTCCCTATACTAAGCAAATTACTCTTCATGCCTGGTATGTACAACACATTGGAAATTACTAACCTCTTGCCATTTTTCCTCATAATCAGAACATCACTAATACCTTCAGCTACTAGAGTATTGTCATTTGCAAACTTCGCCATATTCTTCATTGAGGGATTCATATTGATAAACCAATCTTTCCTTCCAGTCATGTGTGATGAGCATCCTGAGCCCAAGTACCACTGATCCTGGAATCTTTCTTCATCTTTTGTTGTGACCTTCAGCAACTAGGGCTGTTTTTGGGTCTACAGAACTGGAAACCACCCGAGAACCGGTCCGGTGGAGCCGGACCATTGGACCGACCGGTTTGGCTCTTGGTGTGGTAATGGATGAAATTTTAATCCGTATCCAGGATGAAGATCTATACTAAAGTATCCAATAAGTAACCGGTAAGCATTGTTATAAATTGTAAAAAAAATTCATTTCCTCATTTTTTCCTCTCTCTTTTTCAGTCACTCTCTCGTCTCTCTCTCACTAACTCTTATCCTCTTCCATCTCGTCTCTCTCTCCTAGGGCTTCATCTCCTCTTCACCATGTTTACTTTCATTATTTGTTAGAATCATTTGTGTTAGAGGCTAAGTGTGAATTATTGAAGGCTACAACAATCTTGTTCGTGTAATGTATCCAAACTCTATTTTTTGCTATTTCTGTTATTATAATGTTTACATTGTTTGCATGTTTGATTTATCGAGTATTTCTTTAACTGGTATCAATTTTGACCTAAAGTTTGACCTAAAATGTTTTGATTTTGGAGTCGTTCTTGATGTGTTGTTCGATTTTGAACAAAATTTTGACCTAAAATGTTGGAGTATTTGATTTTTTTTTGTTTATATTGCTTCAGTTTTGATAAAAAATATTTGATTATGTTGATGAGTTTTGTTCTTCATTAGGGTTCGGCCTAGGGTTTTGTATTGTGTAAATTGTGTTGTTGAGGTTGTATTTTGGCCTAATAATAAATTGTGTTGCCGAGGTTGTATTATGTTACTCGGTTTTGTTCATATTTCGTATTAAATTATTGTTTGAATGATATTTAATTTTGTGTCATGTCTTTTCAAGATTCTTCATTGACTCCAACCATGGATGGTCTTATTGATATTAACATGTTGCTTGATGGGGAAGAGGAGATAATGGATGGAGGAAATATAGAGATTGGTGAGATGATTGATATGGAGCTTCGAGTTCCACTTCCAACTGACAACACTACTCAAAATACTTCTAACACTCAAAATACTACTACTACTCAAAATACAACTACTGATGATGGAGCAACCCCCCCAGTTGACCCAGCTCAGAGTTCACAGAGCCAGATAAATGCCTTTGGTAAAGCTCCTCGTCCCAAGAAATCTGTTGTTAACACTGAGATAGTACTTACTGAAATGCCCGATGGTACCAAGAAGTGGAAATGCAGATGGTGTGACAAGCTTTACACTTATGATGTGAAATGGAAAAGTACTTCTAATGGTAAGAAACATTTAGAAAATTGCATTCAGAGAAAGTTGAGGCTGAAAGGTAATACTGAGAAAGAGGTTGTAGAGTCTAGGTTAAATGTAGGTGGTGATAGTACTCCTAGTTTGGCAACTTGGACATATAATCATGCTAGGGTTAGAGAGGTTGCAGCTCATATGATTCTAGGTCATGAATTTCCTTTTTCTGTTATGGAATGTGTTATCTTTAATGAGTTTCTTAGAGAAATGTATCCATGGTACAAAAAGATTACTAGACAATAGGTTAAGTTTGATTATGAGACATTTTATGAGGCTGAGAGAGTTAAGATGAAAATGTCTATGTCTTTGATTAACAGGATCAGTCTTAGAACTGACTTGTGGTGGTCTGGTGAGTAGAAAATTGGTTATATGACTGTGACTGGTCATTTCATTGATTCAAAATGGCAGCTTTATAAAAGAGTTTTATCTTTTAAGAATGTGCCACCACCACATTCTGGTGAGGTTTTGTGTAGGGAATTGATTAAGGTCATGGATGATTGGGGCATAAGGGATAAGGTTGTTTCAATTTCAGTTGATAATGCTAGTGCCAATGACAAATGCATTGCTAGATTGAAGAGAGATTATTCTGGTATGAGAAATCTACCATTGGATGGTAAACTGTTTCATGTGAGATGTTGTGTACACATCTTAAATTTGTTGGTTCAGGATGGTCTTGATATGATTAAGGTTACTGTTGATAAGATTAGAAATGGGGTTAAATACTTGTTAAATTCTGAAACAAGATGCAAAGCATTCAAAAAATTTGTTGATGAGATGCAACTTGAAGGCAGAATGCAAGTGTTGGATACTAAGACAAGGTGGAACTCAACTTGGTTGATGTTGTCCACTGCATACCACTACAGAGAAGTCTGGACAAGATATGCTGAAGAAAGTGGTGTATTTCTCACCTTTTTTCCTGATGCAAATGATTGGGAAGATGTTCATGATATTTGCAAGTTTTTGGAGGTTTTTGCTGATGTTACATCAATTATTAGTGGCACCTCTTACCCTACTGCTAATTTGTTTTTGGCTAAGCTTTATAGGGTCAAGGTTATACTTTATAAACCTTCAAGCATCTCAAATAATCCTCAACTGCAAGCGCTTGCTAATGAAATGAAGTTGAAATATGACAAGTATTGGTCAGAGTCTAATACATTGATTTCTATTGGTGCAGTTCTGGATCCAAGGTATGTTGCCACTGTTTGTGTACATTAGGTAGCTACTATTCTGCTTGGTATGTTGCCTTGCGATTAAACCTTGTTTATGTACATTAGGTAGCTACTATTCCGTTTGGTATGTTGCCTTATGATTAAACCTTGGCCTATGATGAATTTTGTGAAATGGTATTTGAGGCCACTTATGTATGAAATGCTTGTGAATTTTGGTTGATCAATTAAACCTTGTTGTGAGTTGGGATGAAATTGTGCCTATGATGTATTATGTTTCCTTGTTGTGAGTTGGGATGAAATTGTGCCTATGATGTATTCTGTTGCCTTGTTGTGAGTTGGGACGAAATTTTGCCTATGATGAATTTTGTTTCCTTGTTGAGAGTTGTGATGAAATTGTGCCTATGATGAATTATGTTTGATCTGAGGCCAATTCTGTTTGATCTGGGGCCAATTCTGTTTGATTTACTTGTGAAATGATTCAATTATCTTACCTTGTGAGTTGTGGCTCAATTGTGCCTAGGATTAAATTATGTTACATTGTGAGTTATAATTTAATTGAGCCTATGATGAATTCTGTTTGATCTGCTTGATATGATTATAGATATAGTAGTCTCTGCTCTGAGGCCAATTATGCTACCTCCCTGTAACTTTATTTGTGTCTAAGGCCAATTATGTTACCTCCTTGTGACTTTATACGCCAATAATGAAATCAAATTTTGAGGCCAAACATGTTGAAAATAAATTATGCAAATAGGTATAGATGAATTTAATTTGGTTGACAACTCTACTTGTTCAAATAGGTATAAAATGATCTTCATCAAATGGGTATATCCCTTCTTGCATCCAAATACTACTAAAGACACTTCCTATGAACAAGAGTTGGCAACCAACTTAAAATCTCTCTTCCAATTGTATCAAGATACCTATGGAAACAATGATGAGAATGTCCCTGTATCTGAAACTCCAGAAGTAGGATCTAGTTCTGGGTTGGGAAGGAGGAGTTTTGAGATGTTTTTAGAAACTGTTGTTGGTAATACTAATTCAAAATCTGATCTTGAATTATATCTTGAGGAGCCTCCCTTGAAAGTTCCCCCTAAAGCTAAGTTTGATGTTTTAACATGGTGGATGGGGAATGAAGCCAAGTATCCTGTTCTTAGTAAATTGACAAAGGATATCCTAACTGTTCCAGTTACAACTGTTGCTTCAGAAGCAACTTTTAGTGCTGGTAAAAGGGTTATTGATCCAAAACGATCTTCTATGAAAACCAAGACAGTTGTAATGGTACTTTGTGGGGGTGATTGGGTGAAGGTGAAGTATGGAATTAAAAAGGGCTGCACTGCTAGTATTGTAAGTATCTTATGCACTGCTAGTTGAAATTATGCTTTTAAATTTATGTTGCCTTGTTTAACTTATGTTTTTACTTTTGTAGCTTGAAGAACCACAAGATGAGCCTTTAACTTATCATTTTGGTGAGAATCCGGGTGTCTCTTCTTCGACAACAGCAACTTTGTAATGTTATTTTGTTGTTTTGTAATGTCAATGATGAGACTGTTCTGAGGCATCATTAACAAATGTAATGTTATTTTGTGGTTTTTTGAAAACATAAGTTTCCTAACTTATGTTTGAACAAGTTTTATTTCAGAAAACATAAGTTAAAAACTTATGTGAATGATATTTAAAATGTAGTGTCAAATCAAATACCAACGAAATTCTGGAATTTAATTGTATTTTTGAAAAAATTTAATTGTATTTTTGCCTTTAAATCGGGTGGGCCAGGTACCCGAACCGAAAATTACCGGTCCGGTCTCGGATATCCATCTATAATTATGTCAGATCCGGTCTGATTTCGGATTACCCAAAAGTGCCGGATCGGTTTCGGTCCTAAAATTTACCCATCACTATTTTGGACCGGTTCCGGTTTACCCGATAAGGGTTTCGGTCCAACTCTCGGGACCCTGAGTACCCGGTCCGGACCGGACCGAAAACAACCCTATCAGCAACATCTATTCTTCTTCATGTTTCGCTAGCTTTGCATTCGTTTCTTGTTTCTTCTTCTATTCTGGACAATCACTAAAATAATAACCATACTTTTGACAATTGAAACACTGAATGTGACTTTTGTCAGGTTTTCGACCACCACCTCTTCCTCTACCTGCAGCACCACCTCTTTGGTTGCCTTAGTTCCAGGGTTTTCTCTGATTCGACCAGTTTCCTTCCTGCTGATTTTGACCAGTCGAATTATTGTAGCCTCCTCTAACTTTGTTGACATTCTAGCTTCCTTTGCCTTTCTTTTCTTTTTCTAACTGCACCTGTAAAGCCATATCACTCTTCGACTTTCCTGCAGCTCTTTCAGCCATCCTTTGTTCATGAGACTCAAACGTCCCTTGAAGCTGTTACTTCGTCAATGCTGACAAGCCTTTCGACTCTTCTATGGCTACTACCACGTGGTCAAAACCAATGATGTAACACCCTTTTCTACCCCATAATTATCGCATCATAAATAACATAATATCAGAGTAAAAATCACCTCAGAAGGGTGCACATTTCTCAATAAAATTCAAATAAAACAATTGCTCCGTAAACAACGGGTTTTCCTCAAAAGCCATCGAATTAGCAGCGGAACCACCATAACCACAATAATCCAAAATCAAAAGGGTTTCCAAATAAAAACCATAATCATTCAAAAATAACAACAAAATAACAACTCAACATGGTTCGACTCAACGACCCAACCCGATGTTACAATATCAGAGCAAGACCCTCTACATCGACCAAAAGCAAAATAAACTCCATAAGTCCTTGAAGGCATCCACAGCTAAGCCTGATCACCTGCACGTTACCCACGTGGAGGCAACATTCAAACATGCAGGGCGAGTAATCACAATTCATTATAATCAATATAAAAACAGGATATGCATAAAATGGCATCATCATCATATACAACATCATCAGGGTCATCACAAAGAAAAATATCCAAAATCACGATATCATAAATCGCATCAATGCTAAATAAATGCAATGCACAACAAGACTCATGCATGTGGTACCAATTCGTCAAAGTCGATGGACACTAGGCCAACACCCTCCAAAGATCCCCGTCATTAGGATTGATTCTACACAAGAACCGGAGCACGTCAAAATTACCTCACATCCACACAATGGGATTGAAGCCACAATAGACTGAAGTTTAGAATGCTATGAATGCATGATACATAACGTCAATATCATCATCATCAATAAAAGTCATTACGTGCATCATCATTCATCAAAATCTCATGTTAATCATATCATCATTTATTCATCAAAACATCATGAAATCCTCATCTCACAATATAATCATGGTAATTCATCAGAAAAATCACAGCTCAAAACATCAAGACATCACAAGAATCATAAAATAATTTCGCAAACAGCAGGGATTCGCTGGAATGTTCGCTTTACGAGTCTGGGGCAAGTATTCGCTTTGCGAATGATTCCTTCGCTTTGCGAGGTCGTGATTTCCTGCAATCGCTGCTACGCACCAGTAGCACCTCAGACCCCAAAAACCTTATGGGTTCAGCCTCATTTACCCGAAAACACCCCCAAAACATTCCTAAGGCATTAAGGCAACAAGGACCCAAAACCTACGACTATTAGGCCGATTTGTTACACTATCCTAAGCTTCAATTTCACATAAACCTTCACAAATTCAATTACCTTCATAACTTCCATAAATCCCTTTTTCCTACGAGGTCAAAACAACATCAACAGAGGGATTAGCCTCGAAGACCTACTTTTATCCGATTCAATCTAACCCTTCATATTCATCATCAATCCACAAAAACAACATCTAAATCATCAATTTACTCATAAACTCACAAACCCACATAAACCTCAAAAATCAGCTTTAAACACGTCGAATTCCTATATTGAAAACAATGAAAGGCAATACTCCTCATACCTTAGATTGTCGATTCCAAGCTTTCTTTCTTTAGTTCTTGAAAACCTTCTCGAATTCTAAGTTTTTCCCTCTTTCCTCAGAGCTCTGGCCTTTTCCTTCTTTTCACGGTCTAACAAAATGAATCATATTCCTTTAAAATTCTCCTTTTTGTTAAACCTAACCCTTGGGCTTCTAAAATGGGCTTTCCCAATATTATCCTCACTAACTCCTCCTTAAAGGTCCAATTTACCCTTCTAATATTATTTAAATTAATAAAAATACTAATATATTCCATATTATATACTATTATTTAAATAAATAACCAAAACTCCACAAAATACCAACATCACCACAAACCACCAAAATTCACAAAAATTCACGAATACTATATTTAAATAAATTAAATAAATATTCTTACGAAATTTGGGGTGTTACAACTCTCCCCCACTTAAAGAATTTTCGCCCTCGAAAATTACCTCAAGGAAATAGAGTCGGATACGACTCCCTCATCTGATCTTCACGTTCCCAAGTCCAACTTTCGCCAGCTGGTCCACCCCACAACACCTTCACCAAAGCTATATCTTTACCCCGCAGTTGCTTTATCTCTCGACCATCAATCCGTACAGGTAACGCTTCCATTGTCATGTTATCCTTCACTTGTACATCATCCATCTGAATCACATGCGACAGATCCAGAATGTACTTCCTCAACTGAGACACATGGAACACGTCATGCAAATTTTCAAGTGACGGCGGTAAAGCAATTCGATAGGCTACCTCTCTTATCCTCTGCAAGATTTGATATGGACCAACAAAACATGGAGTGAGCTTCCTAGACTTCAAAGCTCGACCCACACCAGTCACTAGCGTCACCCTCCAAAACACGTGATCTCCCTCTTTGAATTCAAGTGTCTTCCTCCTCTTATATGGTAGCTCTTCTGGCGACTCTGCGACGCTCTCATCCTTTCTTGGATCATCTTAATCTTCTCAGTCGTCTCTTGTACAATCTCAGGTCCGAGTACAACACTCTCGCCTGACTCATACCAACACAAAGGAGTCCTACATCTTCTCCCATACAAAGCTTCATAGGGCGCCATTCCAATACTAGCATGAAAACTGTTATTGTATGTGAACTCAATCAGCGACAAATGGCTATCCCAAGCTCCTCTAGTGATCCAACACACAAGCCCTCAGCAAATCCTCTAAGGATTGGATAGTTCTTTCTGTCTGATCGTCTGTCTGCGGATGATAGGCAGAACTCATCCTTAACTTAGTACCTAAAGCATCTTGCAAACTCTTCTAGAACCTAGATGTAAATCTCGGATCTCTATCCGACACAATACTCGAAGGTATCCCATGCAACTTCACAATCTCTTCGATGTACATCTCGGATAACTTCTGCATAGAATGATTAATCTTCATTGGCAAGAAATGAGCCGATTTAGTTAATCTATCCACGATCACCCAAATTGAATCATTCCCTTTTTGTCGTCCCTGGCAACCCCGACACAAAGTACCCGAAAATGCTATCCCATTTCCATTCTGGAATATTAAACGACTGCATCATACCTAAAGGCTTATGATGCTCAATCTTTGACTTCTGGCACGTCAAGCACGCATAAACGAATTCTGCGACATCCTTCTTCATACCTGGCCACCAAAACAACTTTTTCAAATCCTGGTACATCTTCGTAGCACCGGGATGAATGCTCAACCTACGTCGATGTCCTTCTTCTAGAATACTCTTCTTGATTTCTGGAACATCTGGAACACATACCCTATATAGAAACCTCATCACACCATCCTTATCAATCCAGAATTCTCCTCCGTTATCTTGGTTAATCAAAGTCAACTGGTCAACCAACTTTAGATCAGATTGTTGTCCCACTCTGATTTCTTCCAGAATACCACTAGTCAACTTCAACATTCCTAACTTCACACCGTCAGAGGTCTCTTCACATACTAAACTCAAATATTGGAATTGCTCAATTAATTCCAATTCTTTCACCATAAGCATCGACATATGCAATGACTTCCTGCTCAATGCCTCAGCCACTACATTTACTTTGCCCGGATGATAACTCAAATCAAAATCAAAATCCTTCAACAGCTCTAACCACCTCCTCTGCCTCATATTCAATTCTTTCTGATCAAATAAGTACTTCAGACTTTTATGATCACTGGACACTTCAAACTTAGAGCCAAACAGATAATGTCTCCAAATCTTCAACACAAACACCACAACGGCCAACTCTAAGTCATGTGTAGGATAATTCCTCTCATGAACTCGCAATTGTCGTGAAGCATAGGCAACAACTTGTCCTTTCTGCATCAATACTCCACCAAGACCCATCTTCGACGCATCACAATACACCTCAAAAGATTCGCTCGGATTAGGCAAAATCAACACTAGAGCGGCCGTCAACCTCTTCTTCAATTCCACAAAACTCTCTCCGCAAGCTACATCCTACACAAAAGCTTGACCCTTTCGAGTCAACTGGGTCAAAGGTAATGCTAACTTAGAAAAGCCTTCGATAAACTTGCGGTAATAACCCGCCAATCCCAGAAAACTTCTTATCTCTGTAGCAGACTTCGGAGTCTCCTACTGTAACACAACATCAATTTTAGAGGGATCAATAGCACTCCCGCCACTTGAAATCACATGGCCAAGAAAACTCACTTCTTTCAACCAGAACTCACACTTGGACAGCTTTGCATACAACTTCTTCTCCTTCAATACTCGCAACACAGTTCTCAAATGCTCAACATGTTCTTCTTCAGATCTAGAATATATCAAGATATCATCGATAAACACCACCACAAACTTGTCCAAATACTCATGAAAGATCCGATTCATGTACTCCATGAACACACCAGGTGCATTGGATACACCAAATGGCATCACAGTGTATTCATAGTGACCATACCTCGTCCTGAAAGCCGACTTCGGGATATCATCAGGCTTAGCACGAATCTGATGATAACCAGACCTCAAATCAATCTTACTGAACACACAAGCGCCTACCAGCTGATCCATCAAATCGTCAATTCTCGGGAGCGAATACTTATTCTTGATAGTCACCTTATTCAACTGCCGATAATCAACACACAAGCTCATGCTACCATCTTTCTTCTTTACTAGCAACACAGAGGCACCCCACGGAGAAACACTCGATCGAATAAACTTCTTCTCAAGCAATTCTTCTAGTTGTTTCTTTAATTCACTTAACTCAAAAGTTGACATCCGATAAGGAGCCATAGACACTAGACTCGTACCTAGTATTAAGTCCACTGTAAACTCTACTTCATATTCTGGAGGCAAATCACTGATGTCATCCGGAAACACATTTGGGAATTCACATACAACAGGTAAGTCGACATTCGCAGCTTCGCGATCAATTTGCAACGATGCAAACATTGAAAACACCAGGGCTTCGTCTTCCATAAGTTCGTTTACTTGCTTAGCAGACAAGAACATCAACTCTCCACCATCACCAAGCTCAGGAAAATCCACGGTCTTATTATAATAGTTGATGTGAACACGGTTGAACTCCAACCAGTTCATTCCAATGATTACATCAATTTGGTGCAAGGATAAGCACACCAAATTCATCACAAAACTCTTCCCAAAAATCGTCAAAGGACATCTCAAACACACAAGGGTAGTAGTAACAGAACCATTAGCTGGAGTTTCTATTACCATATTCCCATTCATATTAGATAACTTTAAACCCAGTCTATTAGCACATTCAAGCGAGATAAAAGAATGAGTAGCACCAGTATCAATAATAGCAACCAACTCAATATTATTAATAAAACAAGTACCTCGAATCAGGTTGTCCTTCTCTGGCACTTCTGCACCACTCAAAGCAAACACCCGACCACTGGTCTGAGCGGCAGTAGCGATCTTCTTCGATTTTTGACATTGGGTACTGATATGACCTTTCTCACCATAATAGAAACAGGTTGGACCATCATCTTTGCAGTCAATAGCTCTATGACCCTTCTTGCCACATCTGTAGCACCTCAACACACTATTGGTGCACACATCAGCACGGTGGCCTTTCTCGCCACACTTATAACACTTCCCAGAAGCGGGAGCTGCTCCCCCACTTGTCTTTTTCCCCTCTGAAGCCTTTTGCTTCCCTTTGTCAGCTGAAGTTGTATAAGGCTTCCCCCTATACTGTCCTTTCTTCTCACTTAACTGCTTGTAGTGAGCAGATCGAGCTCGACTATCCTCATCGTAGATTCTGCTCCTGTCCACCAACTCAGCATACCTGCGGATCTGTTGATACCCAATACCCTGCTTAATTTCTGGTCTCAGCCTATTCTCGAACTTGAGACACTTGGACATCTCAGCATCAACACGGTTGTAGTACGGACAAAACTTCACCAGTTCCTCGAACTTCGCGGTATACTCCGCCTCAGTCATGTCTCCTTGCTTCAGCTCAAGGAATTCCACTTCTCTCTCGCCACGAGCATCCTCTGGAAAATACTTTCCCAGAAACTCCTGCTTAAACACAACCCAGGTTATCAGTGCCAACATCTGCGAGTCTCTGATGGGTGTTATCCCACCAATCCTCGGCCTCTTCTTCCAGCATATGCGTTCCAAACTGAACTTGTTGCTCATAAGTACACCCCATCACCCAGAAGATCTTCTCGATCGCCTTCAGCCACTTGTGTGCACTTGCTGGATCATGAGTACCCACAAAAGTCGATGGATTGTTCCTCTGAAACTTCCCCAAAGCACGAAACTCATCTGGAACTCCACCATTAGGATTGAGCTGAGCCACTACTTGAGCAACCGATTCCAACGCATCAGCAATAGCACGATCATTTCTTCCAGCCATCCTGCATACCACCAACAAGGTTAGAAGGGACAAAAGATCGACAGTGTACACACACTCTTCGACCGGCAGGGGACTAACATCAAGCAAAAACCTGGCAGGACGGACCGACCTGCTCTGATACCACTAATGTAACACCCTTTTCTACCCCACAATTATCGCAGCAGAAATAACATAATATTAGAGTAAAAATCACCTTAGAAGGATGCACATTTCTCAATAAAATTCAAATAAAACAATTGCTCTGTAAACAACGGGTTTTCCTCAAAATACTCAAAAGCCATCGAATTAGCAGCGGAACCACCATAACCGCAATAATCCAAAATCAAAAGGGTTTCCAAATAAAATCCATAATCATTCAAAAATAACAACAAAATAACAACTCAACATGGTTCGACTCAACGACCCAACCCAATGTTACAATATCAGAGCAAGACCCTCTACATCGACCAAAAGCAAAATAAACTCCAAAAGTCCTCGAAAGCATCCACAACTAAGCCTGATCACCTGCACGTTACCCACGTGGAGGCAACATTCAAACAGGCAGGGTGAGTAATCACAATTCATTATAATCAATATAAAAATAGGATATGCATAAAATGGTATCATCATCATATACAACATCATCAGGGTCATCACAAAGGAAAATATCCAAAATCACGATATCATAAATCGCATCAATGCCAACTAAATGCAATGCACAACAAGACTCATGCATATGGTACCAATTCGTCAAAGTCAATGGACACTAGGCTATCACCCTCCAAAGATCCCCGTCATTAGGATCAATTCTACACAAGAACCAGAGCACGTCAAAATTACCTCACATCCACACAATGGGATTGAAGCCACAATAGACCGAAGTCTGGAATGTTATGAATGCATGATACACAACGTCAATATCATCATCATCAATAAAAGTC
Organism: Lathyrus tuberosus; assembly: GCA_022829125.1. Lineage (NCBI taxonomy): Eukaryota > Viridiplantae > Streptophyta > Magnoliopsida > Fabales > Fabaceae > Lathyrus > Lathyrus tuberosus. Next base: position 830,286 of record JALAZF010000910.1, on the reverse strand, counting down.
ATTACGTGCATCATCATTCATCAAAATCTCATGTTAATCATATCATCATTTATTCATCAAAACATCATGAAATCATCATCTTCTAAACATCAATATAATCATGGTAATTCATCAGAAAAATCACAGCTCAAAACATCAAGACAGCACAAGAATCATAAAATAATTTCGCAAACAGCAGGCATTCGCTGGAACGTTCGCTTTGCGAGTCTGGGGCGAGTATTCGCTTTGCGAATAATTCCTACGCTCTGCGAGGTCGCGATTTCCTGCAATCGCTGCTACACACCAGTAGCACCTCAGACCCTAAAAACCTTACGGGTTCAGCCTCACTTACCCCAAAAACACCCCCAAAACATTCCTAAGGCATTAAGGCAACAAGGACCCAAAACCTGCGACTATTAGGCCGATTTATTACACTATCTTAAGCTTCAATTTCACATAAACCTTCACAAATTCAATTACCTTCATAACTTCCATAAATCCCTTTTTCCTACGAGGTCAAAACAACATCAACAGAGGGATTAGCCTTGAAGGCCTACTTTTATCTGATTCAATCTAACCCTTCATATTCATCATCAATCCACAAAAACAACACCTAAATCATCAGTTTACTCTTAAACCCACAAACCCACATAAACCTCAAAAATCAGCTTTAAACACATCGAATTCCTATATTGAATACAATGAAAGGCAATACTCCCCATACCTTAGATTTTCGATTCCAAGCTTTCTTTCTTTAGTTCTTGAAAACCTTCTCGAATCCTAAGTTTTTCCCTCTTTCCTCAGAGCTCTGGCCTTTTCCTTCTTTTCACGGTCTAACAAAATGAATCCTATTCCTTTCAAATTCTCCTTTTAGTTAAACCTAACCCTTGGGCTTCTAAAATGGGCTTTCCCAATATTATCCTTACTAACTCCTCCTTAAAAGTCCAATTTACCCTTCTAATATTATTTAAATTAATAATAATACTAATATATTCCATATTATATACTATTATTTAAATAAATAACCAAAACTCCACAAAATACCAACATCCCATCACAGCAGACAGGTCCTCAAGCAAAGTCTTCCTCCTCGAAGCCTGACTAGCACATAGGATGGTCTGGACCTCGGCAACACCTATGCCCGGAGAGTTGCCATCTGAGAAGAAACGAGGATTCGAGTGACAAGGCGGAAGCACGAACTTTTCAGAGGGAGGGCTATCAGTCACTGTCAGGTCAACATGTACCTGGTCGTGTGTGCGCTGTCTCTTCAGGGACCCCTGACTGTCGGGAGACTGACTACCTCGGGGAGAGCTGGAAGAACTCCCTGGAGCTGGAGTAGGGTCGGGGTGCTGTGAACGGATCTGCTCGACACGACTTTTCCCGCTTTTCCTCTAATTTCGAGCAGCCGCCAGCTTCTTGATGCGCTCCTCCGCACTCGACATGTTACCTGCAAAGAGAGAGAAATGCATCAGTAAATCGAAACCCAGAACGCAAGGAAAGAGTAAGTCGAGGAAGATTCCACCACCTAACAGCACAAGGGCATCCTCATCGGAAAACGTCTCGAGGAGGGCCCTCGTATTGATCAACCGACGTTTCGTTAAAATTTGCACATCATCACCCGGATAAATTTCCCGTCCGGCGTCACGAGCTTGGCTGGGGAAAGTCCAGCGACAAATTTGACTATTTCCTCGTAGACCAGACGGTCCCCTTCGCATAGTCGACCAGGACTGACGATGTAACTGTTTGTGCCCCTTTTGAAGTGCTCCTCCGTCCAGAATAGGGGGAACTTTGGTTCGAGGACTTCTTCCTGCTGCCCGTCTTCTTCTCGGATGACCAGTCTATACACTGACTCCACGACCTCGAACGATACCGACCTCATGATGTAGTATCGATATTTGAAGGTGCGAACAGAGTCCATGTAGGTCTGGAACAGTCTGTTCACCTATTTGAAGGACACCCAGCCGTGTCTGCCATCAGTCGCCTGTCTTTGTAAGTGGAAAATACGGAAGAGGGGCACAGTCGCCCCGATCTTGAGGTACTTGCAGACTAGCTCGAAGGCACGGAGAAAAGCGAGAGAGTTGGGATGGAGCTGTGAGGGCGCCAGGCGCAGCCAAACGAACACCGATTGCTGAAAATCAGTGAAGGGCAGGTGCCACCCCGCCTCTTCGAACATAAACTCGTACAAAGGAAACCTCATCCCTCAGTACGTCGAGCAGATGCGATGGTGCGCCAGAGGTCTGAACACTTTCCAGGTCTTCGCGGAGCCCTCCAGGCGGTGTTCGACGGTACAGAAGATGTCGTCCTCATCACTATCGATGAACTGAGAGACCATATTCAGAGGCTTTTCGCTAACCCATTCCTCGGGCGGCCGTCCCTCGACGCTTGTGATCGGTGCCATCGGGGACTCAGGTTGGTCGCCAATGTCTATAGATCCCACGGCCGCGGCCAAGGCTTCCATTTACCTGAAAAGCAGAAGGAAATGGTGAATTCGATGGTCCATATCAAATTCACCCCTCCACCGCTGATCAAGTGAAAGGGCGAAGAAGGAGCGTCGAGATCATGGAACAGTCGTGCTCGCCCAACGTCCTCGGGATATCCGACGAGCGTCCCCGTGACCATCCTCAGGTCACCGGTACATCGCCCCAGGGGATTCATCCCACAGCTCGGGATACTGTTGAGGTCCCCGAGATATTCATCTCCTGTCCTCAGGACATTCTTCTTGTCCCCGTGGGACGCATCCCATCTCCCCGCGAGATTCAACAAGAACATAGAGAAACTCTGCCGTTTTCGCCGAAAATTTCATGGTTTCCCCGGGAACTTCATCAATTCACCGGAGTACCACCGCAGGAAACACATTTAGAAAGGGAACAGATCAAGAAACTTACTTGAAAACGGCAGTTGATGAGGTCCGGTACGGCGGTGTGCGGCGGCGAAACGGTGGCAAAAGCAAAGAGAGGAGGGGAGAAAATCTGAGCAGAGAGAAAGGAAACGTGCAAATAACGCGGGGTGGCCTCTATTTATAAGGCCCTCACGGGACTCGAGGCGCCCCTAGGTACTCAAGTGCACTAATCCTAGCCTAGCCGCCCTAAGTAATGATGAAGCGTGACACGTGGCACACGCTTTCCCAAATACATCCTTTCGTTCTCCCACACGCCTCCTTCCGTTTGCTTTGATGCTCGACTCCACAACTTCTCATATCCCCGCAGCGTCGCCCAGTAACGGCCCATCGAACTCGAGCAGACTTCAAGATTTCTGCCCGTCCAACATTCCTCACTCGTAGGGGTAAGCCCGCCAATACCGGGAAGTCCCCCGTTTGGCACGTTCCCCGACAATAAGGGCAACCGCGGGTATCAGACGACAAGGATCACCCTGGCACCACGAGCACGTTCAGTACGTTCTCGACATGGTTACTAACCCTTAAGTCATTGCTCTGACACCTCAGAGCAACGACTTGGGGGGCTCCTGTTCAGGACTGGGTCGGTGCCTGCCCACCAGTCGGGCATGTCCAACCCAATAATCTGGGAAGGCTCAACAATGCCCATATTTACCCCTGCGTCGAGCACATGCCACCCTCCAGCAAGGTCGGGCACGTGCAGCAGATACCGTCGAGCAGAGGCGTTAAGCTTTGCTGAACACGTCTCTCATCGACATCCATGAGCTCCTCCCCACGAGGACACGTTCTTTTGTAACCTCCCACCTCTGAAGGATTCAATCTCCCCACCTTCCGGAGATCTCGGGACCGTTATCCCAGGGTGAAGACCACGCGCTGGTCTTCACTACGCCACGTAAGCCCTGACAGTTGCTTGGATTGGGCCTTGCAGTCCAGCCCAGTACAAGTAACCGTTGGCCCCCGCGCTGGGGGCTCTCTATAAATACCCTCTCACTTGAGAGGGCCAGGTTACATTATATTCTAACTCACACCTGCTTTTTGTACTTGCCTTTTTCTCTGACCTTTCTTGACTTGAGCGTCAGAGTACCTTGCAGGTACACCCCCCCCCCCCCCCCGGCCGTATCATCATCACCGGAGCTGAAGATTTCACGACGCTGTTGGCCACTGTCATACTGTCTGATCCAGGTACGATCAGCATCCTTAAACAATTTTCCCCACGCCTCTGGTTTTGCTTTGCAGGACGAGGGTTTGTGACACGTTTTCTTACTCGGCCATGGAATTCAGGGATGTGGAAGTCTTTTACGAGACCTCTTCATCCTTAGGAATAGGTGTTTTATATGCATTTCTTGTAAGAGGTAACATTTTGATGGGAGGGACTGACACGTGCCCCTACGCTAGTTAGTAATTATGTTTCCTCTTTCTTATAGCACTTGAGTGCTTTCAAACAATTTTTTCAAATATCTCAACCATTGGTAGTGTGTAGTGGAACATACGATCATTAGTGGAAGAATAGGGTATAAAAGCATTTTGAAGCATCATTTGTACCTTTTATGTTATTAACAACCTGGAAAAAATCTTTTTGTGCTTCCTTTGCCATTTTTCTTTGCGAGCTTTCTCGTTCCGACATTTGGTCAAGTTCATACGATCTAGTTCGTTGGTACTTGTCGTGCAATCTTGATCGATCTAACTTCTAAGATAAAATTTAACTTTTCTCTTCTGCTTTTGTTCCCTTTTCGAGGGTTCTCCAAACAGTTAAGCACTTGATCTCTCTATTTTTTCCCTGAGAGATTTTCTATTAGAAATGCTAGTGTTGGAACTTGCTTTTCTATTATATCTTGTATGTGTTTGACTTTTCTTCGTATCATTCTTGATTATGGAGATTGCATCAACTTTAACTAAAGTAAGGAAACTTCAAGCGACAGGGTGGACCGAGACATATTGGGGATTGTTTTTGCTTTCCATCATGAGGGCATTTTTTCTCAAGCTTCGATTGGCGTGGGTCCTTCGTCTGACTGGAGAGTGTTTCCCCTAGATGGAGATAAGAGCATTTGCAACCAATATGATGAGGGTATCATCCCCTTTCATAAGTGTTTATTATCTCTCATAAGTTACCGCTTTCCTTTTAATAAGTTCGAAGTTAGTATTTTGAACCACTTTTTGATTGCCCCTTCGTAGTTGAATCCGATAAGTTGGGAATTCATCAAGGATTTCCAACATTGGTACGAGTACAAAAGGGGTAATCGAAACATGATGTTTTTTTCCCACCTCTTCAAAACTCAAAATGGTTCAAACTATGTGCACGGTTCATACTTAGTTTCTTTGAGGTAGAGAAGTAGATTCTTCGAAACTTATTCTGACAGCGTGAAGAATTTCAAAGATCGTTTCTTCCTGGTTACCCCACTTACCGATGAAACTCGTGCAAAGATCTGCAATCTAGAACTTAGTCCTCCACTTGTGTGTATAGACTTATTCCGTAATTATTAGAGTCAGAGTCACTTCTTGACGAGGGAAGAATCTTATGTTTACAAAGAGGAGGACTTGTCTTAGGAAAAGTTATACTTAAAGAATCAGCTAATGGCCTTCTATAATTATCTTGGCTATGTTGGTAGTGTTGTTCCACCTGGCGTAAAATAAAGAAAATGGTTGAAAAAGTTCATTCAAACCCACTGGCTAGTAAATGCTAGAACATAGAAGGAGAGGAAGACTATTTTAGGTAAGTGGTTAAAAAATAGAGAAATTTTTAACATTTTTTTAGAAAAAAGAGTTTGTATAGAATGATAAAATAATGCTTATTATTAATATATTTTTAATTTTTGAAATACTATAATAACAAAAATTATATTAGAACAATTTGTTTAAACCCTCCAAAACTCTCCTCCAATACAAATTTTTGAGTTCCTCCAATTTATAAAGTTTTTGAAGTTATAAATAAAAACAAACCTTTCAAAACTCTTTACCAAAATCCTTCTATTCATTCAATTTTTCCTTTTCTTTTTCAAAACTCTCTCCTCCCTTCTCCACTCTTCCCCTCCAAACCAAGAAAAAAAAAGTAAAATTTTTAGTAAGAGTAAATTTAGGTGGTTTCTTATCACACCACTCATGTTTCTTAGGCACCACCGAATTTCCGTTTTTGCCCCCAATTTTCGGATGTACACATCCGGACGCACCCTTTTTCTAAAATTTTTCAATTTTTTCCGGATGTGCACATCCGAAAGAATTCCTGATCTGCAAATCCGGAAAAAATCAAAAGAATTCCATAAAATCATTTACTTCTAAATATAATTAAATCCAATATAATTAAAATCTAACATAATTAAACTTAATATGATTTTTTCAATATAATTAAATCCAATTTAATTAAATCCAATATAATTAAAATTAATATGATTTTTTTCAATATAATTATATCCAATATAATTAAATTAATTTTAGAAGTAAATACCATATAATTTTAATTATAATTTAGAAGTAAATACCATATAATTTAGAAGTAAATACCATATAATTTTAAATACCAATATAATTAAATCCAATTTTAAAAGTAAATACCATATAATTTTAAATCCAATATAATTAAATAAATTTTTTCAATATAAAAAAATAATTTAGAATTAAATACCATATTAATCATATTAATTATATTGAAAAAAATAATCATATTAAATATCGTATTAATTTTAATTAATATAGATTTTAATTATATTGGATTTAATTATATTGGATTTAATTATATTGAAAAAATGATATTAATTTTAATTATATTGGATTTTAATTAGATTGGATTTAATTATATTTAGAAGTAAACGATTTTATGGAATTCTTTTGATTTTTTCTGGATTTGCAAATCAGGAATTCTTCCGGATGTGCACATCCGGAACATATCAGCGTTTTTTAAAAATTTTGTACGTTCGGAAGTGCAAATTTGGAATCCGGGGGCAAAAATGAAATTTCACGTGGTATCTAAGAAACTTGGGTGATGTATTACGAAATCACCTATATTTATTAAAGAAAGCTGTGAGTAAAAACAATATGAGAAAATCTCCACTTTTTAGCTTCAACAATTCTCATAGCCATAATATTAACCTCGTACTATTGTAACTCAATGCCACTCTCAACTCAAAAGAGATGGATCATAGACGATACAACAGGAAAAAGGGTGAAACTAATTTGTTCACATTGGGTAGCTCATATGAAACCAATGCTTGTTGAAAGGTCTTGACAAATTGCCAATACAAGACATAGCTACTCATGTTGCTAATTCAGGATTCAATTGTGTTCGTTTATCCTATGCTACTTACATGTTCACTGGAAATGCAAATCACACCTTCGTGATACACTTTCTAGTCTTGATATACCCGAGGTTATTGTGTCAGCTGTTAAGAAACATAATCCGTTAATGCTGAATATGACACATGTTCAAGCTTATGAAGCTGCTATTGATGCTCTTGGAGAAAAAGGTGTGATGGTACTTATTGATAATCATGTTAGTATGCCGATGTGGTGTTGTGATAATAATGATCAGAATGGATTCTTTGGTGATAGGCATTTTAATCCTTGTGAAATGGCTTCAAGGTTTAACTTTTATAGCTAAGTACTTCAAGGGAAAACACAATGCAAGTAATCACATGATATTAAAAAAGTATGATCAAGTTTACTTTAGCACGAACATACCTTATGCTTTACCACAAGGTTTGGTGTACAATGTATCAATGTTATACCCTATGCTTTACCACAAAGCCATGGACTTGAGGAAAGAACTAAGAGGTGGACGCCAAAATTTGCCTGATTGGTACAAGTACGTAAGCCAAGGAGCAAAACCGATTCACAAACACAACCCATATTTATTAATCGTTAGTTCAGGGTTAAACTTTAACAGTGTGTCTTTTCATTCTTGAAGAAGAGGACCCTTGATCTAAACTTCACTAATAAATTGGTATACGAGGCACGCATTTATTACAACTTATTACACGTATGTGTGTCACATTAGTGTGTGTTTGACTTATCAGCCTAAGTAAGTGCTCACTGAAACAAGATCAAAACAACGTATGAACACATCAAAATCTATTTTCATAAACATTTACAAACACACCCACAAGTGGTTATATTCTACCATAAATCTAAGTTTAAATATGATTTTTCAAATGCACTAAGACTATATGCCTAAAAAGTGTGTTTGTGTGATTTACTTACACAGATCCAAGTTCAAACCTGTGGAATTCCTATATGATGTTCCATCCATTGACTGGTAAGTGCGCTCATGTAAATAAGAGCAACAATGAACTTGTGTTGGGTGATTGTAAGAGTCATAACCAATGGAGTTCTGACGGAAATGGTTCTCCAACAAGGTTGATGGATTCTGCTGTGTGTAAAGGCAAAGGGTGAAGAACATCCTGCAAGTCTCTCAGAACATTGCTTGTCGCAGCAAAGTTCATGGAAATCTGTTTCAAAGACTGGTCTTCACTTGGCCGCCTCTGATGGGAATGGATCCTTTGTGTTTGGAAATGGATTCAGATTCTTCCAAGATAGTGACCAGAAAATGCATCTGCATAGATGATTATGATTCTTCATGTTTAGAAAATCCCAAAAGCCAATGGTTCCAACTTATTTCAACCAATGTTTAGTTATGAAATAGGATCATGCAAATTAGATTTTGAAGGAATCTGGAGTGTGTTGGTTTGGTTTGTATCTAGTTAGTACTTACATATTTTTCAGTGGTAGTAATGTCATTTAGGTAATAGTGTTATTGTCTATGGCCCCAATTAGATGCTATATTAGTAGAAAATGAACATAAATATTTATTGTCTACAATACCTCATCCATGAAAAATAATAAAGACACACACAGAAGTTAGAATATTAACACGGTTACTCGGAATATTTAAGAATCATGGGTCATATGAGACAAGTCCTAGAATATAGCCGTGACCTTTTTTATTTTTTGTTCAAATATTATTTTTCTTAGATTAAATTCTTTCAGACCAACATTTTTCAAACAAATTTTCTGTAATATACAATTATCATCGCCATACATGATGGAGAAAAGTTTACAGCCAATGTTCATGGGACTCATAAAGTGGACTTTGAATTTAAATCTGTGTTGCTTATCTTAGGATTGAAAGGAATGATAAATAAAAAATTAAAACTTGCTTTACTTACAAGTTGGTCTTCAGTATCTTCAAACACACCAATATAAACTGCTACCGTATTAGTAATCAAGAAAATCATTCTTTTGAGGCAGTAAACTCGATATACTTCCTTGACCCCAGCCTTTCTCTACGCGCTTAAGAGTTTTCAATGCGATTCCACTGCCAACATCCCTGTCAAGTAATAGGTAACAGATCATTAGGAAATATTGAAGAATACGCGGCATAAAGAAATGGTAATTGCAATAATTAAAAAGCCACAGACAAAACTAATGACAATAAAAAATTCCAAGATTCAGATCCATGTTTGTATTTAGTTTGATAGAACTAATATATTTGAAATGGAAGCAAACAAGAATAAGAGATAAGTTTTTGATGTCGGTTGAGTTAGAAACTGACAATTCAAACAATATAATCATATATCTTCATGTGAAATTCTCAATCCGGTTGAGTTAGAAACTGACAAACAAATAAGGTATAGCAATGAATGCAAGCATATTATCACATGGTAGTCTTCAACTCATCTAAACATGATTTTCTGAGAAAATTCAGTAATTGGAAACGTCAATACTCATAAGCTCAAGAAGTAATTATACAGAGCATGTTTAAGCAGAACTATCAGTCACATTTAGAAATTAATGGTGTGGAGTTTTGAATTAGCAGCCCTAACAGCGTAAATAATTAATCCAAGACAACCCAATAAATCTAGCATAAAAGAAGAACAGAACCCCAAAGTGGAATGAAAAGATTATCCTCACTACCATATGGTAATACCTGTTAATTATATCCTGCCAATCACTTCCACCATCCTTGTGTAATTTTCGACGAAAGATGGTGTTTCCATTTCGACAAGTCCTATCTGCATCTCTACCTTCTAAAGCCAATTCCATTATCCTTGCTAGCTCATCAGCTTGTTGTTTATTTCCCCTTTTACTTAAGCCATCAATCACAGGTATGAATGATGAGTGGTCGAAGCCATATCCCTTATCAATCAACTTCTGAAGAAGGAAGTGGGCATCATCTAACCTTTCATTCTTGCAAAGTTTGTCAATCAAATCTTTATACATGAAATTCTTCGATAAGAGAGATCTTTCTAAAGAAGCTTCAAGTAGCTCCTTTGCATCAGAGAGTTTTCCACCAGTAAGTAATTCGTTGAACATCAAACTGTACAAAGCTTCTTTATGGCCACATACACTCAAAGCTACGTCAAAAAGTTCACAGGCTACTTTAAAATCTCCAGACTTGCAGAAGGCTTTAATCAATATTTTGAAGGAAGATACATTGGGAGATATGCCCTTATCTAGCAGTTCATGTAAAAGAGAAGTGGCATCCTTTGCTTTCCCTCCTTCACAGAGACAACTAATCATATTATTGTAAGTGCAAATATCTGGACGTATTCCTCTTTCTCTCATCTCATCCATCAATCCATATATTTCAAATATTTGCCCTTTACTTCCTAACCCCCATATTAGTGAATTATAAGTTTGAAGAGTCTTGCTGCAACCATTTCTCTCCATATCTTTCAATACACGCAACGCCGATGATATCTTCCCTTGCTTACAAAAACTCAGTACAAACGTATCATAAGTCACAGAATCAGGGTGCAAGTTTTTCGCCATCATCTCAATAAATTTCTTTTTGGCTTCCTCCAGCCTCCCAACCTTGCAAAGTCCACTAATTAAGGTTGTGTAAGTGATCACATCAGGCATGCTGGTTGGTACATTGTGGACTGAATTAACTAGGCCAGCAAATGAGTTTCCATTACCAATGGAATTTGTTCCATCAGTCCACATCTCACTTACAACTTCACTTGCTTTCTCCAATTCTCCATTTCTACACAGACCATTGACCACAATATTGCAGGTCACAGTATCTAACTGATAATTCTTTTCATTCATCTTTTGCAGCATTTCCTCTGCCTCTACTTTTCTCCCTTCTTTCCACAGGCTATTCAGCAACGTGTTGCAAGTATAAGTATTAGGATGACAACCTTTCCTAATCATTTCATTAAGAACAGCTTTAGCTTCAAAAACCTTCCCTTTGCTACAATAGCCATGTAGGAGCGTAGTGTAAGTAACAGTATCCGGATAAACGCCATGACTTACCATCAAATCCATCAACCTTCTGGCATCCAACATCATATGATTCCTGCACAGTCCATCCATTACAATATTATACGAATAAATATTCGGTTCAATACCATTATCCACCATTTCATCAAGAACCGATCGAGCCTCCAACAACTTTCCATTTCTAAGCAAACCCAACAACCATGTATTATAACTTTCCAAATTCACAAAATTTCCACCTTTCTTCATGGTTTCAACCAAAGACCTGGCTTCCTCCATCATCCCTTGCTGGCAAAACCCCTTAAGCATCAAATTAAAAGTTACAACATTAGGCCTAGGAAGTCCCAATTCTCCATCCATCTGCATATCCCTGAAAATCCTGGACGCCTCGAAAACCTTCCCCGCTCTACAAAGTGCAGATATCCTAGAATTAAAAGTAACAACATCGGGAAACAGACCCTTCTCTCTCATCATCTCAACCAATTTCTCAGCCTCATCATTCATATCCTGTTTACAGAAGCTAGACACAAGAGTGTTAAACACAACCCTATTAACATTAAAACATAACTTCTCATCAATAAACTCCAAAGCCTCTTTTGTTTTCCCTGCTCGACAAAACCCGCGAACAAGAATCCCAGCCGTAAACTCATTAGGGTGACATCCTTTTTCAGACATTTTATCAAACAGTTGGAGGGCATGGTCAAGAGCGTTTGATTCACAAAGGGACTGAAGCAAAAGATTAAAAGTGTAGGTTTGAGGATTAACACCTGATTGAATCATGTCAGTGTATAAAGAAGTAACGAAATGTGGACGGTTGTTTTGGAGGCTTGAACGGAGGAGGAGGTGGTAGAGTGGAAGAGGGAGAGGAGTTGATGGGAATTGGGTTCTGAGTGATTTGAAATGGGAGAAAGCGTAATCAATGTGGTGGGGTGATTGGGCTAATATACGGAGAACTGAAATGAGGGAATGATGAGCGGTATTGGGGTGATTGGAGGTGATGAGTTGGGTTAGATTGTCGATTTCGTGGTGCATGTTGGCGGCGAGAAGAATGCGTGTGATGGTGGGGATGTGATGGTGAGTTGAAGTGGAAGTGGAAGGAGAAGAGAGGATTCGCTTGAAGAGATGCCATGCCAATTTGGGGTTGCTGCTGTTTTGATGAACAGCTTTCATTAGTTTTCTTGTTTCTTCCATGTTTCAGAGGGAATGAGGATCATAGTTCAGGTACTAGAGTTGACATGTTGTGAACGAAGATGATGATAGTAATGAGCACGGTATTCAGGAAAATTTTAACATTGAAAATTTTTATTTTAACGCCAATTTTTACACTTAATGTAAAAAAATTTGATTAACACAATATATAGTTTGGTTAATATGCGTTTGTTAGATTGAGAGATCTCAGGATGAAGATGAAGTTTAGATGAGGGTGAAGGATAGAGAAGAAGAGAGTGAGAGAGACATTGAATGGAGTAAGATACTCATCATCATCATGATACGGTGAACTCATCCACGTCCTTGTATACACAATGTTAGTTACACTATAATTACCATAACTATCTTTTAACTATCACAACTAACTCTCTAACACACTAGTCTAATAATCTAATACACCCCCTCGAGCTATCGGTGGTTTGATGAAAACAATTTTTGTTAGGTGAGAATATAAAGTAGTGAAACGGTCTAGAGGAGGGGGTATAGACCCTTTTGAAGGTGTGCAAAATACATTAGAATGGAGGTTGAATTATGTTTCACGTTTTCTTTAATGTAACTTCTGATCAGAGATTCAGAATCAGAACGGGTGTTCAGATTCTATTTTAATTCATTGACAGCGGATGTAACAAAAGTAATCAACTAACAGTAGAAGACACAAAAGATTTATCCTGGTTCCTCCCCTAACTGAGAGTACTCCAGTCCCCTTGCCTTACAGGAGATTTTCATTATAACCACTTCGTGATTACAATGCTTCTGCATAAGTCTTTTACACTTGCTCAGACCAACTGTCTGAGACTTTCTTACTTAAAGCTCATGCCTAAGACTTTCCTTACTCACACCTTTTGACTCAACCAACTGCTCCAAAGGTCCTCTGGTTGAGACTTACCTTTACTTAGAGCACATGCCTAAGACTTCTGCTCACATCCTCTGACCGAGCCACCTACTCTTCTGGCCATCCAGACTGAGACTTCCTTGCTCAAGCAGCACTTGAGACTTCCTACTCACACCCCTCAGACGGAGACTTTCCCTTGCTCAATCAGAGTAGTTGAATAAGACTTTCATAGCTTAAGCACTTAAGCAATTAGACTTATGTGGCTTAAGCATCTTGTCTTAAGACTTGTTGCTTGAATCCCAACGAGACAAGACTTTTGCTCAAGCACGTAGCAAGAGAACAAGGTGTACATGATACAATCATCAGAGGTACGGGAAATCACCATAACAAAGACCTAAAACTCTTAAGATTTTTAAGATATTCAATGGTAAGAAATCTTAAGGCTTTTACAATTACAACCTACAACAGAAAATATGCATATTACATTAGAGTTGATAATTGCTTGATCTTACTACTCCTTCGTCTCGAGAATCCTTGTTAAGATTCAAACTTGAATCTTCATCCATATTTATAGTCTTTGCAGAAATTAGTCGTTGAAATAGGTAACTTGATAAAGTGTATTTGCCTTTACTCCATAGTACAAGAGTCGTTGAAGATGGAAACACAACAGATTATGAATCCAGTGTATAACGTATTTAACCTTTGAGTCTTCAAGATGTTCTGTACTGATAGAGCCGTTGAGAGCAGATATCTATAAAGAATGCAAACCTTTCTTGAGCCTTGCAATCTTGTAGACTCTAGCTGACAAGCTGATAAGACAATACAACTTGCTTTCTGCAGTACGAACAACCACAACTTTATCACCAACTCTGAATGGTACCAGATACTTATATACAATTACCAAGTGTAGTAACTCGCCTGAATGCTGAGGCCTTCAGCTCAGAGTCTTCCCCAAGCCACACTAGCAATTGTTCTTCAGACTCTGCCACCAGAAGCTAGCAATGAAGCAACTCCCAAGTGTGTCTAAGTAAAACAGATTCTGATTATTTATGTACAAGAACCTGCATAAATAAAATACACATCAAATAAACCATTGTTCTTTCAATACTTTTGTTATCATCAAAACTAAAAGAGAATATGCCATGAACAAATCTTGTTCTAACAATCTCTTCCTTTTTTATGATGACAAACACAAGTATTTAAAGGACAATGTTGGGCATTTAATTTTCTCTGCAACAACAAGGTATGAGGTTTGTAAGCTCCCCTTGAGTCTAATATAGTCCACAGCTGAGTTCTATTGACTCTAACACCAAGAACTATTTTTCAAGAAAAAATAAATCAGTATTCTTAGTAACGTTAGGGTCTGAGGTTTGTAAGCTCGCCCTAAGTCAAACAGTTTCAAGGTTGAGGTTTGTAAGCTCCCCCTTAGTTCCATATTTAAGAAAACCAAAATAACAACATTTTAACTTCCTTTGGCAACATCATAATACGAGGTTTGTAAGCTCCTTCTGAGTCTAAATAGACTAAGTCAGAGGTTTGTAAGCTTTTAATTAACACTATGTACAGGAGAGTTAAAGTGTGTTGCCCTTTTAACTTTCTTTGGCAACACCAGAATACGAGGTTTGTAAGCTCCTTCTGGGTCTGATAGGCTAAGTCTGAGGTTTGTAAGTTTTTCCTTAGACCTATGTACAAGAAAGTTAAAATACGCCCTGGGCAAGGTAACCATAAAAACAGAAAATAAATGAAAAATATGTACAACTGAATAGGTACTCAATGGATTCAGTTTTGACTTAAATACTTACCATTATTTTTCCCTCTTTTGTCACATCAAAAATAATAAAATAAAAGAAGGAAAAAGAAGAAAAGAAAAAAAGAAAAAAATTTCCACTAATTAATGCAATTCAGATCATCATTACTTGATCAGTTTCCAAGAAAGAAAAGTATTCAAGTAGCAAGGGTCATTAAGGTTTGTAAAGTGCATGTTTCAATGTCTTTAGTGGTAATTACTATTCTAAGAATTAAGCAAGGATTAATTTCAAACTCTTGGTATACACAGAAGCCATTATAAAAGCACCCAACTTCTAAGTCATTTTTATCAACATCTTCCTAGAGATATGGAGTCATCAATTGAGAGTCATAATACATCCGTCATAACAGATGTAACAGAGAGCTCTACAAGTTTAGAAGTCTAATATCCTTAGAGACGAGCTGCTTCTGAATCTTCTACGACTAAGCATTTGCCCTCAGCAACACTTACTTATGAAGAGGCAATTTCAGTAGTTCCTGAACAACCTTCAGAAAGGGTTCGTCAGTAGCTGCTCTGAAGCCAAAGAGAAGAAGTATGAAAAGGTCAAAGAAGAAAAGAATGATCAACAAGCGGTTTTACCGATTACTCCCAATCATAGATGAGAAAGAAGAAATTGATTCTGAAGACGAAGAAGTGGATTATGGCAACAATGGACGCCGTTGGGCACGAGATGCTGTCATACCCCAAATTTTGACCACTAAGATTTCCATCATTGTGTCAATCATCATCACAATATGGATGAACCATCATGCCTCATCAAATGCCTCAAGGGTTGTTGAGCATTCACTACAATCAAAATTAGGGTTTTAAGCCCTCTCAGAGCCTTAGACAAAGGATCAGTCAAGGAATGACTTGATCTTTAACTTGTCTAGCCTCTAAAATATCCACAATGGATCAAAAGGACTCCCACTTCAAGGATTAAGCACAAGGCTGCTCCCTTCTAGGTGGATCATGTCTCAAGATCGACAGTGTCACCAAATTAGGGTTTTGGTCGACCAGGGCCTCCAGATGGAAATTTTTCATCTGGGCACAAGCCAATGATCCAAAACATAACCTAATATACTCCATGGAACCTCATGGACCCATTTATCAAGTCAATTTGACCTCGGGGGGATGCATTCATCAAAAATCAAGAATTATGGTTTCTTGACCTAATTCACCCCTAAGTTGACTTTTGGGACAAATCATGAGCCAAGACCTCAAGACATGATTTTAGGGTCTCTAATATACTATATTGATCCATTTGCAACAATGGATTAATCCAAGAAGCTTGAGCAACAAGTCTCAATTTCATCTGCACCACAATTAGGGTTTCGCGAGGAAAGTCAACTGTAACTTTGACTTTTGACCAGGACATGCTCCCAAACCCTAAGACATGATTCAATATACCCTATGACACCCATGGAACATGTCCATCAAGTTTGATTTAGGTCAAGGACATGATTTCCTGAAGAATTGCACAGTTTGGAATTCATCTGATAAAAAGTCAACTGTGCACAAAAGTCAACTTTGACTTTTTGAGATTTTTCACCAAAATGGATTTTTAACCCTAAAATGATGTTAATGTATGATTTGAATCATCATTCATCAAGAAAAATCAAAGAAAGTGGGATAACTTGTAAAAGGGGTAACCATAAAAACTTAGAAAATTTTCTAAGTTATGGAAAAAGTGACACTAATGTGCCAACTTTGGAGGACCATAACTCCTAAACCACAAGGCCATTGTTCCTCATTCAAAGCTTGATTTGTAGATCACATTGCCCTCTACAAAAGCTTCATATTGACCTATGTCCAAATTCCTCATGGATTTTGAGTTATAAAGTGATCAAAATCAAGAAAAGTCTCTTTGTTCCAACACTTAGTGAAAATTTCACTAAGTCAGAATCTGTCTTTACTTTTTTCCAAATGTAGGGGGATTATTCACTTGGATTCAAAAGAGATCAAAACCAAACATGTTCAAACAGTTGTTGTATCATGTAAGGGCTTTCCAAAATGGCCAAGAACATTACCAAATTCAATTTGAGCTATGAGATATGACATTGGCAAGATGCCTTGCTGAAATCTGCTAAGGCAAGGCAGATTTTTGCACTTTTGGTCAATTTGCCAAAATCAGCCAAATCCAAACACTCCTATCCACTTGGACACATCTGAGGATTGAATCTAAAGGGGACAATCACTGAGCCAAGCCTCCAAAGTCTTTGGAACAAGATATAACACGTTGAACCTAGAATTGCCAAAATAGGGACAAGACTCCAATTTTGGATTAGAGCATTCAATGGAAGCATCAAGGTGGCATGGACTGAGCTCTTAGCAACTGAATTTAGTCAAGACTTATCCAAGACCAAGGGAACCAGCAGCCTGTGCCCTAACCTCTAGTCAATGGCTAGAGGAGACTTGGATTTTCATTTGCCAACATTGGCCAAACCTACTCAGCAGTTGCCATTCACTATTTCTTGCAAAACAAACTTGCTCTACTATAAATAGAGCTCAATTGTGATCAGTTTGAGTACACCAAAGCCATCAAACAGATGTTTTCCTCAAAATCTCTTCTTTCACCCCAATTTTGCCTTCTAAGGCAAGTCACTATCGGGTTTTGAGTTTGAGAGCTTTTCTAATCAAACCAATCACACACACACACACCTCATATACATCACATATGAGCTGATCAAACACTTAAACAACAACTGGAACACTGATTTCTCAGAATCAGCAGTCAATTGCTCAAGGTTTTAACCAAGTTGCAGTTGAGATGCCATGAAGTGATCCAGCCAATTTCAATCAAGTCCAAACATTCAAACACACTCCATAGGGTGTAGGGAAGATGTTCAGATCATCACAACTCATCTGTAATACCTCCAACACAAATCACGATCACCAGCTGCAAGTGGTAAGCATGAGTTCTTCTAACTCTATGATCCATGCAATTTTTGCTGCCCAATAATTTGGCCATATGTTCATAATCATGCATGGAATGTTTCCCCTCAATTAATTGCATTGTTTGAATCGTGTATCAAAAATCCCAGCCTTCATGCAGAATCTAGGGCTCTTGAGGATTGTTCATGATTTCTTGTTTTATGTTTAATTTAAATGAAATTAATTGTCATAAACATGATCGTGAGGTTGAGACGAGTTGATTGGTATGTGGATTGCATGATATGATTAAGTATTCAATGAGATTGGATAGAAAATGCAAATCTGGGAAACTCAGAACACGCACGTGTTCTTGCCCTTGTTCTTGGCGCCATTTTCCAACATTTGAATATTTGAATTTTGTGATTTTTATTTAATTGATTCAAATATTAATTTCTCTCTGAGTTTTAATGATTTTGAGTTGATTCTTTTTTTAATAATTCACAAAAGTGTTGAAATATTTTATTTTCCCAAAAAATCCCAAAAATATTATTTATTTCATATAATTGATATTTTTGCAAAGAATTAATATTTTAATTGTTTTTGACATTTAAAATATTTTTTCCCTCTTGATTTTGAAAAGATTAATGACTTCTAATTATTTTGTAGGTCAATACTTGATTTTTGAAGCATTAATCCAAGATCATAATTTGTTTCCCACATGTTAAACAATTTTTGATCATTTTAATTGAATTTTTATTCAATTAAAATACATTTTGGAAATAAATTAGGGTTTTTGATTAATTCAACCCTCACAAATCATTTTCAAACACTTTTGGGCCTCTATTAGAGTGTAAGACCCAACCCACTTGTACAAAAATATTTTGGGCCTCACTTATTGTATAAGTCCCTCTGTACATTTTTAAATTCGGCACGATCGTCGTCAGTTTAAAAATAAACCATCTGGGCCTCTCCTTGAGCTATAAGACCCATTCAAAACTTTTGGGCCTCTAATAGAGTGTAAGACCCAATTCCCTTTTAACCAAAACAAATTTGGGTCTCACTTATTGTATAAGTCCCTCTGCGTTAAAAGAAAACCTCGGCGCGATCGCCATTTTAAACGGAAAAATTATTTGGGCCTACCCTCGTGTTATAAGCCCCACTCTTTTTCTTTAAACCTTTTGGACCTCTTGAGAGAGTGTAAGACCCATCCCTTTGTACATAAAACCTTTTTGGGCCATAGTCACTTGTATAAGTCCCTCTGTACAAATTCAACAGTGAAATCACTGGTAAAACCCTGGGCCTCTCCTTGAGCTGTAAGCCCTAAATCTTTCTTTTTCAAAGCACTTTCTCCTTTGATTTTGAAATATACTATTGTTTTCAATCTTTCTTTGTTGAACAACTAACAAACAACATGGAAGCTCTACAACCGAGTAAGTGTTTATACGCTTTCATTTACCGCTTTCATATACATATAACTGTATTGTGGGGCTGTTTCGCTGTAAGTCTTCTTTCATAAACTCATATAAACTGTGTAATAATAGTATAGATATTTAGAGTTTCCCCAGCAACTACGTCTAGAACTAGGTAAGGCCGTTTCGTTTATTCGTAGAAATAGACAGCTAGATCCCCAATAGGATCACCGGATACAGTCTTCTCTTCGGCTGTCCTCATTAGGAATTGTCAAGAAACTCTACTCCCAGAGATGAATGTATTCTCCGTGAATGGCATCTTTGAGTTTCTTCCAAATTCTCGAACTTTCCTGGCTTGATCTATTCCTTGTGAATAGCCTGTCTTGAATTTCTCGGGGTTTGGGGACCCACGGGCTTCTTAAAAGCATCGGCCTCCTCTTGGGCATCGTACAAGGACCCACAGGCTTCCTAAAAGCATCCCCGCATCCTCTTGGGCTTAGTACAAGGACCCATCGGCTTCTTAGAAGTATTCACAGCCTCCTCTTAGGCTTCGTATAATGATCTCTTCCTCCGGGAATGATAGCCTCCTCTTGGGCTTAGTACAAGAAACCATCGGCTTCTTAAAAGCTTCCAGCCTCTTCTTGGGCTTCGTACAAATTGTCCCGACGACCTCCTAAAGGTATAGGAACATAACCTAGTCATCTTCATAGAACAGTCCTTTCAAAGAGTCTACTACTGTTTCTCAAAGCATAGTACAAAAAGATGAAACTCTAGACACGGACAGTCTAATATCCTTGAGTCTCAAAGACATTCTCAAGTGACCCCTTCGGTAAATAGGAAGGAAACCCGTAGACTCGGACAGTCTCAATACCCTTTGGATTTCCCGTTTCCTCAAAGAAAAGGAAATATCCCTGAATCAAATCCTTGAGTACAGTGTTACTCATATAAGAACTGATTTTCTCTTTAAAATCAGTATACTGGATCTGTCACTAAACTGAAACAGTTACACTAGCCTCCTCTTGGGCTTTGTACAATGATTCTTCCTAGCGAAGTAAATGTTTAGCCTCTCTCTCGGGCTTTGTACGAGACACATAAGAGACTTCCTCGTTGAGTCCATCACCCTTTTAGCCTCCATCTCAGGCTTCGTACGAGATACAAAAAAAAACTCTCTTGTTGAGTCAAATAGCCTCCATCTCGGGCTTTATACGAAATGCCAAAATACTACCTTGTTAAGTCAAAAACTTTTAGCCTCTCTCTCGGGCTTTGTACGAGACACATATTAGCCTCCTCTTAGGCTTTGTATAAAGAAAACCTTTTAGCTTCCTCTTAGGCTTTATATAAGAAAACCACTGGTTGATCCAATCAACCTTTTAGCATCAAAGTTGTGCCTCGTTCACAGTACACAAACATTAACAACTCCTTCCCCTTCATCTAATTGTTGTAAGCGGCAAGCCTCTGGATCATCTACATCCATGCCACTGTCCCTCTTTTAGCATGAGAAATTCCTAAGGAAAGATAACATTGCTCTACACTGAGTTAAAGTCTTCTCCTTCAGGTTAAAAATCTCCTATAAAGGAAATTATGGCATTACCGGATTCACACATTCCAGTTAAAGTAATTCTCCTTTATAAACAGTTGTGACATACAACCCCCTCTTTAGAGTGACAAATTCTCTCTAAAGTCAACACCCTTCTAGCTTCACATCTTGGGCTTTGAACAAGATACAAATAGAACCTTTTAGCTTCATATCTTTGGCTTTGAACAAGATACAGATCACCTTTTTAGCTTCACGTCTTGGGCTTTGAACAAGACACCAAAACAACCATTTCCTCCCATAGAATAGGAGGAACTACGAACGCTCTGATATCCCTGTTTCGGTAAACGGGAATACGTAGGCATAAGATTAAAAGAAAAATCTTAGCGAGCACACTAAACAAAAAACCCAAAATCCCCATACTTTCATATATCCGTCCTAACATCTTAACCCCCCACCAATTAACCGAACACCACTTTTAAAAAAATAAACCTAATAGAGACCCCGAATCTTTGTAGCATCTGTAAACCAACAGTTTTGGCTGTTTAACCTCAGTTTGCAAGCAGGGTTAATTTGAGACATCTATTTCCCTTCCTTCATCAGCTTTAATAGGATAAAAAATGAATCGAGCTGTAGATACCAAAGAGCGATAGTGCTTCGCAACCACATCCAAAATCGCTCGCTACAGAAGAATGGCGACTCTGCTGGGGAACATGGCGATTCTGCTAGGGACGTGTCATTAGGATCTATCTCACCTTTGTAGCGAGATCTTATTCTCTTCCCATCTATTAGGTGGAAAATTTAAAAGTGGCGCCCACCGTGGGGTTCTTCTACCCTTTTTTCTCTTCTCTTGTGTGAAAACCACAGATTGGGGCTTCCGCCGGGGAACCCATTTTCTGTCAGGAAAATAGGATTCATAGCTTTAAAGGTCTAGGATGATTAGGACAAATATATATACTGCTTTTCCTAATTGATATATGTGTTTATTTTTTAGCTAATGGGAATGCGTGTGATGCCGCATGTGGAAGGATTGAGTATACACTTAAGACAGGTGATGGCGATGAGGTCGACCATCAACCTCAGTGGAGGCTTCCCAATGCAACCCATTCCCTCTCACAGGCAATGGGTCGAGTGTAAAGTCTGAGAAGCTGAGGAGCAAATTAGTGGCGTAGAGGCTATCGGAAATAGTTGTCATGCGATGCCACCCTCTTCTGAGGACTCTTCAAAAAACATCACCTAGCACGGTTCCCGACCCGCTGGTGTTTTCTTGACAAGAGTTGATGATGATGAGAGACAGGTACAAAAGTCACTAGTAAACCTTTGGGATGGGTAGAGCCTTGACTCCATGACAACGACCCTTTGACCCCATGTTTTTTCTATGTTTTTGTGTGTTGCATTCATGCATTTATCTAAAAAACATTAAAACATTCAAAAAAATTCTTCTCTTCTAGTCTCTCTGTTTTTCAAATTAAACTAAGACTGTGATTGCAAATATCAGAGAAAAGGATTGTGCTAATGGATTTCGGTAGAAGGAGAACTCATAAGTACACCTTCAAGGTTCCAAAAGTAGAGGATTTGAGAGGTTTGGCGAGAATGATCACAAACCAAGAGGCTTTTCAGAGCCAAGTACGGAGGTTTGCTACCTCTGTTAAGGGTCCATGTGATTGAGGGAATCATGGATGCGCTCATTCAGTTCTACGATCCAGTTTATCACTGCTTTACATTTCCGGATTACCAGCTCGCACCACGCTGGAGGAGTATTCTCATCTGATCGATTTACATATCACTGATCGAGCTCCATTTTCTGGACTGGAAGAAATTCCAAAGAATCAGACCATTGCAAGAGCAATTCATTTGGACGAGTCTGAGGTCAGGATTCACATGACCACCAAGGGTGACATACAAGGTTTGCCAGCCCAGTTTCTGACAAAGAAAGCTTTGTACTTCGCTAGTATAGGGAACGAGACTACTTTTGAAAGCATCTTTGTTTTACTCACCTACGGATTATTTTTGTTGCCCAACATTAATAACTTTGTCGATATCAACGCTATTAAGGTTTTTCTCATTGGAAACCCTGTGCCGACTTTGATCGCAGATGCGTATCATTCTGTACACTTAGGGAATTTGTACAGCGGAGGGGAGATCACATGTTGTGTACCTTTGCTTTACAAATGGTTTATCTCCCATTTACCTAAGTCTGCTGCTTTCTGGGATCACAAGAATGCCTTACGTTGGTCGCAGAAGATCATGTCTCTCACCAACTCTGACATAGATTGGTGCAATAGGATTTATGACGAAATCAGGATCATTGACCGTTGTGGAAACTTCCCCAACGTACCCCTTATAGGAACTAAGGGAGGAATCAATTACCATCCAGTTCTTGTTCGTCGTCAATTTGGATACCCGATGAGACACGTCCCACGGGGTGTTCATCTGGAAGGTCTTTTCTTCAAGAAAGGAGAAAATGACAGAGCACTAAAGACGGAAATAGTGCACGCTTGGAAACATGTTCATAAGAAAGGACGGGAGTCTCTAGGAAAACCGGACTGTGTCTCGGTGGAGCGTTATCTCCACTGGGTACAAACTAGAGCTCTCAAGCTAAAGATGCCTTATCCTCGTCACGGAGTTCTTCCACCAAAGGAATCTGTCATGTACTTCATGACGGAAACTGAAAACTTCAGGTTACTCTCAACAAAGTTCAAAGGGAGAGGAGGTCTTGGAAGAACAAGTACCGCACCCTCAATGTAGAGTGCATCAAAATACAGCAACTGCTGAAAGATAAGGACGCTCTGATTGAGATTTTAGAGCAACATGCTGTGGATAATCAGGATGACCAAAGGAATTTGCTCGCTCCTTTCACTTGGCAAAGGAATGACAACCCGAAAATGGCTCAAGAGCCCCGGTCAAAGAAAAGGAAGATACCAGAATCAGCACCTGAGTTCTCTCGGGACCCATTAGCTTAGGTTTCTGTTTCTGCACTTTGTAATCTACTGTATTTTCATTTCCGCAATCCTTTGAATTTCAATAAAAAAGGGGTTTCCCCACCGTTTGATATTTGCAATCTAATTGTCGAAGTTTATTTTGATTAAACCAAAAAACAATTAATATAATCATTGCATTTATCATTCTCACATCGCGTATTCTTCTTACCTACGAATCTCACGTTTGTGTCTCGGTTCTAGAGTCAAACTGTCTCATTCGTACAATACTCGGGCTAATCGTCAGAAAAAGATAGATGATCTTGAGGAAGATAACAGAGAGTTGAAAGAAGAGATCGACGCTCTGAGAGAGGATATGAGAAAGCTTCGTAACGACATGCAAGCCATGGCAGAAGCTTAGCTACAAAGGACTGTGATCTCAGAGATCACCTCAGCGCCCATAGTGGAGAAGTTTGATCCTAGGTATCAAATGCCGAAAGATCGTCCCTGGGGCATGCCTGCAAACTATATTCCGAAAGGATATGTTCTGCCAATTGCTGAGGATCAGGGAATCGCGACAGATGCCGCTGGTCCTGAAGGTTACAAACTTCGGGAAAGCGAAGATGCCAGAGGCATATTAAAGACTCCTGAAGGTTACAAACTTTGGGAAACGCCAAGACTCACTACCGTAGTCACGGTACCACCCCCTGTGGTGCACACTGTCCCGGAAGGACAGATTCCACAGATACCTTCTGGTAAAAAGGAAACTATGTTTGACCGGATGGATGAATTCCAGGAACAATTCTTGGAAATGTAGAAGGAACTGCAAGCCATTCGCGGTCAGGATCTATTTGGAAAAGATGCCGCAGATCTCTGCTTGGTCCCCAATGTGAAAGTCCCGCACAAGTTCCAAGTGCCTGACTTTGAAAAGTACAAGGGTAACTCTTGCCCTCAGAGTCACTTGGTGATGTACGCTCGGCGAATGTCAGTTCAGACTGAGAATCAGGACCTGCTGATTCACTACTTTCAGGATAGTTTAACCGGTGCCGCACTAAAATGGTACATGGGTTTAAACTGTGCTATAGTTAGCACATTCAGAGATCTTGGTACTGCCTTCGTCCAATAATACAAATATAATTTGGACATGGCACCGGACAGAGATCAACTCAGATCAATGTCACAAAAGGACAAGGAAACCTTTAAGGCTAGAGATGGCGTGAAATTGCCGCTCAAATTTGTCCACCTCTTAAGGAAAAAGAGATGACAAAGATCTTCTTAAAGACCTTAAGCTCATTTTACTATGACTGAATGGTTGCCAGTGCGCCCAGTGACTTCACCGAGATGGTGGGCATGGGAGTTCGTCTTGAGGAAGCCGTCCGAGAAGGACGTTTGGCAAAAGACGCTGGATCATCGAGTAGTACAAAACGATACGGTAGTGCTCTCCCTAAGAAAAAAGAGCAGGATATTGGGAATATCTCTCTTGGAAAGCAAAGGCGACGTTATCAACCAGTAGTAGCTGTAACTTATGCTATCAGCCCTGCGCCTATTCCTACGTATCAACCTCAGGTTGCACAGAGCCAACCTAATAAGCAAAGGACACAACAGCCTCTTCAGCAGGCTCGTCCTCCATACAATAACAACCGTACAACGCGACCATCAGGGTTTGATCCTATACCCATGTTGTACGCCGAACTATTTCCGTTACTACTGGCTAAGGGGCATGTCCAGACTAAGTCTCCTCTTACAGTATCGGAAAATCCGCCTTTTTGGTTTAAGGTGGACCAGACATGCCCTTATCATCAAGGAGGATCAGGGCATAACATAGAGAACTGTCTCAATTTCAAATCCGACGTGCAAAAGATTGTTAGGAGCGGGCTCTTATCTTTCAAAGATATGAATCCCAATGTTCTCACAAACCCGCTGCCTCAACATGAGAAAGCTGCAGTCAACCTGATTGAGAAAGAATTTAACAATGTCTATCAAATTCACGATGTACTCTTATTGAGGACCAATCTGGTCAAGATGCATTATAGACAGAGTGGATATAGCCATGTGCCACCTCATAATTATCATCAATGTGATGTCTGCTCTAAAAGTAATAGAGGATGTTCTGTAGTGCAAGCAGCTCTACAGGAACATATGGATCTCGGATGGATCCAAGAGCACCGAGTTCGTGGAGTTAACATGGTTTATACGAATTCCAATGTCATTCAGAACCACAACATCCGTGCGATAAATGTCAACCTGGTGGCAATGCATTCAAGGCAAAGCCAGTATCATAATCTGCCACGACACGATTACAGTTCCTGTCTGACTTGCTCGGTAAACAAACAGGGATGCTCTTTCATACAAGAGGCCCTCCAGCGTCAGATGGATCTTGGATGGATCCAAGACTACCATGATAGGAACCCTTATCAGATCAACATGGTTCAGATCTTCGATATTCGCGTGATGAATACCAACCTGGTAGAGTTACATGCTGAGTAGGTCTGACTCGGATTCTTAATATCACACGACTATCAAAGCTGTAAAGTAGTTTGTGAAAACGATCGAGGTTGTACCCTTGTCCAGGAGGCACTTCAGCACTTGTTAAATCACTGGTGGATGCCAATCTATATGGATGAAGATACTCAGCAGATTAGTATCAGTAACAGGAATCCTACTCGACGTCAAAGTCAGGATGTCCGATCTGTGGAAGCTAACCTAGTGAGGTTACATTGTATTCAAAGTGGACGTGGCCAGGTGCCACCACACAATTATGACCGTTGTAGTGTCTGTTCAGAAAGTAACCAAGGGTGTTACCTTGTGAGAGCAGCTCTTCAGGGTCAGGTGGATCGTGGAGAGATTCGCCCATATCCGGGTTCTGGACCCATCAACTGGACGCCGAACTACCTCGCCAATCAAGTCGAGGATGTTGTCACAATCTCTGGTCGTCACCAGACCAGGGATGTTTTTGCCATCATCCCTCTGCTTGACGAATCTAGAGCTCCCAACCAGGAATGAATCGAGATTACTTATGATGGTCAGAAAAATCAGAAGGTTCCCATAGTCATCTATCTACCAGGACCACTACCGTATGAATCAACTAAGGCGATCCCTTACAAATACGGTGCAACGACAGTTGAAAATGGAAATGAAATTCCATTACCCTCCGTTGTGAATATTGCAGACATCAGTCGTGTAACACGAAGCGGTCGAATCTTCAACCGAGGAGTTGGAGAACCTAACAAGGAAAAGGAACTTCAGACAGAAGCTCCCGATCCATCAGTTGGTCAATCCAGTAATCCCGAACTTTCGAAAAATAATGATGAGATGTTGAAGCTCATCCAAAGGAGTAAATATAACATTGTTGATCAACTGTTACAGACTCCTTCAAAGATCTCGGTATTATCACTGTTACTCAGTTCAGAAGCCCACAGGAAGGCTCTGCAGAAAGTCTTGGAGCAAGCCTTTGTGGAACAGGATGTAACAATAAGACAGTTCGATAGCATTGTCTCTAACATCACTTTCTGCAATAATTTGGGATTTAGTGATGAGGAATTACCCGAAGAGGGTCGCCGTCATAACATGGCGCTCAACATTACAGTTAACTGCCAGGACGATGCTTTAGCCAGCGTAATGGTAGACACAGGGTCAGCCCTGAATGTTATGCCGAAGTCCACTTTGCTGCAATTATCATTCAAAGGCCCTCCGATGAGAATCAACGAGGTCGTCGTCAAAGCGTTCGACGGATCCAGAAAAATAGTTATCGGCGAAGTTGATCTTCCCATAACTATCGGTCCTCACACTTTCCAAGTCACTTTCCAGGTCATGGACATCCGGGCAACATACAGTTGTTTATTAGGAAGACCTTGGATACATCAGGCTGGAGCGGTCACTTCGACCCTCCACCAAAAGCTAAAGTTCGTTCAGAACGATCAACTTGTGACAGTATGTGGAGAACAGGCCTTGCTCGTGAGTAACTTATCATCATCTACTTGTGTAGAACCCGAGGAGGTTATTGGGACGCAGTTCCAAGCGCTGTCGGTGGGCAAGGACAATCAATCCGGAGGAGGAACTTTGATTTCCTCATACAAAGATGCTATCAAAGCGGTCGAGAGTACCGATACAACTGGATGGGGACAGCTTGTCATTCCTATTGACAATAAAACAAAGAAGGGTCTTGGTTTTTCTGCAACCTGTACCCAGACAGCTGCCAGCGATAAAAGTCTTCATCCCATTCAGAACTTCTTCCACAGTGGAGGTTTTCTTCACCCAGTCCGTCAAGCAATCCATGCTATCAATGAGGAAGATCCCTCTGACACAGAGGAATAGTGGAAGTCATATCTTAACAAGGACGGTTATATGTCTCAGGACGAAATGCAAACTCCTTTTTGCTTTCCTACAGAGAGTCCGAGATTTATACCCAGGTCAGACATCGAAATGATATACGGGGATTGTGATCCGGAAGGATGTCGTGCTCCGCCAAATTCATTAGAGGAAGACACTCCGAGGAAAGACAATTTTGACTACACCTACTATGGCCCAATGGATGGTCTACCAATGTGGCAACCTTATCCAGGAGATTTGGAGCAAGAGAGTCAGCCGAACAATGAAAATCAGCTGACCGTCATTGAACAGAATACCTATGTCCCCACCATGTCATGGGATCAACACTCAGGTTATTCAAAAACTACTCAACATGACGATGAATTTGCAACATTTGTCGGACTGGAATTCATCAACTATGCTTTTCTCGAGGTCAACGTCATCGAGAGGGATAACCCCTCCAGTTCCAGGAAAGTATGGGACACCCTGGGACAACCAAGTGGAAAATTTGACTATATGGTCAAGTACACCGCTCCCGAAAGCTCTCGTATCAGGCTCGAAGATATCCAGCCAACTGGATGGGGAGATACAGCTGAGAGCACAAATGCTATGCAAAATACAACAGAGGAATTCTCCTACGACAACTGTGCCTGGGAGATAGATTCCAATGATCCTGTTCCACCAGAAATCAGCGTTATTTCTGAAGACAAATCAAGGAAGGTGCCAGACTTTGTAATTCACCGAGGAGTTCGCCGACAATGGGTTGCCGTCAAGGTTTCGAAGATCGTTCATCAGTCAAAGTAATTGTCGTTTTTAACCTTTCACCCTGCCCAGGTGAAACGGATGTTTTGATAGGGCTCACTTTATATAAATTTTCCCTCTTCGCTTCGCCCAAAGCGACAGAGTTTTGTTTTATAGGGCTGTAGTTTCAAGGATCGACTTGTTCATTAATAAAATAACGTCGTTCTGTAATTTTCGCATTTATTGTTGTTTTCTCTTTTCGCTTTTCTCAGAAAATGGTAATCCTAAAAAACAATTCAATAATAAAAACAAGCAGTAAAAGAAAAATACACTGCACGCGCTTGCATTTTCTCTATCTCTTCTAAACACGAATCCTCACGTCATGCAGATTGCTTATTTTAAACCCAGTTGAAACATACGATCCGATGCCTTCTCCTGACTTTGGGTTCCCGATATTTGGGGCTGAAGAAGAAGTTGACAACGAAATTCCAGAAGAGATCTCTCAACTACTCAGACAGGAGGAAAGGTCCATTGAACCTCACAAAGAGCCGTTGGAAACGATCAATATGGGTTCGGAAAAAGAGAGAAAAGAAATCAGAACGGGGCACTGCTCAGTCCAACTGCCAGAGAGAGTTTGATAAAGCTTCTCAAAGAATTCCCCGATGTATTCGCTTGGTCCTATCAGGATATGCCAGGGTTGGATACCACCATCGTAGAACATCACTTACCGTTAAGATCGGAATGTCCGCCAGTAAAGCAAAGGTTGAGACGGACTCACCCGGACATGGCCATCAAAATCAAAGAGGAGGTACAGAAATAGATCGACGCAGGTTTCCTTGCTACATCTGAATATCCTCAATGGTTAGCCAACATCGTACCCATTCCCAAAAAGGACGGAAAGGTCAGAATGTGTGTTGATTACAGGGATCTGAACAAGGCAAGTCCAAAGGACGACTTTCCTTTACCACACATTGACATGCTGGTGGACAGCACAACAAAGTTCAAAATTTTCTCCTTCATGGATGGATTCTCGGGATATAACCAGATCAAAATGGCGCCGAAAGACATGGAGAAAACTTCGTTCATTACCCCATGGGGTACCTTTTGTTACAAGGTGATGCCGTTCGGCTTGAAGAACGCCGGGGCAACCTATCAAAGGGCCGTGACTACTCTGTTTCATGACATGATACACAAAGAGATAGAGGTATATGTCGATGACATGATTGCAAAATCTAAGACAGAAGAGGAGCATGTGACCCACTTGTCGAAACTATTCGAGCATTTGAGGAAGTACAAACTCCACTTGAATCCCAACAAGTGCACCTTCGGTGTCCGTTCAGGGAAACTCTTAGGATTCATCGTCGGCCAAAAAGGAATTGAGGTTGATCCTGACAAGGTCAAGGCCATTCAAGAAACGCCTTCTCCGAAAACTGAAAAACAAGTCAGAGGATTCCTGGGACGTTTGAACTACATCTCCAGGTTCGTATTCCTTATGACCGCCATGTGTGCGCCAATTTTCAAATTACTCAAAAAGAATCAGGATTGCGTTTGGTCAGAAGATTACCAAACCGCCTTCGATAGTATTAAGGAATACCTGTTGAATCCGCCGATCCTATCACCTCCAGTGGAAGAAAGACCACTGATCATTTACCTCACAGTCCTAGAGGACTCAATGGGATGTGTACTTGGCCAACAAGACAAAACCAAACGGAAAGAGTCTGCCATCTACTATCTAAGCAAGAAGTTCACCGACTGTGAAACTCGGTACACGATGCTCGAGAAAACTTGCTGCGCTTTGGCTTGGGCAGCCAAACGTCTTCGCCAATACATGATTCGTCACACTACTTGGTTAATCTCCGAAATGGATCCAATCAAGTACGTCTTTGATAAGCCTGCTCTCACGGGAAGAATTGCCCGTTGGCAGATGTTATTATCAGAATATGACATAGAGTACCATGCTCAGGAAGCCGTTAAAGGAAGTATTTTAGCCGATCATTTGGCTCATTAACCGATTGACGATCAAGAATCAACCGGGTTTGACTTCCCAGACGAAGATGTCATGTATCTAAAAATGAAAGATTGCGATGAACCGTTACCAAGTGAAGGGCCAGAACCAGGTTCCCAATGGGGACTTATCTTTGACGGAGCAGTTAATCATTATGGAAACGGAATTGGGGAAATCATTGTTACCCCTCAGGGTACCCACATTCCTTTCACCGCTCGACTTACGTTCAAATGTACAAACAATGAGGCCGAATACGAAGCTTGTATTATGGGTCTCGAAGAAGCGATTGATTTAAGGATAAAAAAATTGGACGTATACGGTGATTCAGCCTTGGTTATCAATCAGATAAAAGGAGATTGGAACACATACCAATCAGGACTGATTCCTTACAAAGACTATGCAAGGAGGTTGTTACCCTTCTTCAACAGAGTCGAGTTTCATCACGTACCTCGTAGAGAGAATCACATTGTTGATGCCTTAGCCACTCTCTCTTCTATGATTAGTGTAGGTCAATGGACTGACCTACCTAAGATCGACATAATGCGCCTTAAACGGCCCGCCTACGTATTCACGATCGAAGCCGTCATAGACAACAAACCTTGGTATCACGATATCAAATGCTTCCTTCAGAAACAAGAGTACCCATCAGGGGCACTCAGAAAAGACAGGAAAACCCTCAAAAGATTGGCTGGAAGCTTCTTCCTGAGCGGTGACACTCTTTATAAGAGGAATTTTGACTTGGTCTTGCTCCGATGCGTAGACAGACCAGAAGCTGATATGCTTATGAAAGAAATTTATGAAGGATCCTTTGGCACTCATGCCAACGGACACACAATGGCGAGAAAAATTCTGAGAGCAGGGTATTACTGGTTGACCATGGAATTCGACTGCTACAAGTACATGAGGAGGTGTCACAAGTTTCAGATATACTCCGACAAAATTCATGTACCGCCATCGCATCTCAAAGTTCTCTCTTCCCCGTGGCCTTTTTCCATATGGGGAATCGACATTATTGGCTTGATTGAACCTAAAGCTTCCAACGGACATCGGTTCATCCTGGTAGCCATTGATCACCAAGTGGGTCGAAGCAGCATTATACGCTAATGTAACCCGACAAGTGGTGGTCCGATTTATCAAAAATAATATCATCTTCCGTTATGGTGTTCCAAGCCAGATCATTACTGATAATGGATCTAACTTGAACAATAAGATGATGAAAGAGTTGTGTGTAGAGTTCAAGATCGAACACCATAACTCATCTCCCTATCGACCCAAGATGAACGGCACGGTAGAAGCGGCTAACAAGAACATCAAGAGGATTGTTCAGAAGATAGTTGTAAAATATAAAGATTGGCACGAGATGCTACCCTTTGCTCTTCACAGTTATCGAACATCTGTCCGCACTTCAACAGGGGCAACCCCTTTCTCTCTAGTATATGGCATGGAGGCAGTTCTCGCCATAGAAGTAGAGATCCCATCAATCCGGGTATTGATGGAAGCTAAGCTTTCAGAAGCTGAATGGTGTCAAAGTCGACACGACGAACTGAATCTGATCGAAGAAAAGCGAATCACGACACTATGCCACGGTCAGTTGTATCAGCAGAGAATGAAGAAGGCGTTCGACAAAAAGGTTTGACCTCGTGTCTTCAGAAAAGGAGACCTCGTGCTCAAGAAGATACAATCGTTTCTCACTGACTCTCGGGGCAAATTGACCCCAAATTATGATGGCCCCTATGTGGTCACGAAAGCTTTCTCAGGCGGTGCCTTGAGACTTGCAACCATGGATGGAGAGGAATTTTCCTACCCCACGAATGTTGATGTAGTCAAGAAATACTTCGCCTAAACTAAAAAAGAAAAACATCTCGGTGGATTGAAAACCCGAAAGGGCGGTCCAGGCAAAAGTTAGAGACGTGGAAAAATCATCCCGATGGATTGGAAATCTCATAGTACAATCCAGGCAAAAATTAGGGATAATGGCAAGTAACTATGTCAACAGAGGCAAGTCCCTCAGCAGCAGTTACATCATCCATCGGAGGAAAACTCCAGTCAAGGTCATCTTTGACAAAAGCTCAGGATGTCCTGAATTCAAAGTTGGTAGAAGGATAATGGTCGTTATGTTTCAACATAGCCCTTTTCCCTGTAAATTACCATTTTCAAACCTTGTATATACTCTTTGGAAGCACGCGTTTGGCTGATCTCCATCTTATCAATAAAATTTGAGCCCTTGTGCTTTTGTTTGTAATTCTTATTTGTTTTAGCTTTACAGAATGGCATTTTAACATGATTAGCGATTCTTGAAATAAAACAAAAATGAATTTACTTGTAAAACTTTTTCTGCTTTAAAATAAAGATGGCAATTTCTTTTGACTGTTGAACATCAAAAGAACATCAACCGCTTCTCAGAAGTAAGCGAACGTCAAAGTGCAGAATCAAAGTACTCCTTCTAGGCCAGTACGCCTGAACGAAAGATCAACTGTATGAGATGCGGTTTTCCCATCTGATACCCTCGGCCGAGTTCTTATCTCCTAAGCCCGATCAACGATATTCCCCGCAGGGATTATTTCTCCTAAGCAAGGTAGAATTGCTACTTTTTTTTACCAACGGTAATTCTTCGCCCCGCAATGGCCGAGTATCCAGTCGTGTTCACTCGTCAGTCTGTATGTCGCGTTAGTTTTGTCAGCATATACACACATACATACATACATACATCATGCATTTGATTTGCATTCACATTTCATATTGCATCGCTATCACTCTAGTCGGTCTTGTCCCCTAGTGATAACGGTCTTCTCAATCGAGTTGTCAATTCTTGCCTCGTTAGGAAATGCTGCATTTGAACAATCTCGCCTCCAGTGTATCTCTGGATTAGAGTCGGCACTCGACCACTTTGATAACTTGAACCTCTGAAAAGCCAGAGAAGCTTTCTACAGATGTCACTCTTCGCCATCAAAGATGATATCCTTGCTTTCCTGGATTAAAGAAAAATCACCAGAGAAAGCCTCCTAAGCAGAGATTTGGCAGTACAACTGCCTTTCTTCGGAAGACCGCTGATGAAAAGGTCATCGGCACCTCAAAATTGGAGCCCATCATATGGCATTTCTCCGGGAAGATCCCGAGAAAAGTATGATGTAAGACCCCACGCGGAAGCAGACTCTCAAGAGACTCATTTTCCCCAGGTAGAATCGACAAATGGCGTCTCCTAAAACAAAGAAGTTTGTGTACCTCTACAATTCAGACGAATGGGTTCCCCAGCAAGTCTGACATCAAAACTTTTTCCACTCAAATGGCATCTCCCCAGGAAAATTCGGCGAGAAGTTTGAGGAAAACCGCTACAAATAGCGTCCCTTGTCAAGAAAGTTTATTGACAAAATAAACTTAGACCAGTTCCTTGGTGGGAAACCAGGATCGAGGGGAAGTTTAAATCAGAAACTTAGACCAGTTCCTTGGTAGGAAACCAGGATCGAGGGGAAGTTTAAATCAGAAACTTAGACCAGTTCCTTGGTAGGAAACCAGGATCGAGGGGAGGTTTATTTCAAAAGAAAACTGAGACCAGTTCCTTGGTAGGAAACCAGGATCGAGGGGAAGTTTAAATCAGAAACTAAGACCAGTTCCTTGGTAGGAAACCAGGATCGAGGGGAAGTTCATATCAGAAACTAAGACCAGTTCCTTGGTGGGAAACCAGGATCGAGGGGAAGTTTAAATCAGAAACTTAGACCAGTTCCTTGGTAGGAAACCAGGATCGAGGGGAGGTTTATTTCAAAAGGAAACTTAGACCAGTTCCTTGGTAGGAAACCAGGATCGAGGGAAGGTTTATTTCAAAAGAAAACTGAGACCAGTTCCTTGGTAGGAAACCAGGATCGAGGGGAAGTATACCTTTTCTAAGCATCATTGCTTAGCAAAAGAAGATGAATGCACAAGCTGCCATTCATAGCCATCAAAATTTCGGGTATTCCGATATTTAATCCTCTTGCACCCCGAATGCCCGAATACCTTCGTCATTCACACCTTCGGGTCCAAGAAGATTAAATAGGGGCATCTGTCATACCCCAAATTTTGACCACTAAGATTCCCATCATTGTGTCAATCATCATCACAATATGGATGAACCATCATGCCTCATCAAATGCCTCAAGGGTTGTTGAGCATTCACTACAATCAAAATTAGGGTTTTAAGCCCTCTCAGAGCCTTAGACAAAGGATCAGTCAAGGAATGACTTGATCTTCAACTTGTCTAGCCTCTAAAATATCCACAATGGATAAAAAGGACTCCCACTTCAAGGATTAAGCACAAGGCTGCTCCCTTCTAGGTGGATCAAGTCTCAAGATCGACAGTGTCACCAAATTAGGGTTTTGGTCGACCAGGGCCTCCAGATGGAAATTTTTCATCTGGGCATAAGCCAATGATCCAAAACATAACCTAATATACTCCATGGAACCTCATGGACCCAATCATCAAGTCAATTTGACCTCAGGGGATGCATTCATCAAAAATCAGGAATTAGGGTTTCTTGACCTAATTCACCCCTAAGTTAACTTTTGGGACAAATCATGAGCCAAGACCTCAAGACATGATTTGAGGGTCTCTAATATACTATATTGATCCATTTGCAACAATGGATTGATCCAAGAAGCTTGAGCAACAAGTCTCAATTTCATCTGCACCACAATTAGGGTTTCGCGAGGAAAGTCAACTGTAACTTTGACTTTTGACCAGGACATGCTCCCAAACCCTAAGACATGATTCAATATACCCTATGACACCCATGGAACATGTCCATCAAGTTTGATTTTGGTCAAGGACATGATTTCCTGAAGAATTGCACAGTTTGGAATTCATCTGATAAAAAGTCAACTGTGCACAAAAGTCAACTTTGACTTTTTGAGATTTTTCACCAAAATGGATTTGTAACCCTAAAATGATGTTAATGTATGATTTGAATCATCATTCATCAAGAAAAATCAAATAAAGTGGGATAACTTGTAAAAGGGGTAACCATAAAAACTTAGAAAAATTTCTAAGTTATGGAAAAAATGACACTAATGTGCCAACTTTGGAGGACCATAACTCCTAAACCACAAGGCCATTGTTCCACATTCAAAGCTTGATTTGTAGATTACATTTCCCTCTACAAAAGCTTCATACTGACCTATGTCCAAATTCCTCATGGATTTTGAGTTATGGAGTGATCAAAATCAAGAAAAGTCACTTTGTTCCAACACTTAGTGAAAATTTCACTAAGTCAGAACCTGCCTTTACTTTTTTCCAAATGTAGGGGGATTTTTCACTTGTATTCAAAAGAGATCAAAACCAAACATGTTCAAACAGTTGTTGTATCATGTAAGGGCTTTCCAAAATGGCCAAGAACATTACCAAATTCAATTTGAGCTATGAGATATGACATTGGCAAGATGCCTTGCTGAAATCTGCCAAGGCAAGGCTGATTTTTGCACTTTTGGTCGATTTACCAAAATCAGCCAAATCCAAACACTCTTATCCACTTGGACACATCTGAGGATTGAATCTAAAGGGGACAATCACTGAGCCAAGCCTCCAAAGTCTTTGGAACAAGAAATAGCATGTTGAACCTAGAATTGCCAAAATAGGGACAAGACTCCAATTTTGGATTAGAGCATTCAATGGAAGCATCAAGGTGGCATGGATTGAGCTCTTAGCAACTGAATTCAGTCAAGACTTATCCAAGACCAAGGGAACCAGCAGCCTGTGCCCTAACCTCTAGTCAATGGCTAGAGGAGACTTAGATTTTCATTTGCCAACATTGACCAAACCTACTCAGCAGTTGCCATTCACTATTTCTTGCAAAACAAACTTGCTCTACTATAAATAGAGCTCAATTGTGATCAGTTTAAGTACAACAAATCCATCAAACAGATGCTTTCCTCAAAATCTCTTCTTTCACTCCAATTTTGCCTTCTAAGGCAAGTCACTATCGGGTTTTGAGTTTGAGAGCTTTTCTAATCAAACCAATCACACACACACCTCATATACATCACATATAAGCTGACCAAACACTTAAACAACAACTAGAACACTGATTTATCAGAATCACCAGTCAATTGCTCAAGGTTTTAACCAAGTTGCAGTTGAGATGCCATGAAGTGATCCAGCCAATTTCAATCAAGTCCAAACATTCAAACACACTCTATAGGGTGTAGGGAAACTGTTCAGATCATCACAACTCATCTGTAATACCTCCAACACAAATCACGATCACCAGCTGCAAGTGGTAAGCATGAGCTCTTCTAACTCTATGATCCATGCAATTTTTGTTGCACAATAATTTGGACATATGTTCATAATCATGCATGGAATGTTTCCCCTCAATTAATTGCATTGTTTGAATCGTGTATCAAAAATCCCAGCCTTCATGCAGAATCTAGGGTTCTTGAGGATTGTTCATGATTTTTTGTTTTATGTTTAATTTAAATGAAATTAATTGTCATATACATGATCGTGAGGTTGAGACGAGTTGATTGGTATGTGGATTGCATGATATGATTAAGTATTCAGTGAGATTGGATAGAAAATGCAAATCTGGGAAACTCAGAACACGCGCGTGTTCTTGCCCTTGTTCTTGGCGCCATTTTCCAACATTTGAATATTTGAATTTTGTGATTTTTATTTGATTAATTCAAAAATTAAATTCTCTCTGAGTTTTAATGATTTTGAGTTGATTCTTTTTTTAATAATTCACTAAAATGTTGAAATATTTTATTTTCCCAAAAAATCCCAAAAATATTATTTATTTCATATAATTGATATTTTTGCAAAGAATTAATATTTTAACTGTTTTTGACATTTAAAATATTTTTTCCCTCTTGATTTTGAAAATATTAATGACTTCTAATTATTTTGTAGGTCAATACTTGATTTTTGAAGCATTAATCCAAGATCATAATTTGTTTCCCACATGTTAAACAATTTTTGATCATTTTAATTGAATTTTTATTCAATTAAAATACATTTTGGAAATAAATTAGGGTTTTTGATTAATTCAACCCTCACAAATCATTTTCAAACACTTTTGGGCCTCTATTAGAGTGTAAGACCCAACCCACTTGTACAGAAATATTTTGGGCCTCACTTATTGTATAAGTCCCTCTATACATTTTTAAATTCGGCACGATCGTCGCCGGTTTAAAAATAAACCATCTGGGCCTCTCCTTGAGCTATAAGACCCATTCAAAACTTTTGGGCCTCTAATAGAGTGTAAGACCCAATCCCCTTTTAACCAAAACAAATTTGGGCCTCACTTATTGTATAAGTCCCTTTGCGTTAAAAGAAAACCTCGGCGCGATCGCCATTTTAAACGGAAAAATCATTTGGGCCTACCCTCGTGTTATAAGCCCCACTCTTTTTCTTTAAACCTTTTGGGCCTCTTGAGAGAGTGTAAGACCCATCCCTTTGTACAGAAAACCTTTTTGGGCCATAGTCACTTGTATAAGTCCCTCTGTACAAATTCAACAGTGAAATCACTGGTAAAACACTGGGCCTCTCCTTGAGCTGTAAGCCCCAAATCTTTCTTTTTCAAAGCACTTTCTCCTTTGATTTTGAAATATACTATTGTTTTCAATCTTTCTTTGTTGAACAACTAACAAACAACATGGAAGCTCTATAACCGAGTAAGTGTTTATACGCTTTCATTTACCGCTTTCATATACATATAACTGTATTGTGGGGCTGTTTCGCTGTAAGTCTTCTTTCATAAACTCATATCAACTGTGTAATAATAGTATAGATATTTAGAGTTTCCCTAGCAACTACGTCTAGAACTAGGTAAATCCGTTTCGTTTATTCGTAGAAATAGACAGCTAGATCCCCAATAGGATCACCGGATACAGTCTTCTCTTTGGCTGTCCTCATTAGGAATTGTCAAGAAACTCTACTCCCAGATATGAATGTATTCTCCGTGAATGGCATCTTTGAGTTTCTTCCAAATTCTCGAACTTTCCTGGCTTGATCTATTCCTTGTGAATAGCCTGTCTTGAATTTCTCGGGGTTTGGGGACCCACGGGCTTCTTAAAAGCATCGGCCTCCTCTTGGGCATCGTACAAGGACCCACAGGCTTCCTAAAATCATCCCCGCCTCCTCTTGGGCTTAGTACAAGGAAACATCGGCTTCTTAGAAGTATTCACAGCCTCCTCTTAGGCTTCGTATAATGATCTCTTCCTCCAGGAATGATAGCCTCCTCTTGGGCTTAGTACAAGGACCTATCGGCTTCTTAAAAGCTTACAGCCTCTTCTTGGGCTTCATACAAATTGTCCCGACGACCTCCTAAAGGTATAGGAACAGAACCTAGTCATCTTCATAGAACAGTCCTTTCAAAGAGTCTACTACTGTTTCTCAAAGCATAGTACAAAAGATGAAACTCTAGACACGGACAGTCTAATATCCTTGAGTCTCAAAGACATTCTCAAGTGACCCCTTCGGTAAATAGGAAGGAAACCCGTAGACTCAGACAGTCTCAATACCCTTTAGATTTCCCGTTTCCTCAAAGAAAAGGAAATATCCCTGAATCAAATCCTTTAGTACAGTGTTACTCATATAAGAACTGATTTTCTCTTTAAAATCAGTATACTGGATCTGTCACTCAACTGAAACAGTTACACTAGCCTCCTCTTGGGCTTTGTACAATGATTCTTCCTAGCGAAGCAAACGTTTAGCCTCTCTCTCGGGCTTTGTACGAGACACATAAGAGACTCCCTCGTTGAGTTCATCACCCTTTTAGCCTCCATCTCGGGCTTCGTACGAGATACAAAAAAAAACTCTCTTGTTGAGTCAAATAGCCTCCATCTCGGGCTTTATACGAAATACCAAAAGACTACCTCGTTAAGTCAAAACCTTTTAGCCTCTCTCTCGGGCTTTGTACGAGACACATATTAGCCTCCTCTTAGGCTTTGTATAAAGAAAACCTTTTAACCTCCTCTTAGGCTTTATATAAGAAAACCACTGGTTGATCCAATCAACCTTTTAGCATCAAAGTTGTGCCTCGTTCACAGTACACAAACATCAACAACTCCTTCCCCTTCATCTAATTGCTGTAAGCGGCAAGCCTCTGGATCATCTACATCCATACCACTGTCCCTCTTTTAGCATGAGAAATTCCTAAGGAAAGATAGCATTGCTCTACACTGAGTTAAAGTCTTCTCCTTCAGGTTAAAAATCTCCTATAAAGGAAATTATGGCATTACCGGATTCACACATCCCGGTTAAAGTAACTCTCCTTTATAAACAGTTGTGACATACAACCCCTTCTTTAGAGATGACAAATTCTCTCTAAAGTCAACACCCTTCTAGCTTCACATCTTGGGCTTTGAACAAGATACAAATAGAACCTTTTAGCTTCATATCTTGGGCTTTAAACAAGATACAGATCACCTTTTTAGCTTCACGTCTTGGGCTTTGAACAAGACACCAAAACAACCATTTCCTCCCATAGAATAGGAGGAACTACGAACGCTCTGATTTCCCTGTTTCGGTAAATGGGAATACATAGGCATAAGATTGAAAGAAAAATCTTAGCGAGCACACTAAACAAAAAACCCAAAATCCACATACTTTCATATATCCGTCCTAACATCTTAACCCCCCACCAATTAACCGAACACCACTTTTAAAAAAATAAACCTAATAGAGACCCCGAATCTTTGTAGCATCTGTAAACCAATAGTTTTGACTGTTTAACCTCAGTTTGCAAGCAGGGTTAATTTGAGACATCTATTTCCCTTCCTTCATCAGCTTTAATAAGATAAAAAATGAATCGAGCTGTAGATACCAAAGAGCGATAGTGCTTCGCAACCACATCCAAAATCGCTCGCTACAGATGCTCTAGCCTGGGATCTTTACTATAAACATCTTGTCCCTTTTTATTTAAAATATTTTTGTAATCCAGATGCTTAATGTTAATGAAGTATTTATTTTGACCAAGATTTCTTCAACATGCAAGTACATTCCAGTAAATTTTCTTTAGATTTTCTGAAAGTACATTAACAAAGTGAAACTGACAACAGAACCATCAGTAAAACTAATCAAACATTAACTCATAGATGTTCAGAGAATCTTAAATAGGTTATGCTGCTAGATAACATTTCCAAGAGTTATTATTAGAGTACTGATAAGACTTATCCAATACTTAAATAATATTAAACTCAAGACAATGTATGCAACACGTCTATAAAAAGGACTCAAGTAAGCTTTCTTCCATCATCACTTAATCCCTAAAAAACCAAGATGCACAAGCAAAAGCAAATATGGGTTCCAAAGAGAGATTTCAGGAAGGCAACATTACTGAATGCATCAACTCAAGCAAACCAAGGCAAAGCAGCAGCTGAAGAATCTTCAAGCAAGCAGACAACTTCAGAAGTGCTCTCCTCTTCAGCATCCTTTGTGAAGACACACAGAAGAAGAAAATCTTCTGGATCCAGACGCATAAACCAACTGAAAAAGGAGGCTTTGGAGTTTGATAAGGAAGAATGATAAGATTTATTAGATAATCTAGACATGTCAGATGATCCTAGGAATTAAATTCCTTAGGGACAATCCAACAGACTAGGAAATCCAATTGTCTTGTAATAGCTTCCTTTCCATTAATGAAATAAGTTGCAAACATTGAGTACTTTTACCTAGTTTTTTTAGATTCTCATGAACAACAAAGAATAAATATTCAATAGTTTAAAACTGAACACAAGCATGAACAAACTCTGAATTAATAATAACAGGCTTAATACAAATTTTTTTCCAAAATACAAAACATAACTATGCAGAAATCTAACATCAAAATCTTTCATAGATAGCTTCAAACTTGTCTCTCCAAATCTTAGAAGAACTAGCCTCAGAACTTATGTTAACCCCCTGCGGAATAATTATCTCAAAAATAACTCGTCCATAAGGAATAGAGAAGGTTTTTCCCTTTTGAAAAGAAGAAAGAGACCTCTTCAGATGGTTAAACATAACTTGAGGAAGATCAATCTTCAAATCTGAATTAAGAAGTAGAAGTAGATCTTTTTCAATAGGGTCCACTTGGTCTAAATCCTTATCCTTAGGAAGTAAGTTTAAATTTAGAACTGATTCTAAACAACAGTATCAGGAAGAAGATTTGAGATCGCTGACGTATTAGATGGATCTACAAAGATACGCCAAGTAGGAAGATAGTGTTCCCAAACAAGAGTTCTGGGGATTTCTCCAATCTCCTCACAATTTATCACATTTGCAATCGCTTTAGAGGTTACTATAATAGAAACACCAGTTACTCTAGATAGAATATCATACTTAGAATTCAGCTCAACAATGGAGGCATTAATCCAAAACTCTTTGACAAGATTTGGATAAGTGAAACCACATAGCATCTCAAAGTAGTCATTCCAACCTTGTTTAGACACAGTCTTCCAGAAGTTGGAACCAATATTAAGCAACTCATCAAAATCCACAAACTTTTTATTGATGACAACCAGCTGGTTCAAAAGAGAATTAAGTGAAGAACTCATCTTAGGTTTGGTTTGATCAACACAAAAACAAGAGAAAAATAAGAAGAAGAAGAAAAAGAAGAAGAAAAAGAAGAAGAAGAACTGAACAAGAATCCTACAAGAATAAGAATCTTGTCAGAAAAAGGACACGATGATGTTTCACAAGACAGAGAATAGTAACAGCAAGTACCAAAAGAGAGAACATCATTACCCAAAGGTTCTTTAACAAACAAATATTTCAATTCCACTATATGAGTTTCACCTTTATGAAAATTTAAGTATTATAAAAGTTTTTTGGAAAACTTTTTACTTAAACTGTTATGTCAGTCATAAAGAATCCTCTTCTGAATCTCAGAAACTGACAACTTTCAGAAGCTATCATCCATCAAAGTCTAGTAGATCTAGACTTAGACAGAGATATCAGCAGTCAGTCACAATACTCTAAGATTCTATCCAGAACTAGCACTTTATCTTAAAACAAGAGTCATGAATGATAGATGAATATTGAATTGAATTCTAGATAGCTAACACACAGCAGTAACGACACAGAAGGTGAAGAAACTGTTTTCATAAATAAGATCATCATTTGGATTAATAAGACATTTAGTATAGACAAACACAACAAAGTTTCCTCTTAAAGATTTCTGAAGTTCATCTTTTCAAAAGAACTTCTCTAGAATTCTAACAGAAACTTTGTATTTACGTCTATACAAATGTTTCATTGAATCAAAAGATAAACCAGAAAATAACAAGCATAACTTTTTTTTTTGTTGGCCAGACTCGATTCAGTATTCAGACTTGACCAATAAAGTCTGAACACAACTTTGAGTGGATTATGATTCAATGGCTGTCTGTTAGGTGCAGATTTGACCTAAAAATGACATATCTTTCTTTGCAATTTTTCCACTCTTTTCTCATGTTTTCATTGATTTTAGTTATGATTGATGTTATTCTTCTAAACATTGAAAATACCTTTGGTGCTTGTAATATGTATGCTATTGTGCAAAAAATAGGCATAAAACATCAAATGTAGTAAGACACAAGAAATGGTGCAAGCTGTCAAAGAAATGAGGAATGCATCAGTTGGTTCGCTTTGCGAATGGGAAGGCGAGTGCCAGCGAAGGTTCACTTTGCGAACTCTGGTGAAGGTCCCAACGAATGGTCCCAGAATTGGACAGAGGAAAAAGGAGCTAAAGTTCGCTTTGCGAACTTGAAAGCAAGTGTTCGCTTTGCGAACAAATCCTTCACAGTGCAAAGTAGCGATAATTTCTGGGACGGTTTAACTGTTCAGAGGCACTTGAAGTGCCATTTTTCACCATTCGCTGTGCGAATGAATGGTTCGCAGTGCGAACGTGTAAATTCCTAAACAGGATAAATAGGATTTTCACACTTTTTAGGATAGAATGTTGTAATTTTGGATAGAGAAACATATAAGAAAAAGTTCAGAAGTTATATTTCTTCATTTCCAAGGGAGAAAAGTAGGATCTTTGATTTCTTGTTGGAGAAGGATGTAATCTTTTGATACCTTATGTATTTCATCTAATGTATGTTTGTGGATTGAATTCTGATTTTCTATTATTGTTGTCTTAGATTGATTATTTATGGTTTTGACAAAACCTTTACAAATCTTTGGTCTTAGATTTTCTTCTATCAATGAGCAAGCTTTTGACATGGTTTTGTGA
Organism: Lathyrus tuberosus; assembly: GCA_022829125.1. NCBI lineage: Eukaryota > Viridiplantae > Streptophyta > Magnoliopsida > Fabales > Fabaceae > Lathyrus > Lathyrus tuberosus. The sequence continues at coordinate 786,427 of JALAZF010000910.1, read as the reverse complement.
GTTGATATTCATTTTATCTGTTGTTGTATTGTGTTGATTAAGTAGCATGGGTAGCATGAGTAAGATCGATACGGTATCGCGAGGATGCGTGATAATAGTGATGAAGAAAGATATTCACATTCATTGGGCAAATTAGTTTAATACATGTAAAAAGGGTTAAGCGTGTGTACGTATTTTGATCTTGCTTAAATACGAAGAAATCATTTATTTGATATGGATGTTATAGTAATATCTGTTAGGACTGAACTCTAGACATAGATTTAGGCTTAACACTTGCGTGAGTATCAGTTCTTACTTCTCTGTGTTGTTGAGTTGCGTAAGACATCACCAATGAGACAATACGATTTTTCTCTCGATGTTGCGTTAGACATAACCTCTGTTGTGAGTGATACGCGAGGATATTAGGCAAATGATTGATTTGTGTTTACTTGATTAGAAGAATGCATGTGTTATCAATTGATGAGACCCAATTCCAACAAGGATCCGTTTATAATTCTGTCTTTACTTTATATTTTCCGTCTTTATATTTTCCACATTTGCTTTTGGTTCGCTTTAAACCAGAAATTTTGAACCATAAGCTTAGAAATATAGATACCGTTGAATGGCATTCTTTCCCTCGCACTGATCCCTGTGGAGAACGATAAATCGGGTTACTTATTAATTTTTGCTTGCTGCTATTCTAGCTCCAACAAAATGGCGCTGTTGCCGGGGATCGGTGTTTAGATATTGAATCGCATCGCATAGTTTCTATATTTTTAAGCTTTGTACATTTTTTTAATATTATATGCATTTGTGTTCCTTTAATGTTTTCTCTAGTGTGATCAGGAATGATGAGAACTCGTTCTAGATTGGTTGCTTTGTGTATAAAAGTAGTCAATGAAGCTTCGACCGAGTCTGGATGGATGTTGAGCATTGAAAGTATGCCTGGTAAATTGTACTGCTTTATAGAATGTTAGATTGATTTAAGAATTTTGTGCTTTGTGCAAATGTGTATTCTTGTTTCATTTTTCAACTTGTTGGATTGCTTGTTTCACTTAGGTCCAAAAGCCACAAATTATGAGGAAACCTCCATTGTTTACTAAATGCTTGGATGACTGATAACCTTGTCTAATTCGTTTGATTCATGCTTTATCTTTTGATTATTGTGATTTTGTGGAAGCATTAGAAATGATCAAGGCATTTGTTTATATTGAGCACAACCGTATCCAAAAGTATCTTACCCGTGATTAGAGAGAATTTGTTAGCCCCTTTGAGCCTAAACAGTTTAGATCTCATTTTAGTGATGAACTTGTTTATGTACATAATTTGAAAGTGTAGTTCATCATTGAATTTTGTGAGTTTCTAAAAATTTCTTCTTGAACCTTTGAACATTGGTATAATTTGATTTCCTTGCCTTAAAAATTAGGGTTCATTCACTTGAGGTTTGGTTGAATTCAAGTTGGGGAGAATGAAAAAGAAGATGGTAGGTTGCTTTCAACTTTTGAAAAATTTCAAACAAGCATGAAATGAAAAAGTGTAAATATGAATGTGAAAAACAAAAGAAAAAGAATGCTTGTTTGATGAGAAAAATAGAGTGAAATAATTGTGCATAAGGAAGTTTGAGAAGGTTGGTGGTAAAGGAATGAGAATGGTGAATGAAGTTGTAATGAGTAAATACCATTTATCGGCAATTTCGATTCAATGGCCTTTAGAAATGTCCCTTTGTTGTGAACCCGGACATGTTATAACCTTAAAGCCCTTAGTGATCTTTTTGCTTCCATATTTTCATGTTTGATTGTTAGATGTTGTATGAATTGAGTTGTTATTTGCATTGTTTGTCGGGTGAGTGAAATTTCCCCGCGGTTGCAAATGCATCAATTTATTCATTCTTATTTTGAAGAGGAGTGTTAGAGTGATTCAAGTATGAAAACTTAGTTGTTCTTTGAACCATTATCATATTTGTTTAAGAACTTAATTCTTGGTCATTGTTCGATTCTATTGAGTGGTGAATGTTGCTTGTGCGCATTTTCGTGCTTGTCTGCATTTATCTTGCTTTGGTTGAATCTTATGCTTGAGCAATTCCTCTGGTGTTCTTGAGGGGTGCTTTGCTTGAGGACAAGCAAAAGTTTAGTTGGGGAGAGTTGTTAGGAGCAGATTTGACCTAAAAATGACATATCTTTCTTTGCACTTTTTCTACTCTTTTCTCATGTTTTCATTGATTTTAGTTATGATTGATGTTATTCTTCTAAACATTGAAAATACCTTTGGTGCTTGTAATATGTGTGCTATTATGCAGAAAATAGGCATAAAATATCAAATGTAGTAAGACACAAGAAATGGTGCAAGCTGTCAAAGAAATGAGGAATGCATCAGTTGGTTCGCTTTGCGAATGGGAAGGCGAGTGCCAGCGAAGGTTCGCTTTGCGAACTCTGGCGAAGGTCCCAGCGAATGGTCCCAGAATTGGACAGAGGAAAAAGGAGCTAAAGTTCGCTTTGCAAACTTGAAAGCGAGTGTTCGCTTTGCGAATAAATCCTTCGCAATGCAGTAGCGATAATTTCTGGGGCGGTTTAACTGTTCAGAGGCACTTGAAGTGCCATTTTTCACCATTCGCTGTGCGAATGAATGGTTGGCAGTGCGAACGTGTAAATTCCTGAACTGTATAAATAATATTTTCACACTTTTTAGGATTGAATGTTGTAATTTTGGATAGAGAAACATATAAGAAAAAGATCAGAAGTTATATTTCTTCATTTCCAAGGGAGAAATGGTAGGATCTTTGATTTCTTGTTGGAGAAGGATGTAATCTTTTGATACCTTATGTATTTCATCTAATGTATGTTTGTGGATTGAATTCTGATTTTCTATTGTTGTTGTCTTAGATAGATTATTTGTGGTCTTGACAAAACCTTTACAAATCTTTGGTCTTAGATTTTCTTCTATCAATGAACAAGCTTTTGACATGGTTTTGTGAGTTGATATTCATTTTATCTGTTGTTGTATTGTGTTGATTAAGTAGCATGGGTAGCATGAGTAGGATCGACACGGTATCACGGGGATGCATGATAATAGTGATGAAGAAGGATATTCACATTCATTGGGCAAATTAGTTGAATACATGTAAAAAGGGTTAAGCGTGTGTACGTATTTTGATCTTGCTTAAATACGAAGAAATCATTTATTTGATATGGATGTTATAGTAATATCTGTTAGGACTGAACTCTAGACATGGATTTAGGATTAACACTTGCGTGAGTATCAGTTCTTACTTCTCTGTGTTGTTGAGTTGCGTAAGACATCACCAATGAGACAATACGATTTTTCTCTCGATGTTTGGTTAGACATAACCTCTGTTGTGAGTGATACGCGAGGATATTAGGCGAATGATTGATTTGTGTTTACTTGATTAGAAGAATGCATGTGTTATCAATTGATGAGATCCAATTCCAACAAGGATCCGTTTATAATTACGTCTTTACTTTATATTTTCCGCATTTGCTTTTGGTTCGTTTTAAACCAGGACTTTTGAACCATAAGTTTAGAAATATAGATACCGTTGCTTTTGGGTTACTTATTAATTTTTGCTTGCTGCTATTCTAGCTCCAACACTGTCTAACCATTGATTCCACTACTCTCACCAAATTCAGTACCACCACTACTTGAATCTGCGCTGTTGGCTCTTCCTCCAATAAGTGTTGTATATAAATTTATGGAAGATGCTTCTGCTTCTTTCCTTGATATCTGTAACAGATACATTATGATACTCATATTTCTATAAGACCATACATGTAAGTACAAAGAGACTCTTCTTTACCTTATGTCTCAATCTAATAGCAAAATCATAAGTTACTACAAAGTATAAGTCTAGGATAAGATATGATAGGAACACAATCTTGTTCTAAGCAGAGTCACTAATATCGTTGTCTAGGATTAAATCTTTTGACTCTAAAATCATTGACAAGCTCAGAACCAGATGATGTTAGCCAGGGCCGGCCCAAACAATAAGGAGGCCCAGTACGAATTTAAAATTGAACTAGTAATAAATAAAAGTACTTCTTTTAAAACCTTCATTTTGTATACACCTTGTTCTTAAATATTAAAACTGAAGTGTTTTTTCTCCATTTACTTTAATCGTCTAATTTTATTAGAGAGTTTAATGAGCCTCATTTTAAACACATATTTGTAAAAAAAATTGTGTTCATACAAAAGACTGAAATTGTTTTAACATGTTTTTTAAATTATTTTTAATTATGTTTGGCTTTAGAAATGTATGTGAAAAGAGAACAGGTAGGTAGCTAGCGAGATTTGTTCCATGTGTTTATGCATCGGTTTTGCCATTGTTTTTCATTTATCTCTCTTTATCTCAACTCAAGTGACTTTACTAAACTTATTTTCTACATTGTCTTGCTTTTCATATGTCAACCAAAATAAAACCAAACTTTGTATTATAACATGTATTTTAACATGTTTTTTAAATTTTGTATTATATTCTACATTGTCTTACAAAAGACTGAAATTGTTTTCACATGTTTTTTAAATTATTTTTAATTATGTTTGGATTTAGAAATGTATGAGAAAAGAGAACATTTACATGTAGGTAGCTAACGGGATTTGTTCCATTTGTTTATGCATCGGTGTTGCCATTGTTTTTCATTTATCTCTCTTTATCTCAACTCAAGTGAATTTACTAAACTTATATTCTACATTGTCTTGCTTTTCCTATGTCAACCAAAATAAAACCAAATTTTGTATTATATTAAGTTTTGTTTTTTATTTTTCTATTTATATTAAATAAAATGATAAATAAATGAAACAACATTAGAAAATTTAAAATAGTCAGTATCAAGTAAAGTACTACAAATGTAACACTAAAAAGTGCACTACAAATGTAACAATAAAAAGTGCAATTCATTAATGAAGAATTTATAGCATGTTTGGATTGGCTTTTGGAAGACCCAGAATCAATTCTAGAGGTGTATAATTGATTTTGGGTGATTTTGAGGTGTTTGTTTTTATCAAAAGTAGAATTGATTCTATTTTCAGAATTGATTCTACTTGAAGTTAGAATTTGTAGCTTCTACCTCCAGAATTGATTCTGGGTGATTTTTACACTAGAATTTATTATCTAACTCACTTTTACATAAATGTATCAAAACATAAATAAATAAATAAATAAATATATATATATATATATATATATATATATATATATATATATATATGGCAAAATATTCTTTTTGGTCTTTTAACTTTATCTCGGGGTTCATTTTGGTCCCTCAACTTTAAAAAGTTCCAAGTTGATCCTTTAATTATTAAAAAAGCATCACGTTAGTCCTTTCCGTCTATTTTGCTCAAACGACGTTTATTTATGCATGCGTGGCAGCTGAGTTGGCAATGAACAGTCAGCTTCTTCAAATTAAAAACCCCAAAATTAAAGTACTACAAATGTAACAATAAAAAGTGCACTACAAATGTAACAATAAAAAATGCACTACAAATGTAACAATAAAAAGTGCAATTCATTAATGAAGAATTTATAGCATGTTTGGATTGACTTTTGGAAGACCCAGAATCAATTCTAGAGGTGTAGAATTAATTTTGGGTGATTTTGAGGTGTTTGTTTTATCAAAAGTAGAATTGATTCTATCTCCAAAATTGATTCTACTTAAAGTTAGAATTTGTAGCTTCTACCTCCAGAATTGATTCTGAGTGATTTTTACACTAGAATTTATTGTCTAACTCACTTTTACATAAATGTATCCAAACATAAATAAATAAGTATATATATATATATATATATATATATATATATATATATATATATGGCAAAATATCCTTTTTGATCCTTTAACTTTATCTCGGGGTCTATTTTGGCCCCTCAACTTTAAAAAGTTCCAAGTTAATCCTTTAATTATTCAAAAAGCATCACGTTAGTCCTTTCCGTCTATTTTGCTCAAACAGCGTTTATTTATGCATGCGTGGCAGCTGAGTTGGCAATGAACAGTCATCTTCTTCAAATTAAAAACCCCAAAATTTTGTTTTTAGCCAGAATCGAACCATGAACATCATGGTTATTTGGAAAGGTAGTGTACCACTAAGCAACATCATGTTTCTTTGTTTGTTTCACAAATAAATTATATATTAACAAATCATAAGTTTTTCAACAATTTAATAAGATCATTATGTTCAGATTCATCACATTCACAAAGATGATTTTAAGAGCTTTGTTATGCAGACAACTGGAAGAGAATCAAACACAAAATATTTACTAATTTTACTATCAGATATTCATATTGGATGCACACACAAAATATAGAAAAAAAAATGAATGCATACATTTTTGCAATTTCTAGAACATTGGAGCAGTGGTGTTTTCATTAATTCATCCTCTTCAGAATCTTCAACGCACCTCCATTGGAGCAGTGGTGTTTTCATTGCAATTTCTAGAACATTGGAGAGTGGTTATGGTCATGAAAAACAAAACAGTATTTTCATTTGCAATAATGACATAACCAATACTGAAGAATTAAATAGGAATCATGAGTTTGTTCTTCTTATTTGGGAACATATGAGAACACGCTGCAGCGATTTTGTTCCTCAGTACTCATCCAAACACCAATTATGCATTGTTCCAAACTGTTCCGAATCCTAATCCTTCCATGTCTTTGAATGTTAAAAACAAATTACTCTATGTCACAACTTCTGAATATTTATGGGTAACAACTGTAATGTTTTATTCTCCTTCAGAAATTTTCGGTTGCACAAGTTCTGTTCTTGTTCTTCCAAGAGAAGCCCCAAATTATTTACCCTAATTTTATAATGAATCATAAATAAGTTCAATTATATTTAATGCATAAATCTAAATAAAAATGTAAAGTGAACTAGTGGTAAAGTTGTGCGCCTAGCAATTGAGTGTACTCGGGTTCGAATCTGGCTGTGTGCAAAATTTTTGGTAATCTTTTAATGAGCATACGCCACATCAGCGCCACATGTATGCCAAATGGACCCTGAATTTGACTTTGACTAATGGACCTAACGGAAAGGACTAACGTGGTGCTTTTTGAACAATTAAAGAATCAATTTTGAACTTTTTAAAGTTGAGGGGCCAAAATGGACCCCGAGGTAAAGTTAAAGGACCACAAATGATATTTTGCCTATATATATATATATATATATATATATATATATATATATATATATATATATTAAAATTGAACCTTGCTAGTGTTTTTAATGTGATGATCAAGTGTTGCGTGTATTACTTCAAAATTAATTATTCTTTTACCTAAAAATAACATATAATAGTCCTAATATAAGGTTTGTTGATAGAGAAACATATATGTCCCACATCGTAAGTTGGTAAACATTGCAGAGAAAGTTTTATTATGAATACTAGTGTAAATCAAGCTTGGAATATATAACTTTGTGGTATGGCACATTTTTCCAATACCAACAAAGTAATAAATTTGTTAATTAGTATAATAGATTATATTATTAGTTTATATTTTTTGGATGCCCTAGAAAAAGTGAGGCCCTGTGTTGTGGCTCATGTTGCACAACTACAGGGCTGTCCTTGGTGTTAGCTATCAGAAATTGACACAAAGAAAATCAAAATACTGTCTTAGTATGGCTGACAGAACTCAAAGAGAAACTGAAGACTTCTCATAGAATTTTTTTTTAAAACAACTTTCATGATGATCCTCAATCAAGAAGCAATGGAGTTTCTTAAGATATCACCTAAAAAAACAGACTCCGCATTATCAAATATTTTGAAGCAAGAGAGATTTAACAACATCTCTCGCTCTTCAATACTTGATTGTTATTTCAGAACATAAGTGTTTCTTTTCATCCGTATCCTGCACGAATATCAGCTTCAAAAGTTTAGACATTGATGAGTATCTGATATTAGGTTCTAGTAGTGTTTCTTCTTGCTTTCAAATCTGGGAAATCAGTTGAAATACAAGTATTTCAGAAGCTTTTAAATTTACCCTTCAATCAACAAATATCACAATCCATTCAGTCCGTATGAAAGTTCTTTTGACGAGAAACCTAAGTTTCTTATCATTAGCCATTCCAAAGAACTTGAGCTAAATTGAAAAGGTGATCTGTTGAATAGTTTTTCATCATCTAACTTCATTTCTTTCCTTTGAAAACTGCAAGACAAACCTTCATAACACATCAGGTTCAAGATGTAAACATCCTGAATAACTGTGATCTTAGATTTAAGTCTCAGAGCAATCTTCTCAGAATTTGCTTGAAAAGATTAGACGAAGTGTAACTGTTCAAGCTTCAAAAACTGATCCACACATATCCAAGCGCAAGAATTCAAAGATTGTCCAAGCATCAGACACATCAATGATGTTGATATACTCAAAAGTGAGATAGAGCATCTACCATAATGCAACTACCTCTGAAGATATTCAATATGCATCTTTTGAGCTGGTGAAAGAGATTTTTAAGAAGATCATCTTTACACCATCAACTTCTATAGTAATACCTATTTCAAGGATATTCTATAGACCTTCAGCAACCTTTTATCAAGACTAATGAGTTAAAAATATGTTTAGCTTTTCCATCATTTAAATTCAGTGGAATCATCCTTTGAATTTGTGTTGCTTCTGAACAGAGTTCAGATTCTAAATAATTTGTTCAGATTTTGATAATATATAAGCCGCGGAATAATAATCATAAGCAAGTAAATGACAAATGAACACATAGAGATTTATCATGGTTCCTCCCAAACTGAGAGTTGTCCAGTCCCCTTGCAGTATTAGAGATTTTTCACTATAATCAAATCATGATTACAATTTCTCATGCCCTCGAGCATAAGAATTTTCTTTCTCAGTCCTTCAACCTAAGACTTTCCTGCTCAATCAACACCTGATCAAGACTTCTTGCTTAGATCCTTAAATCCTAAGACTTTCCTACTTATACCCTCAAGTACAAGAATTCCTGCTCAGATTCCATGAATCCAAGACTTTCCTTCTTAAATCCCATAGATTCAAGACTTCCTGCTCATACCCTCGAGTACAAGACTTTCCTGCTCAGATTCCATTAATACAAGACTTTACTGCTTAGACCTACAGTCCAAGACTTCCTTGCTCAATCAACAATTTGATCAAGACTTCAATGCTCAAGCACATAGCAGAAGACTTACTTGGCTCAAGCTCACAATGAGAGACTTTGATGCTCAAGCACCTAGCAAGAGACTTTCTTTCTAAACTACTAGACAACATGTTTAGCAGAATAGAAAACAATACGTACTTGATATACAATCAGAGGTACAGGGCAATAACTATAACAAAGATAATAGCTCTTAATATTTCTAAGATATTCATTGTTAAAGAAATCTTAAGGCTTTGTACAATTTACAAGAGATTACAGAAACTCTGCATACTCGATCCTGTTGTTGATCTTGTTATTCTTCCATATTGATAGAAGCGTGAGATCACTACACCAAAATTAGCTTTTCGCATCGTCACAAAGACAGCGCTTTTTGCAAAAAGTGCTGCAATAAGTCTTTAAAAAATTTCGCTAAAAAAAAGCGCTGTAAAAGACAGCCTTTAGAAAACGCTTTTTAAAAGCGCTGCTAAATGCCCTAAATTGAAGCCACCTTAGAAAGCGCTTTTTGAAAAGCGCTGCTATAGGTATTACCTTAGAAAGCGCTTTAAAAAAGCGCTGCTATAGGTTAACCTTAGAAAGCGCTTTCAGAAAGCGCTGCTATAGGTCTTAAATTCTCCCCACTTAAGAAAGCGCTTTCTAAGGAAAGCACTTTCTAAGGAAAGCGCTCTTAGAGGTAGCACTTAAGAAAGCGCTTTTTGAAAAGCGCTCTCTAAGGTCAATTATGAATTAAAATATAAAACACATTTTTAATCATTTTCAGAAACTTCTTTTCATTTTCTTCTCTCGACCGTTTCTTTCTAAAACCCTTGCTTTCGTTCTGAAACCCTTGCCATTGCCATTGCCGTCGTTCTGAAACCCTTGCCATTGCCATTGCCGTCGTTCTGAAACCCTTGCCATTTCCGTTACCGTCATCCATTGCCGCCGTGAAGAAGAAGACGAAAATGAAGAAGAGGTACGTTGTTGTTGTTGTTCTTGCTTCTTACATTATTCTTGTTTCTTACATTGTTCTTGTGTCTTACATTCTTGCCGTCATTCTGTTGTTGTTGTTGTTGTCGTCGTTCTGTTATAGTTAGGTCGTTCTTGCTGTTGTTGTCGTAGCTTACAAGACTTTGTTTATGCCTAATGTGAGTACCTTTGCAGAAGCAACATATTAAGTTGAAATCTTTGTTTATGCCTAATGCGCTCATTAATCAAATGAACTTAGGCATTAAAAGTTACTGTTACATATAAGAACATTCAACCATGTCTCTATTTGCTGACTCATTGGATCGTAGCTTACAAGACTTGTCCCTAACCTCTGGTTGCATATGGAGTTAATCAAAGAATTTTTGGTCTAATGTGTTTAGAATTTGGACTTGAATATTTGTAGGAATAATTATATAAAATATCACATCAATGCAGTTGTTATTATAGGTTTGAGTCTAGTTTCAGTATTCAAAGTATTAGAGTTGATTATATCTCTAATTTTAGTTTAAAGTGTTGGGTAGCTTTCAAACAAAAGTTGGATTTGTTTCTAAATTTTAGTTTGATTATATTTATAAGTGATAACTTGCATTAGGTTTAGGACGAATTGCTCTAATGCTTGGTTACTTGTTTAAGTATGCTTGCTCTTGAGTATTTGGTCAAGTACTTGGGATATGTAGGTGGTCACCTCTAATTGTTGCTTGTTTGTGATTACATGTTGCCACTTATCAAGTTATGACTCATAATTGGTCAATTAATGATATTTCATTTTATGATACGTGTACAGGGGGATCTTGGTAATTCTAACCTATATGGACACTGTGTGGGTCTAGAAGTTGTTTACATCTCTACAGGTAATTAGTTGTTCTCTCTCGCCACTGTAATTAGTAGTGCTTTGAATGAACTGATATGATGGGGTTACTAACTTATTGAATTTGCTATATATAGGGGTTACTTGTGATCAAAGTGTGAAAGTCGGATCGCTTCCCTACAGGTAAATATTTTTTATTTTTGTTTTTGTTTAGTTTAATTAGTATAACTATGGATAAGAAATGGATGTCTTCAAGTCGATTGTCGAAAGAGTACGAGAATGGGGTATCGGAATTCGTTAAGTTTGTTGTTGCGCACACCAAAGACCCCAGTCGAATGATATGTCCTTGCTTGGGTTGCTGTTTTGGGAGTCGGGTTGACGCGGTTCAGTTGACATCGCATTTAATGAGGCGTGGAATTGATAGAAGTTATACATGTTGGAATTTTCATGGTGAGAAGATTAACGGGAATGTTGAACCAGGAGATAATACGGCCTATGCTTCAAACGACAATGGCACTGATACATACGATTCTGATCGAGTCGAAGAGATTGCAGAAGCACTTGAAGAAGATCTTAAGGATTGTCCCAAAATGTTTGAGAGGTTGGTAAGCGATGTAGAGAAACCGTTGTATAATGGTTGCACTAAATTCACAAGATTGTCTGTGGTATTAAAGTTGTACAACTTAAAGGCGGGCAACGGATGGCCGGATAAAAGTTTCACAGAGTTATTGGCCCTTATGAAAGATATGCTTCCAGAGGATAATGTTCTTCCCAATCAAACATATGAGGCCAAAAAGATGTTGTGCTCTATTGGCATGAGCTATGATAAGATACATGCCTGTCCAAACGATTTCGTTTTGTTTCGAAATGAGTATGCATCGTTAAATGAGTGTCTTAAATGCGGTGTCTCTCGATATAAGAAAAAGTTGTCTCCAGCAAAAGTCTTATGGTATTTTCCTATAATTCCAAGATTTAGATGCATGTTTTGTAGTGAGACCGATTCAAGACACTTGACTTGGCATGCGGATGAAAGAATTATTGATGGAAAGTTTTGACATCTGGCAGATTCACCACAGTGGATGAAAATTGATGATGATTATCCTGAATTTGGAAAAGAAGCAAGAAACCTTCGCTTGGCATTATCTACTGATGGAATGAACCCACACGGTCTTCAAAGTATCTCACATAGCACTTGCCCTGTAATCATAATGATTTATAACCTACCTCCATGGCTATGTATGAAGCGTAAGTACATGATGTTATCTATGTTAATTTCTGGGCCTAGACAACCAGGGAATGACATAGACGTATACTTGGCACCCTTAATCGAAGATTTAAAGTTTTTGTGGGAGAACGGTGTGGAGGTTTATGATGGGTATAGGAAAGAAAGTTTCAACTTAAGGGCGATGTTGTTTGGCACAATTAATGATTTTCCAGCATACGGAAATCTATCAGGGTACAACATAAAAGGTCAATGTGCGTGTCCTATTTGTGAAGATAAAACAGATTGGACGCGATTGGATTTTGGTCAGAAGAATGTCTTTCTCGGTCATCGTAGATTCTTAAATTCTAATCATCACTATCGTGGGTGGAGAAAAGCATTCAATGGAGAGCCATAACAAGGTAGAGCTCCAACTATATTGACAGGTGATCAAATTTTTGAAAAGGTGAAAGATGTGAGTACTCAGTTTGGAAAGCCTTTTGCACATACACTTGTCAAGAGTGGGTGGAAGAAGAGGTCAATTTTTTTTGAACTGCCATATTGGAAGTCGTTGTATGTAATACATTTTCTCGATGTTATGCATATTGAAAAAAATGTATTTGACAGTGTTATTGGTACGTTACTCAATATACAAGGAAAGTCTAAGGATGGCCTTAAAGCAAGAAAGGACTTGATAGCGATGGGGATAAGAACTGAATTAGGACCATTGAAGAAAGGAAAATGAACATATTTACCACCTACTGCGTATACTCTATCTAGAAAGGAGAAAAAAGTATTGTGTAATTTTCTAAGTGAAGTTAAAGTTCCAGAAGGATACTCTTCAGATATTAGAAGACTTGTGTCTATGAAAGACCTTAAGTTAAAGAGTTTAAAGACGCATGACTGCCATGTTATAATGGAACATTTTCTACCAATAGGTATACATTCTATTCTGCCAGAAAAAGTAAGAAGCGCAATAACTAAATTGTCTTTTTTCTTCAAGTTAATTTGCAGTAAGGTGATCGATCCTGCGTTCTTACTAACATTGCAAAAAGAAATAGTTATTACTTAGTGTGATCTTGAAATGTATTTTCCTCCCTTGTTTTTTGACATAATGGTTCATCTAGTTGTTCATCTGGTGAAAGAGACACAATTGTATGGACCGACTTATATGAGATGGATGTATCCTGCTGAACGTTATATGAAAATATTAAAAGGGTATGTGAAAAACCGAAGTCGACCAGAGGGTTGTATTGTCGAACTATACATTGTTGAAGAAGCGATTGAGTTTTGTACTGAATATCTGTCCAATGTACAATCAATTGGACTCCCCAAATCTCATATTGTCGGAAAAAAAGAAGGAAAAAAGTTAATTAGAAATGAAGTTGTGACAGTATCAAGGGTCGAACGGGATCAAGTGCATTTGTATGTTCTGCACAATGAGAATGAGGTTGAGCCGTATGTTGAAATGCGCAAGGATGTTCTCCGAGGTTTAAATCCGAATAGAAATGAGAATTGGATAGTACGAGAGCACAATCGAAGTTTCATACCTTGGTTTAAAGATCATATTTATTCAAAGTATTATTCAGATCCCGCTTCAATAACAGAAAGGTTGAGATGTTTAGCATATGGTCCAAGTTTGGTTGTGTTTTCTTATAGCGCATACGCAATTAATGGATACACATTTTATACCAAAGAACAAGATGATAAAAGTACTATGCAAAATAGTGGTGTCACCGTGGTAGCTGAAGCAATGCACATTTCAAGTGTGAAAGACTTAAACCCCAAATTTTCAAATCTGTCATATTTTGGGGTTATCGAGCGCATTTGGGTGTTTGATTATAAGAAGTTTCAGATTCCTATATTTCGTTGCAAGTGGGTTGAAAATAATAATGGCATACGAATGGATAAGTCAGGATTTTTGCAAGTGGATCTTAATAGGGTGGGGTACAAAGATGAGCCTTTTATTCCAGCCTCTCAAGCTAAACAAGTGTTCTATGTCACTGATCCGACAAGTACAAAATGGTCTATAGTGCTTTTATCTAACAAAGTAATTGATGAAAACATCGGAGATCAAGGTGATATTGATGTTGATATTGAATCATTTACTAGAAATGATCAAGATGAAAATATTATAGCGAATGAATCATATACTATAAATGATCATAATGAGGGTATTTGGATCAATCCAACCGTCCGTGTTATTAAGAGACGGGCAGAACATATTCCAACCAAGAAAAGAAAGAGACGTTAGTGAAAAAGGTACTAGTTATAAAATTATAGCTTATATCATTCAATAATATTAATTAGTTATCATGTTATATATAACTTATATCATTCAATGGATTATGGATTTTTATATTTGTCATTTAATTTTTGTTTTTTTCTTTCTTACAGGTCAAATGGCTAGTTACCAGGAAGACACACACGAGACACATGATACAAATGAAGCTCAGAATAAAGCTTCGAATGTAGAAAGTGAAATAAAACGAGGAATAAGTATTATGAAGTCAATCATTCGTGCTAGAGATAAAGGGATCAAATTTGATGTACATTGGAGTGATGAGGACTAACTAATTAAGCCTAACGGTTCAATGTTGTCTTCATACATTATTTCACTTGTCCGTCAGCACAGTCCAATTACCAGTGATAATTGGAGGAATCCATTGTTGCAAGCGGGTAAAGATAAGATATGGACTGAGATACAGGTACTTACCAAATATGATCGATGTTATTAGATTTTTGTTGACGATTAAGTCTTTAATTTACTTATACTAACACACTTTATGTTTATATGTGTATGTTTTTTTGTAGAAGTCCTTTAATATTGATGAAAGTCGGAAAAAGTATTGTCTTCAATTGGCCGGAAAGAGACACAGAGGGTTTCGAGCCTTATTATCAAACAAATATCTTAAGGATGAGGAAAAAAATTTGTAGAAGCAGAACTTCCACAGTTGTATGCGGACTTGATTACACGGAAGAATTGGGCACTTTTGTAGCCAAATGGAAAACCGAAAAATTCAATGTAATGTTATCTTGTTATGTCTATTAATTGTATTATATACTTGTTGCATTAGTTTGTTCTGATATGACTTAAACTTGTTTATCCAGGAATTGAGTGCCATTAATTGCCAAAGAGCATCAAAACCCGTGTATCCGTACAGAACAGGTCGAACGGGATATGCACGGTTACAATAAAAATTGGTAAGTATATATTAATGCTATGATTTTATTAATTGTATTATTGTGTTATAATTGATGAACTTATTATTTAACTAAATGTGTAGTTAGAAGAGACGAAAAGTGAAGAATCGTCACTTCCGGATCATGTTTTGTGGAAGGAAGCTCGTGTGGGTAAGGATGGAGTTGTTAGGGAAGATGTTCAACATGTTTATGACGAATGTGTAAGTATAACATTATGTCTTTAAGTTAATCGAAATTTTATTAAAATATAATTAATTTTTAATCCCCACTAATAATTTTTGATATGTCAATGAATTTCAGGAGACTCTATCTAAATCCTTAACCACAGGTGAGGAGGATTGCAGGAGCATTCTTAGTCGAGTACTAAATGTTCTTGAGTATTCCGGTCGGGTGAGAGGTAAAGGATTTGGTGTGACTCCATCTTCCTTGTATAAGCAACCAAAGAGAAAAAATCCCAGCAACCAAGAAGTCATGCAATCATTGGAGGAACTAAAAGCGCAAGTCTGTGAATTGCAAAAGGATAAAGAGAGATATGAGGCGGGAAAGCGCGGTTCCGGGTTGAAAGATACTAGTGACAAAGCTAGTATCAATTGTCAAAATAAAATTCCCGAGGTAATTAGCACATATTTATTTTAATTAAATTAACACATTTATTTTAATTGACCTTTATACACATTAATAGTTACATATTTATTATTGCTTCAGGGCATTTCATCTTGTCAGCTGTATTTGTCGTTACCGACTTATCGCATGGTCGGCAAGGGAAAAGTGCATAACAAAGTGGGAGAGTTACTTCACCATAAACCGCTCCCTCATGGATATCTGAAAGTGTCGGTTGATATCGCTTTAGATACGGATGCGGTACTACCTATGTCTGACTCGATTTCAGAGGTCACATTGCTGCGAGATGCAATAAGTTTGTTTGTTGCATGGCCGTTAGACCTCATTTCCATAGATGATACGGTATGTTGAAAACCATTACGAATCTCTTAGTATTCAAATGTCAATTCTGAACCATTATGAAAATCATTCTGAACCATTACGTACATTTTTTTTACATGGTAATGTTAGACTCCTACAAAACCCGTAGCTAAGGATAAAGGGGTTTTGCGGCAAAACGAGTCTGTTTCATCACAAAGAGAGGTACATTTTAAGTGTTATTCTATTATCCGAATTCAAAAGTTTCATGATTTTCTACTTTACCTAACTAATATGATTGTTAGGTTCCTTCTCAAGCTTCACAACAGGCCAGCAAGAAAAAAGTTCCTAATATGACTGTGCAGGCAAAAAGAGCTCATCCTCTCTTTCAGTCGTGTCTTGAAACACTTGTGGCAACATCAGATGTGATGGATGGTGCTATTCGTCAAATAAACATGGACGAAGGTGTTTTTGGTTTTCCTCATTCCGAGATAATCGGAAAAGAGGACATGGAGCAGATTTTCAAGCATCTTGAGTTAGGCATCGGTGTTATGCATTCATACATCTGGTACTCCGATCAATCTATTATTTATTTAGTTGAACATTTTATTTACACATTTCAATGAAAATAGTCTAATGTTTATTATGTTTTTATTTAAGGTGCTTGTATGAAAAATTGATGCGCGGGACGCAATTGTCAAACAGATTCCGTTTCTTGTCTTGCACCTGTGTCAATGCACCGACAATTGGTATGAATCCACTTTCAGTAAGAGACCACTTAATTGAGAGATTTATGGCCAGCAAGACAGAAAGTTTGTTTCTTTTACCGTATAATACTGGAAACGGGTAAGATTTTCATTCTAATTTCATTCTAATCTTTGTATCTTTTGCGTAGAAATTATCCATATAAACTTTTGTTATATTTTACAGTGGACACTGGTTGTTGGTTGCCATTAATCCTACAAGAGAAGTGGTCTATTATCTGAATTCATTGGATCATGATTGGTCAACATATGAGAGTATGAAGGATGTGGTTGATACGTAAGTGAGATTGTTCAAAATATTCGTGTGTATTTGTATATTTAATTATTTATGTGAGATTGTTCTAAATTTACGTTTTTCTTTTATAGAGCAATACTAGTATACCGAGCACAAAGAGAAGCTCGAGTAGCACGGGCTAAAGCAACCAGCGTTACATGGGTCAAAGTGGAGGTATATTAATTTTCACAATGTTGCTTATTAGTGATGCTACTTGATAACACAAAACAACTATATATTAATTCTTATTTGTTTGTCTATGTGTAGTATCCTCGTCAGCGTAATGGCATAGACTGCGGATATTTCGTTTTGAGGTTTATGAGAGAAATCTTTCAAATGGATCGATTAGAGATTCCTATCATGGTATGCATGGATTTATAACTTAGGATTTATTTTAATATTTATCGGATATGTCATATAATTTATTATTTTAAACTAAATAATGCATATTTTGTTTTGTTATGTAGTACTTTGATGAATACGCGTGTTCTCATTACACGAAGGATAAATTGCAAGAAATTAAGGAGGAATTGTGCGAATACCTTATTGGAAAAAGAATCATATAAGGTATAGGATTATGAGATTATGTGAATGTATAGTTTTGTGAATGGTTTATTTTATGGGATTGTATAGTTTTGTGAATGGTTTATGTTATTTATGTGATTTTGGATTATAATTGTATAGTTTTGTGAATGGTTAATGTAAATGACTTGAATTATAATGGAAATGGTTTATGTGGTTTATGTGATTTATGGGATTAGTGGAAATGGTTAATGAATCATACTAGAAATTCTTAATGGAAATGAGAATTATACAGGTTTATTGAAATGGCTTGAATTATACAGGTTTCTGCATAAAAAAAGGTTAAAATGAGATTTTTTTTAAAAATTCATTAAAATTATACGTATAGAAAAGACAGCGCTTTCTAGAAAAAGCGTTGCCTATAATTCACAAAAGAAAGTGCTTTTTCTAAAAAGCGCTCTCTAAAGGTATAGAAAAAAATTCATTAAAATTATAGGTATACAATAGAGAGCGCTTTAAAAAGCGTTGTCTAAAGGGGGAAAAAAGAAAGCGCTTTTTCCTGTAAAAGCGCTCTCTAAAGGTATATAAAAAAATTCATTCAAATTTTATACGTATACATTAGACAGCGCTTTCAAAAGCGCTGTCTAAAGGTCCACTTTAGAGAGCGCTTTTAAAGGAAAAAGCGCTGCTAAAGGTCTACTTTAGAAAGCGCTTTTAAAGTTAAAGCGCTGCCTAAAGTAGGCCTTTAGCAGCGCTTTGTCATAAAAAAAGCGCTGTCTTTACCTACGACAGCGCCATCTTAGGCAACGCTTTTAAGCGATGTTAAAGGCCAAAAAAAGCGCTGTCGTAGCCCTTGTTTGGCATAGTGGGTGCTCCTTTTCTTCTTGGCCCTATTTCTTTATTCCTTGTTGTTGATCTAGGTTGAATCTTCAGCTACTTAAATAGCAGATACAAAAGAATAGCCGTTGGAAGAGATAACTTGTACAAGTGTCTTTGTTACTCCATAGTACTAAGAGACGTTGAAGATAGATACATAAAAAGATCTTTATCTATTATGTAACTTGTTTAAACATAGCGTATTCCTTGTGAGTTGTGCTATAGATCCATTGAGAGTGTATATCCGTAAAGCATGTCAAATCTCCTTGGGCCATGTGAACACATATTCTAGCTGACAAACTGATTTGACATTGCAGCTTGCTTTATGTAGTACGGATCACTTAGCTTTGTCTATGGTTCTAAATGATCACCAGAAGCTGATACATTTAATAAGTGTAAAGATAATATATTGCTCTTATGATGCTGGTACATTCACCTTCAGACGCTACGCAATCCTATATCATCAGACCTCACTTAAGAACGTCTTTCAGTTTTGAACCATCAGAAGCCAAAAACTCAGCTTCTCTCAAATGCGTTCTCTTAACAGATTCTGAGTAGATTCTCTTTAATCTTTGAAACCTACATAATTAGAACACGCATTAGATAACACCATTGTTCTTTCAATATGTTGTTATAATAAAAAACTAAAAGATATATGTCATGAAGAAATCTTGTTCTAACACAGGCTACATTAAGATTTGAAAACCTAAGCAAGTAATATCATACGAAATCAAATGAAAAAGTGTGTGTGTGTGTGTGTGTGTTTGTGTGTATGTGTTTGTGTGTATGTGTATCTGTGTACGTATGTGTGTGTGAGAAAGAGAGAGATATATAGATAGATAGATAGATAGAGAGAGAGAGAGTGAGAGAGAGAGATAGAGAGAGATAGAGATAGATAGAGAGAGAGAGAGAAAGAGAGAGAGAGTGTGTGTGTGTGTGTGAGAGAGAGAGTACATTGGGATATATAGTGGTTCGATGTTTGTCCTTGCTTTGCCTACTACAATATTTAATGGTTTCCCATGTGAATCTGTTGTATTCTTTTTTATTTTGACAAATATTGCAAGAGTTCATACAACCACTAATCCACAAAAATGCTAGAAAAAAATAAATCTCCTATATGGATCTTGACTTGTATACAACTTAATGTCAAACTCTTATGCGTAATATTTACTTGATTTGTGCTTCTTGAATCTTCCAGCTTCACCAATCTGCTCATAGTCTTCGTGTTTGGCAATCACCTCTTAATCCCATTAATTTCTTGAGCGATGAACTGTTTGAAGATTTGAGAAGAACTCCACCTTGTTCGTAACCTTCCACAGAGTCACTAAGGTAATCTGGAGAGAAGAATCTCGTTTTTTCATTGGAATTTGTCAACACCAATGACAACAACCTTAATCTTGCAAGCTACATGAAAGTCTCAATCAAATCTTTAAGAATGATTAGAGATCAGGCATCTATGTCGTACCTTTCCCTTTTCTAAGAGTGATTTGCTAGCGAGCTATGGGGGCAACGAACCTCTGGTGGAGTGTGACTGTCACTTCTCCCTCTAGAGTTAGACAAAAGAGTGCAATTTCTTCTGCTTTAGTTACGAATTGTTGACGTAGTAACTGCTTTGTATGGTGAGATTGCATCTACCAAAGTCGTCTGTGGTATGACTCAATAGTTGTTGCATGATGCTGCCTTGTGCTTGCGTTGTCTCTCATAGGAGCACATTGCATGTTCTCTTCAATTCAAAGTAACCTGTCTGCCTGGTATTGGGAATTTTGTTGTTATACCAAGTTACAAACATTTTTCACTAGGTTAACAACTCCTTGAATGCCTAGATTAGCCTGCAATTGTTGAATATTTATTTGGGAGCATCTCTTGTCCACATATAAATGGTTGTGATAGAAGTTGATGTGAAGATAGGCCTTAGTAAAATTGTTACAAAGGAAGGAAGACATAAAGACTTGGAATGTTTTTCAGCCAATTCTTGGAGGAGCGAGATCTTGTTGCGCATGAACATACAGAGATGTAATGAGAACTGGATCATTCTCTACTGGAGGAGGAAGTGGAGCTTTGTTATCCTCAGTGGCGTGACGTTGAGCGGCTGATTTGGTAATCTTCGACGTCAACATGGCTTCAACAGTTTGTTATATGATTTGTTCAAGAAATAGATCGATGTTTTGAGAGAAGAAGATCAGCGACCTGCCAAAACAAGATCGATAGTTTGAGAGAAGAAGATTTGTGATATGTGTCTTTGCTGAAGAGATAGTGATTTTCTTGGAAAAACGGTGGAAATCAAGAGTTGATTCATGTATCACCCCAAAATTTTATTTAGGATTTTGTTTAATTGTTGACTTATTTCTAAAATATTTATTAAGTATCTGTAGAGTAATAATAATAATAATTAAGATCTTGTTTATTTAAAAATATTAAAATAGTAGATAATTTAAATAATTATAATTATTTAGAAGTTTTAGATTAACATCGAGATTTTTAATAAAATACAAAGGGTTATATAAATTAATTAAAAATTAAGAAATTTAGTGAAAATAAAAATAGTTTTTTTTCTCTATATAAGTATAGAGAGATTTAGAGAACGATCAATTTTGGCTAAAAAAAGAGAAGAAGATTATGTAAACCTTAGCAGAGAGAATTGCAAGAGTTGGATCTTCAATAAAAAAGAACTCAAGTTTTCTGGTTTAATCGAGGTAGGGGGATTGTTCTACATTTGGTGTTTAAGCTTCAGATCTTGGGGATTCCTTTAACCCCTTAATTACTTCCGTAATTGATTGAAATATTTGAATCATATATGGTTTGAGAAAAACCCGGATGATTATATATATTATATGTATTAAAATTCCATCGTTGAAATATATAGAGTTCTCTGTTGAATTGATATGAGTAAATGATATTATATGTATAAAAATGACATCGTTAATATTTATAGAGTTTTTTGTTGAATTGATATTATATGCATTGTTGATGTTTATAGAGCTATTTGTTGAATTGATATTGTATGTATTAAAATGTCAATGTTGATGTTTATAGAGTTCTTTGTTGAATTGTTTATTGTTACTCGTGTTAATTTGTTGATATAGATTAAGTTGTTGATTCGTGTACATGAGTGATCAATTTCATAACTTAAAGATATGAGTAGGAATTGTTATTGGGTTAAAGTGTTACTGTTAGTGATGCTCGGTAATTTGGGGGATTTGTTGAGTTGGAATCAGAGTAGTTTGAAGAAAAGAGAGTTAGTGGTAATAACAAAATTCCCAAAATCTTAACGTAGAAAATTGGAATTGTTACATTGAGAAATAAGTCGAAATAATTCAAATAAGTCGCAATAAGTCAAAATAAGCCGAATAAATAGCAGAAAACACATGAGAGTATTCGTCATTTTGTTTCACGTATAACTTGAGTATTGTAAGCTCGTTTAAGGTGCGGTTGTTGGTTGCAGAATAGGGCAAGCAAGCAAAAATATTTATTTTCGGAAGAATTCTCTCCGGGATTTATGTCGTGTCCACAGATATCGGTTCGAGGGAAAGAATGATGTTCGACAATCTCTCGCGTTAATGAGTTTGGATTAAAATGGTTTACAAGTAAATGCAGAAAAATAAACATTAAAACATAAAACAAATTCATTCTTCAGCAAGACAAACTTTTCCGGCATGCACATAACCGACTCCTCACAAACTTAAACTTACCAACAAGTTATACTCAACCTACAATACTCCTTAATATCACCCAACATCGCTCACAACAAAGGTTATGTCTAACGCAAAGTTGAGAGAACAACCGTGTTACCCTCTCCGACACTCTCGCACGCGACTCAAGGCACATAGGCATTAAGCTTCGACGCCTATTGAAGATTGTTAGCTCTTAAATCTATCTCTAGAATCCAGAAACTTACAGATAATCATCCATAATCGAAGTTTGCGAGGATTATCTCTAACGCAACTCAAACCCCGCGCATAAAGCAAAAATCAGAGACAATCACCAATAAAGATTATTAAAGCAAGTTTTATACAACGCCATGGGCGACAAATATACATGAGTTCAGAACAAATACATATACAACAACCCAACATAGAAGGAAAACAAAAAGAAGAAAAGAGATAAACCAAACATCTCGCGGTTTGTCAACGCCGGTTGACGATCAATCCACCCCGATTCATCCGTGTGCAAGCTTCCATGTTGTTTTCAAGCTAATCCTATGAAAAATGAAGTTTGATGGAGTTGGGATCACAAAACCCCAAAACCATCCTTAAAAAATTACAGAATTCTAATATATACAAATCATATTTTCGAAGGTTCGCTAGGCGAACCTTTCCATTCGCTAAGCGAATGCACAAAAATGGCACTTAAGTGCCTACAAAAAGTTAAACCTCCTTTTGCTTCCTTCAGAAGTTCGCTAAGCGAACGATTTATTCTCCTAACGAATGCTCGCTAGGAAGTTCGCAAAGCGAACTTTGGTCTCTTTCTCCTCTGTCCAATTCTGGACTCCTTCGTCGGGGACTTTGCTGGCCCTCGCTAAGCGAACATTCGCTGTCACACTCGCTAAGCGAACATGACAGCAAAACAGCCCCTTATTGCGACCACAACTTCTGCACCGTAGCTCGGATTGATGCACGGTCGGAAGTGATGGAAAGCTTATTAGATGCTCTATACAACAATTGAGAAATCCCTTTAATTGAATACCTACAAAAATGAATGGAAAGCAATTAAACTCAACAATATATACAAGAAAACACAATATACACACGAAAACGTAAAGTAAACGTATTTACACATAAAGTGGGGTTTATTCAACCACTATTAACACAAAGTACAGATAAGTGCAACAAAACTTATTTACAAAAATAGGTATATTTTGCACTTATCAAACTCTCCCCAACTTACATAATTGTTTGTCCTCAAACAAAGATCAAACAACTCAACGAAACCGAGTGATAACCAAAGAATCACGAATCAACAAGTTTTGAAAAACGGAAAACAAATGTATGGTTCAAATGAAAAATGGTACACACAAAGTAAATACTTACCACTAAACTACGACGACAACATAGTCACGAAACAAAAGCAAAGTACAAAAGTCATGCCAAAAATTCTAAAACAACACAAGTTCAAATGTGAATCACACCTAGCAAAAACAATCATCGGTAGATGAAAAACACAAAATGAGGTTCTTATCACTCATACAACAATCATGCAAACAATAGACTAAATTATGCAACCATCCAAAAATTCACATTGAACATACAAAGGCAAGAATCACAAGGACTTTCAAGGTTGTAATGTGGTCGGGCAAACAAATAAGGGGCAATTCCTAAAGCTAATCGAAACAAAAACTTGCTTAAACCTAAGGGAGTGATCAACTCACAAAAGTTCAAACACAAAATTTCAATCAAACTTTCTTTTATCCCAAGTGTTACACAAACACAATACTTATTTAGCACAATTATTTGAACTCTTTTTGTTTCCTTTCTCAAGGATTTTCTTTTTCTTTCTTTTTCATTTTTTCTTTTCTTTTTCATATTTTTCTCTTTTTTTTTCTTCTTTTTCATCCTCATAGAAAACAACCAATGAGCAAACAATCATTCTCTCCCCAACTTGAATTCAACCACATCATCATGTGAATACTCCCTACTTTCTAAGGCAAGGTAAAAATTCATACAACAACACAAAGTTTAGGGTCCAAGAAAAAACAAAATCCATTCAAAAATAAGTGAACTAAATACTCATAGACAAGCATTAAGTTCAATTAAAACATGGATCAAAAAGCTCAAAGGGGTTACGAATTCTCACACACTCACAAGGTGAAGGGCTATTTGGCTAGGTAGTTGTGCTCAAAATGAAACAAAATGCCTTGATCCTTTTTAGGCTTTCATATAATCAACACAAACAAAAGATTAAGCATAATAAAATCTAGTTAGAACAAGAATGTTGGTACTCCGCGCATATATGAACAATGGAAAGCTACCTCACAAAAAGGGTGGGAACTAAAGTGATTCACACAAGAACAAGTATACAAAAGAATGAATGGCATGAAAGTTTGTAAAAAGCCTAAGTATCATGAATATGCTAAAGTCAAGAAAGCGATAAACATATACCTCAGAGGTGTACAAAACTTAACAAAATCATTACCATACATCCGCAAGTTGAAACTATCAAACTTGGAAAATCACCACAACTTCCTCAAGCTACTCAAAATAAGTTCATTGACAAACACAAAAACTATTAATATACACAAACTGAAAAACCGGCAAAAATTCATTAAACAAGTTGTAAAGTGAAGATTTGAGAATTTTACGAAAAATTCGAGTACAACTTGTTTAATGAATACTCACCACACTACCTAAACTAAACAACAACAAAAGAAAAGAATACACCATGCTTGTTTTACGTCGTAAGCTCGACGCCTTTACAATTCTTAGCTAGTAACTTCCTTCCTTAATTCATGCCATAGTGATGCCTCACCGCGCAAACCAAAAGCAAGTGCCCTAACCAAACACTTAAACAAACGTTACGGGAACACAATGTATACAACACTTGAACAAACATAATGGAAACAGACAATATATACGATATATATAAAACTCAAAAACAAAGAAACTATCGCAATGTGATTCAATATCAAAACCAATCCTCGACAACGGCGCCATTTTGTTGGTTGCAGAATAGGGCAAGCAAGAAAAAATACTTATTTTTGGAAGAATTCCCTCCGTGATTTATGTCGTGTCCACAGAGATCGGTTCGAGGGAAAGAATGTCGTTCGACAATCTCTCGCGTTAATGAGTTTGGATTAAAATGGTTTACAAGTAAATGCAGAAAAATAAACATTAAAACATAAAACAAATTCATTCTTCAGCACGACAAACTTTTCCGGCATGCACATAACCGATTCCTCACAAACTTAAACTTACCAACCAGTTATACTCAACCTACAATACTCCTCAATATCACCTAGCATCGCTCACAACAAAGGTTATGTCTAACGCAAAGTTGAGAGAACAACCGTGTTACCCTCGCCGACACTCTCGTACGCGACTCAAAGCACGGAGGCATTAAGCTTCGACGCCTATTGAAGATTGTTAGCTCTTAAATCTATCTCTAGAATCCAGAAACTAACAGATAATCATCCCTAATCGAAGTTTACGAGGATCATCTCTAATGCAACTCAAACCCTGCGCATAAAGCAAAAATCAGAGACAATCACCAATAAAGATTTGTAAAGCAAGTTTTATACAACGCCATGGGCGACAAATATACATGAGTTCAGAACAAATGCATATACAACAACTCAACATAGAAGAAAAACACAAAGAAGAAAGGAGATAAACTAAATATCTCGCGGTTTGTCAACGTCAGTCGACGATCAATCCACCCCGATTCATCCGTGTGCAAGCTTCCATGTTGTTTTCAAGCTAATCCTATGAAAAATGAAGTTTGATGGAGTTGGGATCAAAAAACCCCAAAACCATCCTTAAAAAATTACAGAATTCTAATATATACAAATCAGATTTTCGCAGGTTTGCTAGGTGAACCCTTCCATTCGCTAAGCGAATGCACAAAAATGGCACTTAAGTGCCTACAAAAAGTTAAACCGCCTCTTGCTTCCTTCAGAAGTTCGCTAAGCGAACGATTTATTTGCCTAGCGAATGCTCACTAGGAAGTTCGCAAAGCAAACTTTGGTCTCTTTCTCCTCTGTCCAATTCTGGACTCCTTCGCCGGGGACTTCACTGGCCTTCACTAAGCGAACATTCACTGTCACACTCGCTAAGCGAACATGACAGCAAAACAGCCCCTTATTGCGACCACAACTTCTGCACCGTAGCTCGGATTGACGCACGGTCGGAAGCGCTGAAAAGCTTATTAGATGCTTTATACAACAATGGAGAAATCCCTTTAATTGAATACCTACAAAAATTAATGGAAAGCAATTAAACTCAATGATATATACAAGAAAACACAATATACACACGAAAACGTAAAGTAAACATATTTACACTAAAGTGGGGTTTATTCAACCACTATTAACACAAAGTACAGATAAGTGCAACAAAACTTATTTACAAAAATAGGTACATTTTGCACTTATCAGCGGTCAGTTGCGTTGAAAAGGTAAAACATAAATCTTTCTTAGGGTAATGAATTGACGAGGTTTAAATGTGTAATAGATGTCATGATTATGGTAATGCCTCATGATGTTTATGCATGTGAATGATGTTGTGAATATAGTATATTCATACAATGTTTATATGAATAATGTTGTGAAAAGTAGTAATTGGGTACATGACGTGAGTTTACTGTTGAAATTGAACATAAGTATACTGAATTTGAGAAATTAGTATTATATGTGTGAATGATGTTGTGAATATGGTATATTCTTATGATGTTTATATGAATAATTTTATGGAAAGCAGTAATTGTGTACATGACGTGAGTTTAGTGTTGAAATTGAACATAAGTGTACTTGTTGTGAATTAGGATGCCTTAAAATAAAGTATACTCAGTTTCTTTATAGTTAAGAAACACACAAGGGTTTGGGTTATCAAGGAAAAACAACAAGGATCGGTTATAACTGATATTCTTTACTTTCTCTTTCAAATCAGATTACAAGTACTCAAGAATAACAAATAACCCTCTCACCCTAATTAGGATTTGTCACACCACACTTAAGATGAGAGACTAGTATGTTATTTATAATAAAACCTAACATACTAAACTAATGGGATTAAAAATTACCCATTACAAGCTAACTTAGGGTACACGCTAACTTAAATAATTTGATCCTTAACACAAGGCCCAAATCGACAACTACATACTAGAACACAATTCGACTATAGCATGTAGGTCTTCAACAACAGCATGTGAACATACTTCGACGACATCCTTAACTAGAGTTCGATCCAAAATCTCACAAATCTCCACCTTGGATCTAACTCTATAACATCAAGAAACAAACTAGTTTTCTTCATGCAGCTTTATCAACTGCATACAGTGGAAGAACTTGCAACTTGGCAACATCTTGGTGATCATATCAGCATCATTATAATCTATCGAAACCTTCAGTACTTGGACTTCTCCATGCTCGATTACCCATCTGACGAAATGCAGCCTCACATCAATGTGTTTGGTTCGCTCATGATAGGCTGAATTCTTCGACAGGTGTATTACACTTTGACGATAACATTTAACAGTGACAACTCGACCTTGAAGTTTCAGCTCCTTTGCAAAACTTTCAAGCCACAATGATTACTTCACAGCTTCAGTTAGGGCGATATATTCCGCTTCAGTGGTTGATATGGCAACAACCTTCTGAAGTATTGCTTTCCAACTGATTGTTGTCCCAAACATAGTGAACACATATCCAGAAATAGATTTTCTAGAATACATACAACCTGCATAATCAGAGTCGACATATCCTTCTATTGCTGCTTTACTATCTTCACCCAAGTCTCCACCATAAATTAGGACTCTGTTCAGAGACCCATTTATGTACCTTAAAATCCACTTCAATGCTTGCTAGCGAGTCTTTCCAGGATTCGTCATGTACCTGCTTACAAGACTAACTGCATATGCTATGTTGGGTCTAGTACAGACCATAACATACATCAAAGAACCCACTATATTAGCATATGAAATGTTATTCATATAAGCTCTTTCAACATCAGTACTGGGACACTGATCTATACTCAACTTGAATTAAGGGTTTGTCAGAGTCACAACAGGCTTTGTATTCGACATACCAAACTTTCCAAGAATCTTCCGTAGGTATGCCTCTTGAGACAAGCATAATTTCGACTGCTTTCTATCTCTTCGGATGTCAATCCCAAGAATCCTAGATGCAGCTCCCAAATCCTTTATTTCAAACTCCTTATTGAGTTCAGCCTTCACCCTCATTACTTCTTCAACATTGTTGCTAGCTATTAGAATATCATCAACATAGAGCAATGATAAGTGCAAAATGTACCTATTTTTGTATATAATTTTTGTTGCACTTATCATTACTTTGTGTTAAAATTAGTTGAATAAACCCCGCTTTGTTCATAAATACGTTTACTTTACGTTTTCGGTGTATAGTGCGGTACCGTGTAATTATCATTGAGTTTAATTGATTTTCATTTATTTTTACAGGTGTTACAGAAATGGGATTTTTCCATATTCATAAATAGCATTGAATAAGCTTTCCAACGCTTCAAACCGCGCGTCAATCGGAGTTACGGTTCAAGAGTTATGATCAAAACAAGTTCTGGTTTACTGTCATGTTCGCACTGCGAACCCCCGTGGCGAGCACTCGCTAGCGAGTTCGCACTGCGAACCCGGGGCGAATAAAAAGTGCCTGGAAGCATGAAAAACACCATTATGGAGGAAGTTAAGGCGGCATATGTTCGCAGTGCGAACGGGGGTTCGCAGTGCGAACCTGGGTAGCAAAAACCACCTATAAACTTCATTTTTCAGCATTTTTTAGAGCATGGTTTTGGGGATTCTTGCTCCAACTCCATCAAACTTCATTTTTTCAGTAGATTAGCTTAGAAAACATCATGGAAGCTTGCATGCGGATGATCCGAGGTGGATTTCTCATCAATCGGCTCCGACAATCCGTGAAGTGTTTGGTTCATTTCTCTTCCTCTTTGTGTATTCTTTCTTGTTGGGTTGTGTATATGTATTTGCTACGATCTCATGTATATTTGTCGCCCATGGCGTTGTATAAAACTTGCTT
This sequence comes from Lathyrus tuberosus, assembly GCA_022829125.1. NCBI lineage: Eukaryota > Viridiplantae > Streptophyta > Magnoliopsida > Fabales > Fabaceae > Lathyrus > Lathyrus tuberosus. The sequence goes on along the minus strand of JALAZF010000910.1, from coordinate 757,087 downwards.
TACAAATCTTTATTGGTGATTGTCTCTGATTTTTGCTTTATGCGCGGGGTTTGAGTTGCGTTAGACATAACCTTCGCGAACTTCGATTAGGGATGATTGTCTATTAGTTTTTGGATTCTAGAGATAGATTTAGGGCTAACAATCTGTATGGGTATTGAAGCTTAATGCCTTTCGTGTTTCGAGGCTTCGCTCGCGAGAGTGACGAAGAGAGTGACACGGTTGTTATCTCAACTTTGCGTTAGACATAACCTGTGTTGTGAGCGATGTTGGGTGATATTGAGGAGTATTGTAGGTGGAGTATAACTGGTCGGTAAGTTTAAGTTTGTGAGGAGTGATTTATATGCATTACCGGACGATTTTTTCTCTCTGAAGAATGATTTCTTTTTGTTTTAATATTTACTTTTCTGTTTTCTTGTTTTAAACCATTTTAATCCAAACTCATAAACGCGAGAGACTGTCGAACGACATTCTTTTCCTCGAACCGATCTCTGTGGACACGACATAAATCCCGGAGGGAATTCTTCCGAAAATAAATATTTTTGCTTGCTTGCCCTATTTTGCATTCAACAAAATAGCGTCGTTGTCGGGGATTGGTTTTGATATTGAATCGCATTGCGATAGTTTCTTTGTTTTTGAGTTTTGTAGATATCGTACATGTTGTATATTTTCACTTGTTTATATTGATACTTGTACATTTTGACATTTGTTCAAGTGCTTGGTTAGGACGCTTGCTTTTGGTTGCACGGTGAGACATCACCATGGCATGAATGAAGGAAGTTTCTAATTAAGCACCGTTAAGGCGTCGAGCTTATGACGTAAAACAAGCATGTTTTATAGTTTTTCTTTTCGAATGTTTTTGGTTGTTGTTTGCTCACAAATTTTGATTGACTTATTTGAGGATGCTTTTGTGATTTTCCAAGTTGGTTCGTTTCAACTTGCGGATGTATGGTAATGATTTTGTTAAGTTTTGTACACGTCTGAGGTATGTATTTATCGCTTTCTATACTTTAGCATATTCATGATACTTAGGCTTTTTACAAACTTCCATCCCATTCATTCTTTTGTATACTTGTTCTATTGTGAATCACTTTAGTTCCCAACCTTTTTGTGAGGTGGCTTTCCATTGTTCATATATGCGCGGAGAACCAACATTCTTGTTCTAAATGGATTTTATTATGTTGAATCTGTTGTTTATGTTGTGTATATGAATGCATGAAAAGGATCAAGGCAATTGTTTCATTTTGAGCACAACCACCTTAGCCAAATAGTCAATTCACCTTGTGGGCGTGTGATCATTTGTAACCCCTTTGAGCTTTTTGATCCATGTTTTTATTTGAACTTAATGCTTGTCTATGAATATTTAGTTCACTTATTTTTGAATGGATTTTGTTTTTTCTTGGACCTCAATTTTGTGTTGTTGTATGGATTTTTTCCTTGCCTTAGAAAGTAGGGAGTATTCACATGATGGTGCGGTTGAATTCAAGTTGGGGAAAGAATGATTGTGTATTCATTAGTTGGATTCTATGAGGATTGAAAAAGAAAATAAAAAAGAGAAGAATATGACAAAGAAAAGAAAAGAAAAAAGTGAAAAAGAAGAAAAAGAAAATATTTGAGAAAGGAAACAAAAAGAGTTTCAATAATTGTGCTAAATAAGTATTTTGTTTTGTGTAACACTTGGGATTGTGGAAGAAGTTAATTGGAATTTTCAGTTTGAGTCTTTGTGAGTTATCACTCCCTTACGTTTAGGCAAGTTTTTGTTTCAATTACCTTTAGAAATTGCCCCTTGTTTGTTTACCCGACCACGCTACAACCTTGAAAAGCCCATGTGATTCTTGCCTTTGTATGTTCAATATGAATTTGTGGATGTATGCATAATTTAGTCTTTTGTTTGCAAGATTGTTGTGTGAGTGAAAAGAACCTCATTTTATGTTTTTCATCTACCGATGATTGTTTTTGCTAGGTGTGATTCACATTTGAACTTGTGTTGTTTTAGAATTTTTGGCATGACTTTTGTACTTTGCTTTTGTTTCGTGACTATGTTGTCGTCGTAGTTTAGTGGTAAGTATTTACTTTTTGTGTGTACCATTTTCATTTGAACCATTCATTCGTTTCCGTTTTTCAAAACCTGTTGATTCGTCATTCTTGGGATATTGCTTGTGCATTTTCAAGTTTGTTTGATTCTTGTTTGTGGACAAACAAATATGTAAGTTGGGGAGAGTTAATCCATACAACAACACATAGTTGCAACATTGTTGCAACTATTAGAATATCATCAACATTGTTTCAACATTGTTGCTAGCTATTAGAATATCATCAACATAGAGCAACAAAATAACAAATGAATTACCCGGTCAAAATCTGAAGTAAACACAGTGGTCGAACTGACTTCTAATGAACCTTATGCGTGCCATGAACTTATCGAATCTCCTATTCCACTGTCTAGGAGATTGTTTCAGTCTATATAAAGATCTCTTCAGTTTTCACACATAATCTTCCTTCCCCTTTTCTACATACCCTTCAGGTTGCCTCATTAGGATTGTTTCATCCAAATCACCATACAAGAACGCAGTCTTCACATCCATCTGTTCTAGTTCAAGGTCGAACTGTGCCACCATGGCAAGCAACATTCGAATGGACCTATGCTTCACAACAGGAGAGAACATATCATTGAAATTGACACCTTATTTCTGAGTGAACCCCCTAGCGACCAATCTTGCCTTGTACGTTTTCGACGTCACTCCTTCGATTCCTTCCTTAACTTTGAAAATCCATTTACAGCTGACTAACTTGACTCCAGCAGGTTTCTTTATCAGTTCCCAATTGTTGTTATCATGAAGAGATTTAATCTCATCATCCATGGCCTTCAGCCATTCAGTCTTATTTTGACTCCTCATAACTTCCTTATAGTCTCTAGGTTCTTCGTCTAGAACCTTACTCGTAGAAAGTAAAGCATAAGCTATAAGATATGCATACTGTCATACCCCAAATTTGTCCTACCTATTACATGTCTCTTACGCCAAGATTGTGTATTGACTCTAAGATCCAGGTCATAAGGGTCTGGTTTGAGGTTAAAATGTTTACTAGCTTGTGATGGGTTTGCTATGATTTCAAGAAGAGATGAGGAGGATTGGGCACTCATTTTTATGATTATTCAGTCAAGACGTGATCAATCGGCTTCAACGTAATTTTAAGCTATGATCAAGAAGGTTTTTAACCATGTTCCAAGTGCGACACTGAGGCTGTATGGTTAAAACAAGCTTAGGTCATATTTGATTTTAATCTAAGTTAAGTTGGCTTTAGAATTGGTGGATAATTTTTTAGGCCATAAGCATGGTAAAATGGGCATACCCAATACATAATAAAATTGTTTCAAGGTCATAATCAGAGTCTATGCAAGAGGCAATTAGTTTATTCGCAAGTCATGGATCCTAAGCTTATCTCAAAGGGCACTTGTGTCCAAAAGCAAGTTTGTTGGGCCATGAATAGGAATCCTTTCTATGCTTTGCTTAGATTATTTCTAAACCATGATGAAATCATTTGAATGGTGTTAATTTAAGTCATGATTGTAATTGAGTTTTCAAGTTATAACTTTAAGTTGAGTCACGGCCATGTTTAATCTGTTTGTTGGGTTTAATGCCACCATTCACAAAATGTGAACAGTGCCTATGCAAGTAGCGTTTCAAGTGTTAGCAAAATATGAGCCATTCTTTAAGATTTAAAACTTCATGACTTAGTCTTTCAAGCCATATCAAAAAAACCATTTGCAAGATGGGATTTATCTGAGACATTCAAGCCAAGCTTAAGGAAAGCTAATAATGCTGTAAAGTGCGTATGATCCATGTGTTAAAACCATGGTATACACGTCCAATTTTACAACGACGCTAAAATACAATGGAGAATTCCTAAACAATGTTATTACAAGCAAAAGTCAACCAAAATTCCAAAATATATGAGACCTAAAATACTAAGCTCTTTAATTGGAGCTAGTAATACCAAGTGCTTCAAATTCCATACTTCAGACAAAGCTGCCATAATCCATGTTTGTACCGTCAAGAGATATCATGGACCTCATCAATATCCTACAAGAACCATCCAATACGAAAAGTTCATGCAATGAGCTCGTGAATAAATGCTGAATGAATAATAATAAAGTGCAAGGTGAGCAGCAACTTCACTTGTGACCAAAGGGCTGTGGAAAGAAAGAAACACAGTTGCGCAAAGAATATATCACTACACCAATTTGTATTCAAAAGACATCAGTTTCATAATACAAAAACTAAATGATTCTAAGCAAGAACATTCCACAATCCGTGCCATTTGAAACTCCACCGTTCCATTGCTCCTAAATACAAGATATCAAAACCATTTCAACTAAAATTCATCCACATCAATCAATTTAATTTAGCACTTTACCAAGATTAATTCACATTTTCGTATCAATTCAAAACCATCACGTAGCATGTAAACCATCAAAAACCATTTAGAGACACATATTCTTTCACATATCCATTCACCAAATCAATTTAAAGTAATCCAAATTTTGGCAAAAAGAGGGACCACAAAGTTTCAAATCACAACCAAGGCAGAAATTCAGAAGGTACAGCCAGACAAAAACAGGGTAGGGCGCAGGGATTCAGAAGAGCAGTAGACAGAGAGATTCCATAATTTGGCAAAAACAGATTCTGAGTCTAAGAAAGTAATAACAGATAAATTCATAAAAACCACATAATTCATCGAAATGGAAAGACATTCTTTTGGCATCAATAAGGTTGATTAACAAAAATTCCTAATGTAAAAATCCTTCAGCTCATTTTCAAAATTTCAAACCCTAAAGTTCTATTATAAAAGGAGAAGGGATTCATCATGCTAGGGGATCCGAAAATCACTAAAAACCCTAAAGAATTTCGATTCTGTAAAAATACTCCCTAACCCATTTTCACTAAAGCTCTCATCCTAAAGAAAATCTCTAGTCATAGGAGCGGAGTAGATAAAAGAAGGAGAAGAAGTTGAACCAAGCAGCAAAGAAGCAAACACAGCAAAAGGGTCAAAAGATAGTTACCTCGCCGGAGTAGATTCCTCTGATTAGCTCCGTTTGGTGAGTTCATCTATCCTTTCTTCGATTTCTCGTTACCATCTTATTCGCGTTTGATTTAATGACCAGAGATCCTTCGTTCATTGCTTGATTCGGGTGAAGGAGGCGATTTAATTTAGGATTAAGATTTCAGGTTTTGTTTTTACTGAGTATTGCGACTTGGTTGTTTTTTTGGGGTTATTTGAAAAAACTAGGGTTTAAATTGGGAAAATCTCTGATTGGGTCGTTTGGTTTGGTGTTAGCAAAATCTGAGGTCGGATTTGGAGAGAGGGGAGAATTTGAGTAAGGGTTCATGTTGGGTGTTTGAGGATTTGGTGAGGTTTGTCGCCGGAGAAGACGGTGACGACCGCCGCTTCTCCGACCGTTTTAGGATTCCTTTGAGAGAACATTGAGAGAGACAAACGAGAGAGAGAGAGAGAGAGAGAGAGAGAGAGAGAGAGAGAGAGAGAGAGAAAATCTGAGAGAAATGAGGATGAGGAAGCTTTTGTCCTCTTTTGTATCCTCTGGCCACGCGTACCAAGCTGATAAGGGTGGCGAATCGTGCCGGTGACATGTGTCACCGGATTATCCCTTTCCCCATGATCCTGTGTGTGCAATCTCATCATCCCTATCATGCACCCACTTCCCAACCGTCTGATCAGAGTCAAAGTTGACTCTTTGATCAGATCAATGCTCCTGGTTAATGCTGAGGTCAACTGTTGACCTAAAGTCCACCTTGGACCCCCACCAGCGTGTGGGCTTCCTCTATTAATGGGCCTGGTTAATCACACCCCCATTTCCTTTTTTCTGCTGGCCCATTTATGTTTTTTTTTTGTTTGTTTTTAGTTAAACTTAAAATTATTTACTTAATATAAAAAAAAAACTCTAAAAACATTTTATTAAATTTTGAAAATATTATTATTAAAAAATTTGGTTAATTTTATTAAAATTATTTATCTAATATTAATTAACCTATTTATGGTTAATTTTATTAAATGTTTAATTTTAATTGGATTAATCATAGTTTGGTTTTAATTATAAAAAATTAAAAATACCTTTTTCTAATTAATTTCCATTTCTTTTACTTAATTAATTTTATTAAATTATTTTATTTGATATTAATTAATTTTAATAATTAATTTTATTAAATATTTTAATTTAATCTTATTAATTTTGAATCTTTCTTAATCCTAGAAAATTAAATATTCACTTAAGCTTTAATTAATTTTAGGGTTAAATATGTTTTTAGTCCCTATAAAGTTTGAAATTTCATTTTTAGTCCTTCCCTACCTTTTGGCAACGGTTTTTACAAAAAAACCGTTGCCAAAACCCAGGAGGGACTAAAAATGAAATTTCAAACTTTATAGGGACTAAAAACATATTTAACCCTTAATTTTATTAAATCATTTTATTTAATATTAATTAATTTTAATAATTAATTTTATTAAATATTTTGATTTAATCTAATTAGTTATTTGAATTTTATTTTAATTCTAAAAACCTAGAATTTATCTTTAGTTTAGGATTTTCTCCTCTATACTAACCTTAGGGTGAGGTTACTAATCACTAACATGCTTGGTTATCTCTCCCCCTTTTCATTTTATAATCACTATATTTTATTTCATACTTGGAATGCAATTTATGCCATAAACTTAAAATGACCTTTCACTTAATCAACTCTTGGATAATATTTAATTTCTTAAGATATTCAAATCATTTTTTTTAATTACGAATGTAGTGGGCTTTTGGAGTCTAGCACTCCTTGAGTCCTTGGATGAATGCTCTTGAAGTGCACGCTTCGAGTTGTGTTCATCCCGTCTTTCGTTTATAAAATACTTAAAAACTTCCAATTTTAATCCAAATACTTAACACTTAACAATCTTTTCCCATATTATTCTACTTAAATTCCTAATCATTTTCTAAACTCAAATTAAGTCATAAAACATTACTCAATCTTTACAATTATTTTCTTAAATCAAATCATAAAATATTTAGGATAATATTTCTAAACCTTTTACTAACTAATTATGGAAGTAATGGACTTTTGGGGTCTAGCACTCCTTGGGTCCTTGAACGATCGCTCTTGAGGCGCACGCCTCGAGTTGTGTCCGTTTCGATCTTCCATTTTTTTTTGAAACATTTAATTCTCCTAAAAAACTTTTAATTCGTTCAAACCCTAATCCGATTAAGTACGTCTAATTAAAATACTCTAATTATTTCAAACACTTTCTTAACCAACTAACGAAAGGAGGAGATTTTTGGAGTCTAGCATTCCTTGGATCTTCGAATGAATGGCTCTTGAGGCACGCCCTTGGATTGTTGTTCATTCAACCTTTCGTCTTAAAACACTTAATCATTATCAAACAATTTCATAATCAATAGAATGAAAAAGGTGTCGTTGAGATCTAGCATCTCAGTAATGCCTCGGTTAATTGGTTGCGAGGCCGACGTTTCATTTATCAAATAATCGTCATTCTTCCTCTAAAATACTTAACAAACCAAACACTCCTTACGTGATCGAAACCCTAAAAACACATTCAAATCAAATTCTTTTCATAGTCAAATCTTAACACACTTAATCCAAATCAAACAACTTTTCACAAAAAGAACATTGTTTAGTCCATTCTTCCGCGCATATGAACTAGTGTTTCAGCCTCCCTTGACGAGCAGACAAGCCAACGTTTAGCAGTTAGAATGCGAATTAAACACTCGTTCGTTTAAAAAACACGAACCAAACAACCGTAGTCCCCCGAACTACGAATGCTCTGACTCTCCCATTGCACGAGGGAATACGTAGGCCCAAGGGTTCTAATCCTTGCCGAGCACCCTAATAAAAAACCACCCCTTTCCCTTTAGAAGCAAAACCTTTAGAAGATAACAAACAAACCGAGCTAACATTTCTCTCGAATGGAATCAAGAGGTTCCCGTTGAGTACAACGGACGTAGAGGGTGCTAATACCTTCCCTCTTGCGTAACCGACTCCCGAACCCGAATTTGGTTGCGATGACCATGTTCTTATCTTCCTTTAAAAGGTTTTCTCGATATTTTCCTTTCCCTCTCTTGGGATAAATAAAGTTCGGTGGCGACTCTGTTCCGAATAGTTTTTTCCGCGTCCATCGCGAGGATTGTATTTTTCGAGGTACGACACATACCCAAGTCTCTGACATGGCTTGATGACTCTCCTCAACATGTCTCTTGCTAGCAGGTAGTCATTATCAGTCTCCTTATCTTCGACATCATCTTCTGCTTCTTCTTCGACTTCATCTGGGATATGCAATTCAACATCAACATGCTCCACCTCAACATAAATCTCTCCTTGTTCCAGCTCTTCGTCAACATCATCAGTTTTCTTGAAAGCCATCTTAGCTTCATTGAAAACTACATCTCGACTGGTGATATACCTCCTGTGACCTGCCTCTAGGCACCATAGCCTATAAGCTTTGACTCCTTCAGGGTATCCCATGAACATGCATTTCAGAGCTCTAGGTTCGACCTTGTCTTGCCTAATGTGGGCATAGGCCACACAGCCAAATACTCCCAGTCTTTCGAGACTAGGTGGATGTCCTGACCAAGCTTCTTCAGGAGTCTTCATATCTAACGCAGTCGAAGGACATCTGTTTATCAGATATGTTATGGTCAAAACAGCCTCAACCCAAAACACCTTCTTTAACCCAACACTAGTCAACATGCATCTAACTCTTTCCAAAATAGTTCGATCAAACCTTTCTGCCAAACCATTTTGTTGTGGAGTACCTGCAGTAGTTTTGTGTCATGTAATACCTGAGGCAGCACAAAAAGTGTCAAACGCCTCATTGCAAAATTCAAGGCCATTTTCGGTTCTCAACCTCTTGACCTTTCTGCCAGTCTGATTTTCGACCAGAGTCTTCCAACCTTTGAAATTCTCTAAAGTTTAATCCTTAGTCTTCTGGATGAATACCCATACCTTTCTGGAATAATCATCAACTATGGATAGAAAATACCTTGCTCCTGAATGTGATGGACACCTTGCAGGTCCCCCAAAGATCAACATTGATGTAATCAAGGGATCCATGAGTTATTTGTTTGCCTTTGTTGAACTTCACTCTACAAGATTTTCCAAGTACACAGGGTTCACAAAATTTCAGCTTTTCGAATTTGTATCCTCCAAGAATATTTTGTTTCCCTAATTCGACCAGACCCCTTTCATTGACATGGCCCAATCTCATGTGCCAAATTTCTGTTTTCGACAACGGTTTCGTGGATGCAACATTTGTCGAACCACTTACAACTTCAACCTCAATGGTATACAAGCCTTATTTCTTCACGCCTCTCAAGACTTCCTTTGACCCTTCATGACTCTTAGGATACTTTTCTCTCCTTGAAAAACATATCCCTTCCTGTCGAATTCACCAAAAGAAATCAAATTTCTCTTCAAATCAGGCACATACCTGACTTCAGTCAATAACCTTATTGACTCAACATGGAGCTTGAATCTCACAGATCCAATACCTGTAATTTTGCAAGCTTTGTTGTTTCCCAGCAGCACTGATCCACCATCTTGATCACATAACTCCTCGAACAATTCTCTATTTGGAGTCATGTGCCAAGTGCAACCTGAATCCATAATCCACTCCTTTCTTGAGTCGCCGCTTGAAACCACAAGAACATCAGATGATTCAAAGTCATCTTGAACACTGACTGCGTTGCCATTATCTTTACCTTCTTGATCTTTAAGGCGTCCAGGGCACACTTTTATTGTGTGACCCTCCTTCTTACAATGATACTATCGAATACCAGATGCCTCGCCACTATAAGACTTCTGCTGACTTTTACCTTTCTTCTTGTCAAACTTACCATCCTTTCGCAAGAATTTTTCCTTAACGGCCAAACCTTCACCAACCGTCGAAGGTTTATGCTCCTTTCGTTCATTCAAGTCCTTAAAATACAAAGCTGATTGAACTTCTTCAAAGCTCAGGGACTCCCTTCCATACAGGAGAGTTTCTTTAAAGTGAGCATGTGTTATAGGCAAAGCGCACAACAACAATAGTGCTTGATCTTCATCATTAATCTCCACATCAATATTTTCAAGATCAAGGATCAGCTTGTTAAACATATCCAACTGCTCAGCCAACACTTTGTCTTCACTCATCTTGAATGAATACAAAGCTTGTTTCAGGTAGAGTCGATTCACCAGAGATTTGGTCATGTACAAGCTTTCAAGTTTCAACCATAACCCCGATGTCGTCGTCTCCTTTGATACCTGTCGGAGAACCTTATCACCAAGGCTCGACAATATTGCGCCGTGGGCTTTCTCTATCATGTCCGTCTTTTCTTTTTCTGTTAATGCAGCGCCCATGGCTGCCTCTCCCTTCAACGCTTCCAAACAACCCTGCTGAACCAGTAGGGCTTTCATCTTCAAGCGCCACATACCGAAGTCGTTCACTCTAGTAAAATTTTCAATCTCATACTTTATTGAACGCATCTTCTCCACGCTCACTGCACCAATTTGTTTTGAATTAGGATGCTTTAAAACAAAGTATACTCGATTTCTTTATAGGCAAGAAACACACAAGGGTTAAGGTTAACAAGGAAAAACAACAAGGATTGGTTATAACTAATTTTTTACTTTCTCTTTCAAATCAGATTACAAGTACTCAAGAATAACAAATAACCCTCTCACCCTAATTAGAATTTGCCACACCACACTTAAGATGAGAGACTAGTATGCTATTTATAAGAAAACCTAACATACTAAACTAATGGGCTTTTTAACAATTACCCATTACAAGCTAACTTATGGTACAAGCTAACTTAAATTATTGAATCCTTAACATAAGGCCCGAATCGACAACTACATACTAAAATACAATTCAACTATAGCATGTAGGTCTTCGACAACAGCATGTGAACAGACTTCGACGACATGCTTAACTAGAGTTCGATCCAAAATTTCAAAATACTTAATTTGAGAAATTAGATGTCGAACCAATGGTATAGGATGATTAGCCGTAATAATTGATGTTTAAGTAATGTTGTTACCATGTGTCGATTAATTTCTCCAATTTGCGGTTAGCATACCCTGTTAGTCAATTGCCTATAACTTTATTTACCTTGATATTTTAAGAATGAAACTGAGATCATTAGAAACTAGACAAGATTTAGCACGAGATAGACTTCATTCTGAATCGATTCCGTTGTGGAAAAGGCTAGAAAACTTAATTGCAAGTTCAATTAATGTTTAGCAAACTCTACAACATAACTATTTGACATGTTGTTAGTCTCTTTAAGCTTTCCAAAACATATTCATTTGCTTGATTCTGACTTTTTTTGATATTTTAAATAAGTATTCTAATCTAATGTATGACTAGCAGGAAACATGATTTTGGGATTGTTTTGATAAGATAATATGTGAATTAAGTGCTTAATCTTTTGGGACATTGATCCAATGTTTTGATGATATATTTATGTGAAATAAGATATGGATATGTTTAGGACTTTGATTCAATATCTTGAAAGTATGTATATGAGTTAAGTTGTTAAAGTTAGGACGTAAGTCCAGTGTTGATGTGATTTATGTTTAGGTTCAAAAGAATCAATGTTGAGATGTTTAGGTTCAGGAGAACCAGCTATGACATGGCCTTACACTGGAAATTATTTGATGATGATGTGTTTAGGTTCGAAAGAACTAGTGACGTGTAGGACTTATGTCCAATGACGAGGATTGGAGTTGGAGGATTGTGGGTGTCGATTTGTATTAATTGTATTATTCATGCATCATGTACGTCATAGATAGGTAGGACTTCAGTCCAGTGGCGAGTAGGACTTCGGTCCAGTGATGAGTAGGACTTCGGTCCAGTGACGTGTTGAATACATCAGTAACATACCTCTGATATCCAAGAGATTGACACCACATGCACGGGAGAAGAATATACGAACATTGCTTGCATAATTATCTATGTTATCTGATTGTGTGATGGTGATTTGATTGTATATGATGATTATATTATCCTTGCTGTTTTAACACTGTTTAATTTGTGGAATGTATTATCACCAATTTCTTCTTGTTTCTATGTTATCTTATATGTATATTCTGCATATACTCAGGTTGAAATTGAGGAGTAGTTGTTGTGCTTAATCATGAAGGATGATGTAGTTAGCCTCTTCGCTTTATTTACCGTTTTATGTTCGCCACATCATTGTCAACTATTTAGTATTCCTCTTGTCGCTCTGATAGTATAACATTGGGTTGGGAATACCATGTTTCGTTTCTAAGTTGCTTACTTGAATAATGATATTATGTTGTTTCGAAGTAAATTCCACATTTTGAATTAAAGATTGAATGTTGAGAGATATGTGTGACACCCTATTTTGTTTTATTTTCATAGTTTATGCATTCATTTGTATAAAATATATGTTTGTATAAAATATATGATGGGGTTTAGGGTTTTCAGTACGATAGAGAGAGAGAGAGAGAGTGAACCTGCAAGGTTAACATTTCATCACTCAAATTAGTTATCAGGCGAAAAGTAGTATGAGAGTGGGAATAAATTGAATACCTGACATGACGCGATTCAGTCTTTATATAGTATAGACTGTTAAAACCGTCCACGCGTGATTCAACTCCTTGTGCTGACGGTCATTCGATTAGATATCAACGGTGAGAGATGTGACAAAGGTCATGATCACGTCTTCGGCAAAAATGAGGGTCCACTTGTTCGATACATCTTTCCCTTCAACGTTTGTTATTGGACTTTCTTCGTAGGCCTTGCCGACGAAAAATAATTATAATCAAACAATACAAATACACCCCTAAATTATTAGTAGATTTTTTGCCACTACAATACCCTTCCCTCTGAGAAATTGTCACTGTCTTCCAACGTGTTTCTTCCACTCTTGTTTTAAAAGTTAAATAATGTAATAAAAGTGAAGTGGAAATGGCATCATGAAACGAGCACTCAATAATAATGTATAATCAAATGAGACATGTATGTATTGCTATGCTATTATTATACATGGACTAAATTGTATGCTTTATCTCCCTGTCACAGTAAAATCAACTGAGGATACAAAGGGTTCAGTATGAAACTCTTCTGTATCATCATATCTCCTCATTGAAGTAAACAAAGGTTGAATAGGCAATGGAAGAGTTGTTGCCTCACTTTCCAGCATCAATACCACTGAGGACATGTTTGGTCTATTAGATGCTGAATCTTGCACACATAACATCCCTATGTGTATGCATCTCAAAGCTTTACTCTTTCTACACGATTCACGGATCGAAGGATCAACAAGCTCCATTACTCTATCTTCATTCCATAGACGCCACGCCTACATTCATTTCATGACAAAAAAAAAACATTATTCTCTCTGTTTCAAAATAACTGTCATTGCTAGTTGAATTGAAATTATTATATGGTAATGTAAAGTAGGAGTTACTCACATATCCTATGAGACTTGGATCATAAGAATCGCGAAAGCTAGTGTTTTTGCGGCCACTCACAATCTCTAGTAATAGTACGCCAAAACTATAGACATCAGATTTAACTGAAAATAGTCCTTCCATCGCGTATTCTGGAGACATGTAACCACTGCAGCGCGTATATTGAGATTAGTCTAGTTCTAGAAAGAATTAAGATGGTGATTTTTGTATACAAGTAAGATAGTATACTTACTATGTACCAACTACTCTGGTTGTATTGTCTTCATTTTGGTTTCCACCAAATATCCTTGCCAAGCCAAAATCTGATATTTTTGGATTCATATTTTCGTCCAACAAAATGTTGCTTGCTTTTAGATCCCGATGAATTATCCTAAGTCGTGAATCACGGTGCAGATAAAGTAGTCCTCTTGCAATGCCCTCGATGATTTCAGAACGTTTTGTCCAATCTAGTTTTGTTTGCTTGACTGGATCTGCAACGACGATAACCATAAAAACCAATTGTTATGCAAAAGCACTAATAATTTCTGTTTCACACTTATCCAAATGAAAATGCTGAAAACTTTAATGTAAAGAAACATACCAAATAAAAAGAAGTCCAAACTTTTGTTTGGCATGTATTCATATACCAGTAACTTTTCTTCCTCTAGAACTGAACATCCTAATAGTCTAACAAGATTTCTATGTTGTAATTTGGCTATTAGCATCATTTCATTCTTGAACTCATCTAAACCTTGGCTAGACTTTCTAGAAAGCCTCTTTACCGCGATTTCTTGTCCCCCTGGAAGCTTTCCCTGATAAATGGAATAAAATTACTTCTTAAATTATGGCAGGACAGAAGCTACACATACCAGTTTCTCAAATTCACGGTGAAAAGAATGATAAACGTGCGGTAGTGGTGGACTGCCGGGTTGCCAAATATTACAATCATATTAACAGTTACATAGTTTACCTTGTAGACAGGACCGAAACCTCCTTGTCCAAGCTTATTTTCGTCTGAGAAATTGTTTGTTGCTATTACAATGCTACTAAAAGTGAAGAATGAAAGTTCGGCGTTACTTAGAGGATTCCCTTCTGAATTCAGATCAACCGATCCTGAAAATTCTGCTGGTAGTAATAAGTTTGTACTCTTGGATGGTTCAGAAACTGTCACACTACCAATATTTCTGTTGGGAGAAGAAGTTGAAGAGACTGCTGGAAAAATAGAAAGGAATATAGTTATACTCATGCAAGTAAACTTTGAAAAACAGTATGTAATTCGTCAAAGACAAAAACAAATACCTTTGAGTTTTCCCTTAAATCTCCATAGCAGCCATGTAAAGATTCCCAGGCAGATAAGCCCGATGACAACACCTAATACTATCCAAATCTTGGTCTTTTTCTTCATGTCATCTGTTTTTTATACACAAAAAATTTATTGTAATTACAACCTCCCATCAAAATCGAGAAACGAATACATGGAAATAAGGACAAATGATGATTTTTTTCCTTACCTAAATCAATATCGGCAAGACGAATATTGAGTGTATTTCCATAATTTTCTAGCCTTTGAACATCAACCAACTCTCCAAACCAAACCATACACCCGATCCCAATGGCATTTACGTACGCGGTACAAGAACTATTCTGCAGACAATTTCTTTCACAATCCTTGCTATCAACAACATTAATCAAATGTGCGAAATCAGGCCACTTCAAACGTCTTTGCACCAAAAAAACATCTTCTCCAACAGAACTATTAGTACTACTTCTCTCACCACCATTCAGTGGATTCCTCCTCTTACACCCTTTTGACCAGTTCCCATTCTTCCAACTAATCATATCCTTTGGCTCAAACCCTTTTACGCACTTACACAAAACAGAATCAGATTCATCACATATTGCAAAACTACCACATGAATTATAAAACTCACACTTCTTATAAGGCAAACTTTGTATCACATTCCATTCTTTTTCATCTTCATTCCACCTGAATTGTCTCTCAAATCCATCATAACTAATCTGAAACCTTATCTTATCACTACTATTCAATGCTTCATAAACAAAAAACCTTTCGCCTTTATCGTCCGTGTTAAGCCTAAAACCAAAAAAATAACTTCCTGTCATATTTGGCACACCTGAGAAAACTCTACCATCCCAATAACCACTTCTCCACCTTCTTTTCTCTCCTTCCATGATAACTATCTGTGGCGATGCTTCTGAATCAACACTCATCGTGTAGTTTCCGAATGAAGGATCCTTCTCTGATTTCCACGCACGAAAGGTAGGATCCTTCCCGATTCCACCTCCACTACTCGCGGGAACGTTCATACCAGGAAGATATGTATCAGTTGGATCTTCAAACGTTTGCCAAATCTCTTTGTTAGTTTCTCTATCTAAAACAACAAGGTTTCCATTGTCACGAAGAACAGCTTGTGAGTTTTTAATAGAAACTGATATATTACTAGACCAAACCTCGTTGTTCTCTCCATCAAGAACAACCAAGTTACCATCATTTTTCATTGTTATAGAACCTTGTTTGTTTTTTATGGGATTTTCTCTGTTTGCAACCCACACGTATGATGAAACCGGAACGTTGTAATACTTAATTCCAACGTATCTGGAAGAGTTGTCAAAACTGAAGAAACCCATTTCGAATTTGAGACCTTCTGAGACCAAAGTAGAACCATCTTTGATAGATTCATTCTGTGTAATGGAGTATGCAGCATGCAAAAACAAAGGATAAAAAGATAGGAAAGACAAAATCAATAACAACAACATTAAAAATGAAACATTGAATCCTACGATCATGCCCATGTTCTTGAGATTGATTGCACAGAATAGAATAGTATACAGTTTGGTTTATTATTTTTTGTTGACAATATTAATGGTCAAATACGAAAAGGAGAAGAAGTGTCAAAGTTGAAACGTGTTACATGACTAAGAAGGAGAAAACATGGAGAATGGAATTGACAAGTTGAATATTCATAATTCATGTGCGCCATAGAGATAGTTAGTTGAAGAAAATGTAAGGAAAATGATAAAGCATAGATTTTAGACAAGTTGAAATTTAAAAAGAGAAGAATATCTTTGTAAAAAGTGTTACTGATTAGTTAACTATTTTAATGTAATTAGTTGAGTTAATTTGAAGTAAATGAATATAAAGTAGTTAGGTTTTATTGTTTTGTATCACTTTGGTTTTAGTGGTGGGGCGGGGGGTATTTTCCTTTCCAGCGGTTTACATTAAACCTGGTTTTTCAATCATTATCTTTATAAGGAGGCTTTATTCATACATGTTTGACTTAGATATAAGGAAAATAGAACAATTATATTGTTGAATAAAGGGAAAATAGTAAAAATTATTGAAGAGTTGAGAGGGGAAAAATTATAAAACATGGACTCAAAAGTATACAGAAGATATTCGCAGAAGGAGGCTGTAAAACGCAACAAGTTGCCGAATATTTCGTCACATTGGATGACGCCCGCCTCTTATTTGGAGTAGTTAGTAAGCGGATTAGAATTGAAATTAAAATCACTTTTACAAGAGGACAGAAAAAATTAGAGCAGGTTGTGCCAACCTTTGTGTTCCTCTCAGTGTTAAATGTTCTTACTCATCCTATCTTTTTCTTTTTTTTTTAATATTTTGTATAAAGAATTAACTTGTATCACATGTGTCAATTTTTGATATCTTTTAGACATATATTAGCTTATTATTCTTCTCCACTTATTGGATAGCCTTTTGTATCTTAGATTTATTGTCCACGTGTACAGTTTTTATTGGTTGCTAAGATATCTTGTATATAAGTCTTGTATCACATTCATTTTACTCATTGAATAAGAGAACCAATTTTTACTCTGCTTTTGCGTTTTCAGTTTTCTTCTAACTGTTGTAACAGAATTCTGTTACAACTTCATCTTCTTCCTTGGCTCCTTCAATGGAAGGTATGCTTGTATGCTTCAACTTCAATATGGTATCAGAGCTCATACAACTCTGGTAGCCATTGTTGTTCACCTCATCGTTTCGCATTCTCGCGGTATCGTTTTTCTTCTGTTTTTTGATCCGCTTTCTTGCATCCCTATCGATCTGTATTTCTCTTAACAATGGCATACCAGCAGTTTTTCAATTATTCAACGAATTCAACAAATCTGTTCTATCTTCATCCAAACGAAAATCCTGCTTTGGTGCTTGTTTCTCCTCTTCTTGATGACAAGAACTATCATAGTTGGGCAAGATCTATGCACATTGCCTTGATCTCTAAGAATAAGGACAAGTTCATTGATGGATCTCTCAACAAACCACCGGTTTCAGATCCTCTATATGCGCTGTGGATTCGCTGCAACACGATGGTGCTCGCTTGGATTCATCGCTCTATCTCTGACTCAATTGCCAAATCAGTTCTTTGGATTGACAGTGCTGCAGGTGTTTGGAAGAATCTTCAAATTAGGTTTTCACATAGTGATATATTCCGCATTTCTGATTTACAAGAAGATGTGTACAAGCTACGCCAAGGTAACAATGATGTATCAAATTACTTTACTCAATTGAAGGTGTTATGGGATGAACTAGACAATTATAGACCAATTATAACTTGCTCTTGCACAATTCCATGTTCTTGTGGTGCTGTTGCTTCTGCACAAAAGTATCGTGCTCAAGACCAAGTGATTCGTTTTCTCAAGGGTTTGAATGAAAAATTCACCCATGCCAAGTCACTGATAATGATGATGAGTGTCGCTCCCGGGATTTTCATCCAGGTACAAACGCGAGAGTGGCGCGGAAAAACAGAGTCGCCAGCCGTGTAAATTTATCCCAAGAGAGGGAAAAGGAACACCGCATAAACCTGAGGAAGAGGGAAAGGAATGGTCATCGCAACCATAACCTGGGTTCGGGAGTCGGTTACGCGAGGGGAAGGTGCTAGCACCCCACGCGTCCATCGTACTCGATGGGATCCACGCTTGTTGTCTATTCTAAGGGTAAGTTATACTATCATCTAGGGCTGTGCTAAAATGGGGAGGGAAAAACAAAGACAGACTCGGTAGGACGTCGACGTCCTAGGCCTACGTGCCCCCTTTGTGCAATGGGGAATTCAGAGTCAACGTAGTTCGGACCAAGTTCTTTTTGTGTTTTTTATGAGCGACGTTAAGTTCGCGTCCGGCAGTTAGGGTCGATGCCTGTTTGCGTCTCAGACGGAAAGTAACGTGCCCTTTTTTGAAAATATCCTTTAGTTTGACAATCCCGAAGGACAAAAAGGTTTGAAGTTGGTTTGTGTTTTTTAGGACAGAAGTGGCTTAAGTTAGTTCCTAAGCTGCATTGCACCAAAGTCTAGGGCACATGGGCGAATACTTAACGCATCGTCCTAAGACAGGACGCTCACTAAGCACTCTAGAAAGATGAGAGGAAGCCCCTCATTTCTCATTCCCCATACTTAAGGCTCATGCGCAATACACCTTATTCTTATTAAGTGTTTTAAAGAAATTTGAGATGAGAAGAGAGAAGACAGAAGGGTAACTCTAAAGGGAGACTATGAATCCTAAAGTTGTCATGCATGGGTGACCTACGGTTAGTGAGGTTTGAAGACGACCTAAGCCTAAAGAAAGGAAAGAGATGAGAGAAGGAAAGAGTAAGGGTGAGAAGTGGGGTTCAGTGTGCAAAAGGAAAGGACCAGAATGCAATACGAAATAAATTTAAAAATGAAAGAAAAATATTTGGATGCATTTTAGGATGTTAGTGAGTGAATGCAAAAGGAATGGATTGGAAATATTTTATGGATGCAGAGAAATAAAATGAACAAATTAGGTATGCATGCATGAAATAAATTCAAAAAGGAAATTATTCAAATAATATTACAAAAAAAGAAAATAAAAAAACCTCAACGACTTTGCTATTGCGAAAACGCGGTCATCGCAACCGGATCCGAATTGTACGGATCTGTATATAAAGAAAAAAGGCGACTCAAAAAAAGAGAAATTTAACTTTGATAAAAAAACCTCAACAATATTGCTATCGCGAAAACGCGGCCATCGCAACCGGATCCGAATTATACGGATCTAAATATAACAAAAAAAAGGTAACTCAAAAAAAGAGAAATTTAACTTTGATAAAACCCTCAACAATATTGCTATCGCGAAAACGCGGTCATCGCAACCGGATCCGAATTATACGGACCTAAATATAACAAAAAAAAGGGCAACTCAAAAAAATAGAAATTTAACTTTGATAAAACCCTCAACAATATTGCTATCGCGAAAACGCGGTCATTGCAACCGGATCCGAATCATACGGATCTAAATATTTTTTAGAGATAGAGAATGCATAAAAAAATAAATTAAAAAAAAAAAGAGTTTTAAAACAATAATGCTGCTAACGCAAGAATTGTGATCATCGCAACCGGATCAAATCAATAAAATGTCACGCGTCATGCAAATCAATATGCAAACAGCGTATCGACATAATCCGATCCGAATAATATAAGAACCATAAATTAAAATAACATTAACACACTTATATATATATATATATATATATATATATCCTACTGTTATGTTAATCTATTAATATGCTATATATAAAAACAAAACATAAGCATCACCTGAAAGGCAATGCATCACCAGAGAAAACAATGTTTTACGGATGAGAATAGTAGCGATATTGATAAAAACGAAAAGCAAGCATAATTCCAAAGTTTCAAAACAATCATTACCCAACGTGATCGGCGTCTGAACTGTAGCAGTCGATCATTCATATATATATATTAAGTAACTACTGGAAATAAAGTGCCACGCATCATATAAATACATGTTGATAATTGAATCAGTGACATATGAAAAGTAACATACTTATAGCTATTTGAAACAATGATATATAATTGAAACAAAACGGCATGTGTATTATGTGTTAGGAACTACCTGTATGTTATATGAGAATAAAACAACTACCGGTAAACTGCCGCCGCTTATGATCTCTCCTTTTTTTTTTTTTTGAACAATGGGTAACTTATGCCTATATAAAGGTTAAATTAGGGTTAACTCTAAATTGTCAATATTGTCCCTAATATTCAATTTGAGGCCCAAAATAACATTAAAATTAAATAAAAATTTAAACTAAATGAAATTTAAACAATTCAATTAAAATAAATTTAAAACAAAAAGATTTATTTATGAAAAACAATATTAAAAATAAAATAAATATTTAAAATAAAATTAAAATAAAATGCTTATTCTTAACATTTAGTTAAATATAAGATAAAATAAATATTTAAAATAAAAACAAAATAAAAATTCCTATTTATTCTAAACGTTATTAGTTAATAAAAAATAAATATTTAAAACGAAATTAAAATAAAGTACAAATTATTCTAATTATTTATTCTAAATAATATTAATTAAAAAAAAGTAAAATAAACGGACTCTAAATAAACAAAAATCGGATGCCTGAGTGATCGAAAAAAATAAATCCAATACACTAAAATGATCAGTATGAAGTATACGACTCGAAAAAATACAACATTTGGTCAGATTTTAAAGTAAAATTTGATCCGTAAAAATGTTCAAATTGATCAAAATATGACGAAAAATTAAAACGAACACGCCGAGTTAAACTACGCGAACCATAGAATAATATAATTGATGTCTGCAAGTTCGATTTTAAAATTTTCCGTCCCCTGATTTTAAGCGCCGCTGAAATTCAATTTGACCACTCTGTCTGTAAATTTCCGAGAAATTATTCCGACCGATATTTTAGGCGGTATGCGAGATGGAAAGCACTATTTTATGCTATTTAGATGATGCAGAGTGGAAATACAGTCAGACGAATGAAAATACGAAAATATTAAAAATGTCTGGAATAAGCTGTGAACTCTCAAAATACCCTGTTGCAAAAAGAATGACCTGGTACCAAATTACCGAGCGAAATAACTGTTGGGCACTCTAATGCTTACTGCTTAAAATAAGAGAAGTCCTTAGCCACAAGGATACCGTGATCCGACGTCTCGAGAGCTCAATGCAATGCATGATTATGAGTTAAGACCTAAATGAGATGCAAATGAAAAAAAGAAACATAAGCCAGAAAAAGTTAGAAAAAGGTAGGGCAAATTTTGGGGTGCTACAGCTGCCCCTATTCAATCAACTTGGTCCTGAGGGTATGATAGTGACGGTTTTCAGACAATCAGGATGAACGGAGATTGAATACCAGAGAACCCGGAAATTTGCAATCCTCTACTGGAGAATTAGCCATAAATGCTGCTATGCTAGATATAAAGTGAAACAAACTCTCCCGGGTTATGTCATCTCTGCTGATAAAGAGAACTGACGAAGTAAATCTTCAAAAGGTTGTTATCTCTGCTGATAAAGAGAACTTAGCAAAGCAGATGCTATCCCTGCTGATAAAGGGAAACTGGCGAAGTAAATCTTCAAAAGCTTGCTATCTCTGCTGATAAAGAGAACCTAGCAAAACAAATGTCATCCCTGCTGATAAAGGGAAACTGACGAAAGGAAATCTTCCAAAAGATTGCCATCTCTGCTGATAAAGGGAAACTGACGAAAGAAAATCTTCAAAAGATTGCTGTTCTCTGCTGATAAAGAGAATCTAGCAAAATAAATGCCATCCCTGCTGATAAAGGGAAACTGACGGACGAAAATCTTCAAAAGATTGCAACCTCTGCTGATGAAGAGATACTAGCAAACTGATGCCATCCCTGCTGATAAAGGAAAACTGACGAAAGAAAATCTTCAAAAGATTGCTACCTCTGCTGATAAAGTGATACTAGCAAACTGATGCCATCCCTGCTGATAAAGGGAAACTGACGGAAGAAAATCTTCAAAAGATTGCTACCTCTGCTGATAAAGAGATACTAGCAAACTGATGCCATCCCTGCTGATAAAGGGAAACTGACGGAAGAAAATCTTCAAAAGATTGCTACCTCTGCTGATAAAGAGATACTAGCAAACTGATGCCATCCCTGCTGATAAAGGGAAACTGACGAAAGGAAATCTTCAAAAGATTGCTACCTCTGCTGATAAAGAGATACTAGCAAACTGATGCCATCCCTGCTGATAAAGGGAAACTGACGAAAGAAAATCTTCAAAAGATTGTCATCTCTGTTGATAAAGAGAATTAGCAAAATAAATGCCATCCCTGCTGATAAAGAGAATTAGCAAAATAAATGCCATCCCTGCTGATAAAGGGAAACTGACGGAAGAAAATCTTCAAAGGATTGCTGTTCTCTGCTGATAAAGAGAATCTAGCAAAATAAATGTCATCCCTGCTGATAAAGGGAAACTGACGAAAAGAAATCTTCAAAAGATTGCTGTTCTCTGCTGATAAAGAGAATCTAGCAAAATAAATGCCATCCCTGCTGATAAAGGGAAACTGACGAAAGAAAATCTTCAAAAGATTGTTGTTCTCTGCTGATAAAGAGAATCTAGCAAAATAAATGCCATCCCTGCTGATAAAGGGAAACTGACGGACAAAAATCTTCAAAAGATTGCTACCTCTGCTGATGAAGAGATACTAGCAAACTGATGCCATCCCTGCTGATAAAGGGAAACTGACGAAAGAAAATCTTCAAAAAATTGCTACCTCTGCTGATAAAGAGATACTAGCAAACTGATGTCATCCCTGCTGATAAAGGGAAACTGACGGAAGAAAATCTTCAAAAGATTGCTACCTCTGCTGATAAAGAGATACTAGCAAACTGATGCCATCCCTGCTGATAAAGGGAAACTGACGGAAGAAAATCTTCAAAAGATTGCTACCTCTGCTGATAAAGAGATACTAGCAAAATAAACGCCATCCCTGCTGACAAAGGGAAACTGACAAAAGAAAATCTTCAAAAGATTGCTGTCCTCTGCTGATAAAGAGAATCTAGCAAAATAAATGCCATCTCTGCTGACAAAGGGAAACTGACGAAAGAAAATCTTCAAAAGATTGCTGTTCTCTGCTGATAAAGAGAATCTAGCAAAATAAATGCCATCCCTGCTGACAAAGGGAAACTGACGAAAGAAAATCTTCAAAAGATTGTTGTCCTCTGCTGATAAAGAGAATCTAGCAACATAAATGCCATCCTTGCTGATAAAGGGAAACTGATGAAAGAAAATCTTCAAAAGATTGCTGTCCTCTGCTGATAAAGAGAATCTAGCAACATAAATGCCATCCCTGCTGATAAAGGGAAACTGACGAAAGAAAATCTTCAAAAGATTGTTGTCCTCTGCTGATAAAGAGAATCTAGCAACATAAATGCCATCCCTGCTGATAAAGGGAAACTGACGAAAGAAAATCTTCAAAAGATTGCTGTCCTATGCGGATAAAGAGAATCTAGCAACATAAATGCCATCCTTGCTGATAAAGGGAAACTGACGAAAGAAAATATCCGAAAAATTGCTATCTCTGCTGATAAAGAGAAACTAGCAAAATAAACGGCGACTTCATTGGGGATAACGTGAAACGAAACTTCTGGTTTTAAACCACCTCTGGCAAACAAAATATGTCAAGCAAGAACGGGATTTCACAAAAGAGGAGGGCCAAACAAAGGCAAACTCCCAACTGTTTCAAAATCTACTGGTAAGATGACTCTGTTGGGGAAGGAGAAGTCTAAATAAAAGACTTTGCCGGGGAGCACAAGTATGAGGAACGCATCTTTCCAAAATCTCCTGAGTTATGCCATCTCTGCTGAGAAAGAGAACTGGCAAAGAAAATATTAAACCTGGCTTATGCTTCAAATGCAAATGTTTGAATGCTATGTGTTCGAGGATGCAATGCAAATGCTTATGATATGCAAAAAGGGTCCTTCCAGCAAAATAAATGCCGGAGAGGAAAGACCCATTCAACCGGGGACGACAAAAATAAATTGTCTTCTGAATCCAAGAACTCTGCTAAGAAGGATCACTCCGACCGACTCTTTGGATCAACAACTTCTGCTGGGGATGAAATCCAAAAGAACATCCGCTCTACTGGGGATTATACATAACTCTTTGAAAAGGGAGGTCACGGCCTGAATCAGAAGAGTGCCCAAATATCACCTGGTTTTAAAACCTGCTAGGGATGTCAACCACCGTTGGACAAACTGTTGCGAGGATTACCACCAAACTCTGCTTGGGGGAGCGGTAAATGCTGACATCCACCCTGCTAGCGGATAACATCAAGCTTACTTATCTGTTGAGGATCAGATCGCACCGTTGCTGCTGAGAAAAACATTTCTGACTGGCTGAGGAAAATAAGTGTTCAGACTTGGTGGGGAAATAATGTCTTGATCCAGAAAATACTTCCCCAGTCTCCTGCTGGGGAAGGTCTGCTCTGCTGAGGAAAGTGCAATCTCGATGCTGGGGAGAACAAATTGCTGGGGAAGTACAATCCCGTTGCCCTGCAGCTTGACTTGTCTTTGTGGTCATAAGCGGCTCTCTGAAATTTCCACCTGCCCCAGACCACCAGGTCTAATGGAAGAAATCGTCTCAAGAGGATTTTACAGAAGACCGGGCCTTCGCACTGCCCCGGGGTCTTCAAACTCTTGGAGAGATTTATCAGATCTCGACATAACTGCCCCAGACGACACAATCTGTGAAGTAACTTGCCTCGAAAGGATGTGCAATGACCTGAAATACTCTGCCTCAGTATTTTGTACCTTGAAGAGGTGCTTTCAATTTTCAGGAATGGACAATCTCCCACACTCTAGAGGTGGCCCATCCCAATATGAGCTTTGAAGTGACTTTGCCCCTGATCTTAGAATGAATGCCCCAGAATAACTGAATTTCAGAGGGACTTCTCGACGTGACTGCCCCAGATTGGCTACATCTTAACACGACTTACTGGGATGCCCCTTGATATGATTGTCCTTCGAAATTTTCAAGCAACCCAACTTGGCAGGATCAAGCTTCTTGACTGACTTTCACTGTGTAAGCTGCATTGATGCTTAGGCATATATATGCAAACAGAAAATGTTTATTATGAGAATGACAATTCTAATGCAATACTCATGTTAACCTTGAAGTTTCTATTGAAAATGTGTCGCCAAGGCTTGTGAACAAACCACTTGCTGAGATGCGACCTTGATTTTTGAACGAAAAAACACTGCGCACATGCAATACCAATAAATCTTATTAGCACACCTTATAGGAGTCAGGAACGCTATCCTGTTGAAGTACGCCTTCGGAATGAACCCTGTTTCAATTAGGACTTTAAAGGGTTGTAACGTGGTCTGGTTCACGGTTTCAGAAAAAAGGATTTATGGCTCAAAGTTTATCGGTGCCCACCCACTCTTCGTGATGTTCTCCAATCCTATGTTCAGTTAATCTGACACAACCGCTCATCTCTCAAAAGGTTTACGATCTTTAAGGAACCCGTGCAACTGATGGTTTGACACCTAAGGAGGTTTTGGAGTGACAGTCATCCCTTTTTATCTTTTGTGTCTATAATCACACGAATTTGTTCTTATCAGGGATTTTCTTTTCGCCTTTCGCTTTTTCTTTCTTTTTTTAATCCCTAATTTTTGCCTGGACTGACTCTTTTGAGCTTTTCGATTTTGAAGTCCAGCGGGATGCCCTAACTTTTGCCTAAGTCGTCTGTTTTCAAGTTTCGACTTAGCGGGCTTTCTCTTTTTATTCCCCTTTTTGAACAAAGCGTGTGACATTGGTTGTCTTACTTGCTTGTGACTGCCTCACTCCCTGATTGTTGGAGGATAACCATTGTGGTTTCACGTCTCTTGCACACTCTCCTTGGAATTTGAGCGCTCGGTCAAACTAACTGACGCCTACCCTGCCTCTAGGTTAAGTATGAGGGTTTTTTCGTACGAAAGAAACTCCTACTCCAAGGCTCAAAGGGGTTAACGAGGGTTTATCTCCTTATCTCTCCAGTGTTTAGGGGTTTGAAACAATGCCTGCACATCCTCAACAGGGTTCTATCCAAAAGCGTACCATTAGGAATCTGCGTTCTTATTTCGTCATCCTCCCTCAAGAGTTCTTAAACAAAGAAAATTGGTGTTGCAGTGCATAAAAACGTTTAAGAGTGAATACGAATGGATTACTTCAAGGAAAACATACTCATTGCATTAATATCATCATAAAAACAAACAAGTCTTGCATACATAAGATGCTTTAACAGAAAATAAAAACTACAAATGAAAATGCAGTAAAGAAGCTGAAGATTGCCATTGCTGAGGAAGCTTAATTCTGCCTGGACGTACTTGCAGACTGAGTGTTCATTTGAGAAAGGAGGCTTCCATTGATGTACATATCATCTTCAGTGAATACAATGATCTCTGAGTCTACCAGGTCTTGCACCTTGTGCCTGAACACGTTGCAGTTTTCAATTGAATGACCCCGTGTGTCTGAGTGATACTCACATCTGGCATCCAGATCATAATCAGGGGGGATAGGGTCAGGAACAGGCTTGGCATCCCTTAGCTGAATCAGAGAGTTCTTGAGCAAGCGAGCAAGTAACTGACTATAAGGAATAGGAATAGGATCAGATATCCTCTTGGGCCTCCTTGGTCCAAACTGCCTCTGTTGCTGATAATCCTGCTGTTGAGACTGACTTAGGTATTTGTCTAGCTCAGGAGCTTTTCCCCTCAGACCTAATCGAGGAGTAGGTAGCAATTGCGGGTGTGGGGTCTGCAAGAAATGCCCCTGGCTTGATGTAGCTTTGGGAAAGGCAACAGGGATATCCACTTCTTTTTCAACAACTAGAGTAGGACTACCATGTGTACTTACGCCGCTCGGCGTGAATTCAATTTCCTTCGAATCTATCAGATCTTGGACAACATGCTGAAACGCCCTACAATCTTCCACATTATGCCCCGGTGCACCAGAGTGAAAATCATAGTGAACTCTTGCATCATAACCTGGTGGGGGAGTTCCAGAGGGAGGAGCCAAGGTCCTTTTCCGTACCAGTTGCAACCGAAGGAGATGCTGGAATAACTGAGAATATGGCACTGGTGGAGCTTCAAAATGCCTATTCCGCTTAGGCGTAGATTGTGGCGGGCACGGAGCACGATTCTGTCGTTGTTGAGGTACAGCCGGGACAGTCACAGTGGCAATCTGCTCACCCTTCTTGAACACCGGGGGAGAGACAATTCCATTCGCAGCTTCAGGCATGAGGGTATTACCTTTGCTTATCACACCTCTCACAACTTCCATAACCATACTCATTTGAGTCTTTAGTTGGTTGACCTCTTCTTTCAGCACCTGTTGTTCTTGCATGAGGGTTTGCATGTTCCCCATAAACTGCTCCATCTGGCCTCGCATTTCCCTCAACTCAGCTTGGATTCGTTCCATGATTCTCTTCTGATTTGGTCTGGTAGAATACCGATGAATGTGCTGATCTGCAATCCTGAGATGAGAACAAGATACGAATACCGGAGATAAACACCTGTCATGCAAAATGATTATGCAAATGCAGATGAACATGTTTGAATATTCGCAGGGCGATCCACCCCTTGATTCCAATCAATAATAAGATAGAACGAAGC
Source organism: Lathyrus tuberosus (assembly GCA_022829125.1). Taxonomy (NCBI): domain Eukaryota; kingdom Viridiplantae; phylum Streptophyta; class Magnoliopsida; order Fabales; family Fabaceae; genus Lathyrus; species Lathyrus tuberosus. Next base: position 729,168 of record JALAZF010000910.1, on the reverse strand, counting down.
TTCTGCTCTTATAATAAGAAAACCGGAGGAAACCCAAATGTCAACAATCACAACCCAAAATAAATGAGTCTGAACACCATAATCATAGATCCCAACCAACAAGCCTGGCGGTGATCCAAATACAATGAAAGAGAAATAGGAAACTACGACATATCATCAAAGTCCACAAGTGTCAATCCCCCCATCCATTATGCTTTCTGCACCAGTCTTGAATTTCCTCGAACAGCTTTCTAGTGTCGGGATGCTTCGGTCTCTGAATCAGTCCTTGGATAAGAAGGTCTCTCTTGTGTATGATCCCCTCCAAGTATCGGCAGTGTAACTCCCAAGCGTCTTCTCCAGAAACACCCTCCATGCTAGGTCCCTCATGTCTAAATATTTTCACCTCGGCCTGGACCTTCAATTCCTCTATGGAGGCTATAGCTTCATTGAGTTGGTCTTGGACCGCTTGTCTCTTGAATATCCCTGATAGAATCTCAGCGTCTTTCTTCTTGAGCGTCGACTTCAACTGATCAATCTTAGCTAGGTAAGCGTCTTCCTTTCTCTTATTCTCAGCCATGGCAGTTTCTCGGTGCTCATCGAACCTGTGAATCTTTAATAGAGCCTTGCCTAATTCCTCCTCCTTGGACCTGAGAACATTACTGATACCATCCAAAGCTTATTTCATCCTTTCTCTGGATGCGACCATGTCAGCAAGCTCTCTTTCTGCCTTAGCAAGAAGCTCTGTCTTCAATTTGGCGGTGTGAACAACTTCACCCCGCTCACGCTTCCACTGATAAATTTCTCTCTTTAGCTCACTATTTTCTTCCCGCAACCTTTCTTTTTCAGCCCACAACTGGTCAAACTTCTCTATTTCAACTGTGGTAGGAGGCTCGATCACCAAAGGATACAAAGGTGGTTCCACCGGGAAGGGAAGAAGCTCCTCTTATGCTCTCTTCTTGATCCACTCTTTATAGGGAGGAAAAGCCCGGTTATTACACTTTCCGAATGACATCTTACCCTTCTTGGTTACTTGTTTCCAAGCATTCACAACCTTCTTTATCATCTCTTGATCCTTAATACCATTGAAGAATAAGGACTCTCTGATATCTTTCTCGTCAGGTGGACCTTTCAAAGGATAGCCAAATTGTCTGATAGCAAGGGAAGGGTTATAGTTAATCCCACATTTTCTCCCTATTAAGGGTACATTAGGGAATTCTCCGCACTTGTAAACAAAATCCATTCCTAGCAAGTCATGATTGATCCAAACAATGTTGTCAGCGGTCAAGCCCATAACCCTCTTTGACCATTTCAGAGAATCTTTCGTATCAACGAAAGCGCCAGATTCAGGGAGACGGCTCAGAAACCAAGTAGCTAAGAGTGGTGCACAACAACTTACAGTTTTCCCACGCTTATTCTCATTCTTATAGTGAACTGAATGGTACACATCACCTAGCAAGGTGGGTATAGGATTCTTCGAAACAAAGATTCTGACAGCATGCATATCCACCAGATCAGGAACACTCGGAAACAGAACAATCCCATAGATACACATAGCTAGGATAGCTTGGAAAGCAGTCCAGTTCTTCTCTTTGTCACGTATGCCGACTTGATCAAATAGGAACTTCAATAGGAAACCCTTAACTCCTTATTTTTCTTCAATATTACTGTTCAGGACGGATTCACTAATATGAAGAGCCACGGCCATTTCTTTTATACCGGGGTGTTCCTCAGAAAAGAAAACTATATCATGACTGATAGGAATTCCCAAAATAAATGAGAACTCCTCCAACGTTGGAGCCAAGATGTAGTCCGGGAAAGTGAAGCAACGCAGAGACGGATCGTAAAACTGAAGAAGTGTGTGAATGACATCCTTCTCATACTTGGAGATATTATAGACAAATTTCAGAAGTCTTCCATACCTTCCACTGAACTCTGTACGAACCCCGGAACTAGCCATATTAATCAGTTTGTGAATCAGTGTCAAAGTCGGTTCTGGGAACGAATAGGCAACGGTCTTCTTTCTCTGAACATCCATGCTGAAGTAACCTCAGAAAACCGGAATCAAGAGTAGGATGCAAACCCTGAAAAATGTCAAACATGTCAGAATGCAAGAAAAATGATATGCTCATGCAAACATGGGGTCAAGGCACACTGCTGGATGTGCTGTGCTGTTAGCTGAACGAGAAACCAGAAAACCAGAACTCTGAACCACTGAGGAACCCAAATAATCAGACATTGATGAGAAATCCGGAATAAGGGTAGGTTGAAGGTTTCGGTTTCCTGCAAACCTGCAAACGCCCATCCCCTCTCACATGTGGGTACTAGGATGTTTAGTATCCCGGGCTCTCAGGTCGAGAAATGATGATACGTTCACCATTTCTGGTTTGGCATCATCATCAATCGAGGAGGCCTCAACTGATTCTCCAAAGCGGAAGGTCCTTAGCTTTGGCACTGAGGTCGAGAAACAATAGTACATTCATCCCTCGGGGTACAGTACTAAAGTCAATCGAGGAGTTCCTCCACTGATTCTCTTCAAAACGTAGGGGCCATCCTATGCGAGTTCCAAAGCGGGCCCTCGGGTGCGAATGGGTTTGCCACAGGATGTGGTCTGCCACTGTCACCACTAAAGAGGGATGTTTCCACTAAGGTCCTCAATGATCGGTCACCAGAGTCGACAGCTCTCTAGATCAACACCCCAACATGCGCAAGACACACACGTTAGAATGCGTCCCAAGATAGCCTCGTCTGGTTGTGAATTTCGTGAATACACAAACGTACCAAGCGGGCACGTAGGTCTCACTACTTTCCACTCTAGTCCTAGGGTATTCTCAAACCTTGGTATTGGGCTTATCTCTCAGACCCACCCAACCTGCAAAACAAACACAGCCAGCATAGCACAACAACATGACAGTGATAAAAAATGAAATGCGGAAAATGCGGTAAAGATAAAATAAAATACAACACATAAAGCAAAACAAACACAAAACACCCAAAGAAAATAAAGACAAGCAAGCGTTAGGATTGACTCGCTTAGGGATGGACCAGCATAGGTCAACCAGAGTCGCCAGCAGAGTCGCCAGCTGTCGCTCCCGGGATTTTCATCCAGGTACAAACGCGAGAGTGGCGCGGAAAAACAGAGTCGCCAGCCGTGTAAATTTATCCCAAGAGAGGGAAAGGGAACACCGCATAAACCTGAGGAAGAGGGAAAGGAATGGTCATCGCAACCATAACCTGGGTTCGGGAGTCGGTTACGCGAGGGGAAGGTTCTAGCACCCCACGCGTCCATCGTACTCGATGGGATCCACGCTTGTTGTCTATTCTAAGGGTAAGTTATACTATCATCTAGGGTTGTGCTAAAACGGGGAGGGGAAAACAAAGACAGACTCGGTAGGACGTCGACGTCCTAGGCCTACGTACCCCCTTTGTGCAATGGGGAATTCAGATGTCAACGTAGTTCGGACCAAGTTCTTTTTGTGTTTTTTATGAGCGACGTTAAGTTCGCGTCCGGCAGTTAGGGTCGATGCCTGTTTGCGTCTCAGACGGAAAGTAACGTGCCCTTTTTTGAAAATATCCTTTAGTTTGACAATCCCGTAGGACAAAAAGGTTTGAAGTTGGTTTGTGTTTTTTAGGACAGAAGTGGCTTAAGTTAGTTCCTAAGCTGCATTGCACCAAAGTCTAGGGTACAGGGGTGAATACTTAACGCATCGTCCCAAGACAGGACGCTCGCTAAGCACTCTAGAAAGATGAGAGGAAGCCCCTCATTTCTCATTCCCCATACTTAAGGCTCGTGCGCAATACACCTTATTCTTATTAAGTGTTTTAAAGAAATTTGAGATGAGAAGAAAGAAGACACAAGGGTAACTCTAAAGGGAGACTATGAATCCTAAAGTTGTCATGCATGGGTGACCTACGGTTAGTGAGGTTTGAAGACGACCTAAGCCTAAAGAAAGGAAAGAGATGAGAGAAGGAAAGAGTAAGGGTGAGGAGTGGGGTTCAGTGTGCAAAAGGAAAGGACCAGAATGCAATACGAAATAAATTTAAAAATGAAAGAAAAATATTTGGATGCATTTTAGGATGTTAGTGAGTGAATGCAAAAGGAATGGATTGGAAATATTTTATGAATGCAGAGAAATAAAATGAACAAATTAGGTATGCATGCATGAAATAAATTCAAAAAGGAAATTATTCAAATAATATTACAAAAAAAGAAAATAAAAAAACCTCAACGACTTTGCTATCGCGAAAACGCGGTCATCGCAACCGGACCCGAATTGTACGGATCTGAATATAACGAAAAAAGGCGACTCAAAAAAAGAGAAATTTAACTTTGATAAAAAAAACCTCAACAATATTGCTATCGCGAAAACGCGGTCATCGCAACCGGATCCGAATTATACGGATCTAAATATAACAAAAAAAAGGTAACTCAAAAAAAGAGAAATTTAACTTTGATAAAACCCTCAACAATATTGCTATCGCGAAAACGCGGTCATCGCAACCGGATCCGAATTATACGGACCTAAATATAACAAAAAAAGGACAACTCAAAAAAAGAGAAATTTAACTTTGATAAAACCCTCAACAATATTGCTATCGCGAAAACGCGGTCATCGCAACCGGATCCGAATCATACGGATCTAAATACTTTTTAGAGATAGAGAATGCATAAAAAATAAATTTAAAAAAAAAAGAGTTTTAAAACAATAATGTTGCTAACGCAAGAATTGCGATCATCGCAACCGGATCAAATCAACAAAATGTCACGCGTCATGCAAATCAATATGCAAACAGCGTATCGACATAATCCGATCCGAATAATATAAGAACCATAAATTAAAATAACATTAACACACTTATATATATATATATATATATATATATATATATATATATATAACCTACTGTTATGTTAATCTATTAATATGCTATATATAAAAACAAAACATAAGCATCACCTGAAAGGCAATGCATCACCAGAGAAAACAATGTTTTACGGATGAGAATAGTAGCGATATTGATAAAAACGAAAAGCAAGCATAATTCCAAAGTTTCAAAACAATCATTACCCAACGTGATCGGCGTCTGAACTGTAGCAATGGATCATTCATATATATATATATATATATATATATATATATATATATATATTAAGTAACTACTGGAAATAAAGTGCCACGCATCATATAAATACATGTTGATAATTGAATCAGTGGCATATGAAAAGTAACATATTTATAGCTATTTGAAACAATGATATATAATTGAAACAAAACGGCATGTGTATTATGTGTTAGGAACGACCTGTATGTTATGTGAGAATAAAACAACTACCGGTAAACTGCCGCCGCTTATGATCTCTCCTTTTTTTTTTTTTTTTTTGAACAATGTGTAACTTATGCCTATATAAAGGTTAAATTAGGGTTAACTCTAAATTGTCAATATTGTCTCTAATATTCAATTTGAGGCCCAAAATAACATTAAAATTAAATAAAAATTTAAACTAAATGAAATTTAAACAATTCAATTAAAATAAATTTAAAACAAAAAGATTTATTTATGAAAAACAATATTAAAAATAAAATAAATATTTAAAATAAAATTAAAATAAAATGCTTATTCTTAACATTTAGTTAAATATAAGATAAAATAAATATTTAAAATAAAAACAAAATAAAAATTCCTATTTATTCTAAACGTTATTAGTTAATAAAAAATAAATATTTAAAACGAAATTAAAATAAAGTACAAATTATTCTAATTATTTATTCTAAATAATATTAATTAAAAAAAAGTAAAATAAATGGACTCTAAATAAACAAAAATCGGACGCCTGAGTGATCGAAAAAAATAAATCTAATACACTAAAATGATCAGTACGAAGTATACGACTCGAAAAAATACAGCATTTGGTCAGATTTTAAAGTAAATTTTGATCCGTAAAAATGTTCAAATTGATCAAAATATGACGAAAAATTAAAACGAACACGCCGAGTTAAACTACGCGAACCATAGAATAATATAATTGACGTCTGCATGTTCGATTTTAAAATTTTCTGTCCCCTGATTTTAAGCGCCGCTGAAATTCAATTTGACCACTCTGTCTGTAAATTTTTGAGAATTATTCCGACCGATATTTTAGGCGGTATGCGAGATGGAAAGCACTATTTTATGCTATTTAGATGATGCAGAGTGGAAATACAGTCAGACGAATGAAAATACGAAAATATTAAAAATGCCTGGAATAAGCTGTGAACTCTCAAAATACCCTGTTGCAAAAAGAATGACCTGGTACCAAATTACCGAGCGAAATAACTGTTGGGCACTCTAATGCTTGCTGCTTAAAATAAGAGAAGTCCTTAGCCACAAGGATACCGTGATGCGACGTCTCGAGAGCTCAATGCAATGCATGATTATGAGTTAAGACCTAAATGAGATGCAAATGAAAAAAAGAAACATAAGCCAGAAAAAGTTAGAAAAAGGTAGGGCAAATTTTGGGGTGCTACAATGAGTCCTTTGCCTGATCTTGACAAGGCTTTTTCCCTTATCATTCAACAAGAACGTGAACTGAATAGCTTAGCTTCTGCATTGGCTCAAGCTTCTTCCAATCCTGAAGAGTTGAATGCTGCTTGTCAAGTTCAAGCTAACTATGGTAACTCAAATCCCAAACCTGGATCTAGTTCCTTTAAAGGCAAGAATCAAGGTTCTACTAGAGGTCACAATCGTGTGTGTACACATTGTGGTAGGACCAATCACACAGTGGAAACATGTTTTATCAAACATGGCTATCCACCTGGTTATAAGGGTAAGAGCAAAAGTCAGTTGTTATTCTTCTCCACTTATTGGATAGCCTTTTGTATCTTAGATTCATTGTCCACGTGTACAGTTTTTATTGGTTGCTAAGATATCTTGTATATAAGCCTTGTATCACATTTATTTTACTCATTGAATAAGAGAACCAATTTTTACTCTGCTTTTGCGTTTTCAGTTTTCTTCTAACTGTTGTAACAGAATTATGTTACAACTTCATCTTCTTCCTTGGCTCCTTCAATGGAAGGTATGCTTGTATGCTTCAACTTCAATAACATCGAAACTCACTTTAACATGTGTTAGTATTTGAGTTAGATTCAACTCTTACATCTACAATGTATTTTATTAGTCATCAATTTTATAATTTTATTAACTAATATTTTACATTTTATTAAGGGTTTAATGGTAGTGCACTGTCAGTGTAAAAAAATATTACACATACATTCAATCAAAACATTTTAAGGTGCCAAATCATATAAATAATTTAAAATTTACGGGCTGATTTGGCGGGATACATGGTTGTCATTGGTTGACAGTGTAAAAATAATTTACACTGTCAGTGCACCATCTCTTTTCTCTTTTATTAATAACTTTATTTTATTATTAAAATTTATTTTTAATATCTGGACGTTATTAACCAACTTCATTATTTTATTAACCAACTTTTTACTATTTATTAACCAACTTTCTTTTATTAAAAACAAACTATTTTTAATATTTGAATGTTTATTAACGAACTTCATCACTTCATTAACAAATATTTTATATTTTATTAATTAATTTTATTTTAATATTTAAAGTTAATGTTCACTGTTATTGTTCATATATACTGCTCAGATATTGTTCATGATATTATTCATGCATTATTCTTGTAGTGTTTATTTTGTTGTTCACAAATATATTTTTTATTTAAAAAAATATTATTCATCGTATAAATACGATAAACAATATATACAATATTAGTATTAGTGTAAAAAATGGTGTCAAAGTAGTATTCTTGAAAAAAAAAATACAACTGAAGTGTGTAAGTTCTAATTTGACTGACAATATTGATATTTGTTTCACATGTATTTTTATTGAGATTAGAAATTTGTACAAGAGAGTTTGAGTGATACACTTAACGCACTTGATGTGAGTATAAATAACAGAGAAAAGATTGCTTGACACTGTTTTTTAACCTCTACACCGTAATGGCAAAGTATAATATACTAATTTTGTTTTTTAAAGTATTTATCTTACATTGATTTCTGTGCAAAGAAATCTTTACATTGATGTTGCATACGGTATAAGATACGGTGTAGGCCAATGCAGTGCAAAATATCACATCTCTAAAAAATATTACAAGGTGGTTTCAATATAGGGCATTAAAACTTTGGAGATTTCTCTGTACATTATATATATATATATATATATATATATATATTTCCTCCATTTTTATTTATAAACAAATTTCACACATTTCACACATATCAATAAGAATAATTAAAAGTTTAATCTATTATAATATATTAAATCTAAAGCAGCACATTATATTACGACACCACATATGCCATGTAGTTAGATATTGCCACATCAATTAAAATCCTATGTGTCACACTTAAGATTGAATCTAGCAACCAATTTGTATAACTTCACTTCAACTTCTATCCAAAATTCATATGTTACAACAACCTTATCATCTCTCCACTAGAGTTACTAATAATTAAACACAATTATCACAAACCTTAAATTCCTAATTTATTTTTTATAATTATTTTTATTCTCTCAATTTTTTTTTATTAAAACTTCTCACATTCCCTCTATACTTTATTGCATATCCTTTATTTGTTTTTTTATAGAGTCTAATATCTAAACATAACACTATTTTGATATATATCTAAAAATACTTAGCGCAAAAATAAATTGACGCTTAAAAAATAAACTAAAACAACTAATTAATGACACCCAAGAAAATTATATTAAAAATATATAAAACTCTTATAAAATTTAATAATAACAATAACAAATATTTTAAATTAAGCAAACATTACTAATCAATAAAAATTTAAGAAAAAAATAGATTATCCCAAATTATAAGAGGTTATTTCTATGGACAAACATAAAATATTACACTTACACCTTATTTATTTGTACTTTTCAAAAACATAAATAACAAATGTGTTTTAGATTAAAAAAATACATTAACTAACTAGATAAGTTTAATTAAAAAAAATAATACAATTGAACTAAAATGATTTATATCCAATTACATAGATTTATTCCTAATTACATAGAAGTATCCCTATAATATAATATATGTTATATAATCTATTTTTGTCACGTCAATTAAAATCCTATGTGTCACTCTTAGAATTAAATATAATAACAAATTTTTACAATTGTTCATCATCACTTCATAATAATCATAAAATTTAAAGCTATTTCGTCTCATTCTTTATTTTGTTTCATACCATAAACTTATATTATCAACTATAATTATGAAATTTAAGAATTACATTCTTTGTTTAATATCATCTCATATATATTATTTTAACATGTGTACTCTCAAATCATATCAATAAATATGATATATATTTCATGTTATTGGATTGTGCATATTTTTTTTATGCACTTATGTATATATCCTCAAAAAAATTCTAATAAATTATCTTAATAATATTACATAAATTCACATAGAAACAATTAAATGTATTTGAAACTATGCGGATAAAAAATGGAAGAGATTTATTTTTTAAAAATTCAACATATTTATGTTATTTTACTTGATTATCCTAAATGTGTAGTTTGAAATAAAATATTATAAATATAAGTTGACAAATCATAGTTATCAAAATAATTTTTTTTTGTCACAAATAAATTACTAACTAGGGATGATATTATTATTATTATTATTATTATTATTATTATTATTATTATTATTTTCAAAAACCAGGTCAAGTCCAAAAGATGTATTAAAATGGAAGAAGGACAAAAATGAGGGGTCTAGGCCAAAACTTCAAAAACTAGAAAACTCTAAAACAAGGTAACCCTTGAAGGTTCCTTCTATAATCACTAATTACATTTGAGTGGAGATTATCCCATCAAGTAAAGTTTCTATATTAGCTACAATTAAAATTTCAATACAAAAAACGAAAATAATGCACACCCGCGCATCGCGCGGATCCTAATCTAGTTTATATAAAAAGTAGTTACTTTTTCAGCATTACCCTTTAGTAGTAATTTTTTTTAAAAAGAATATTATGATTATGAGTCACCTCTAACAATAATTACTGCATTATTTGGTGGTCTTTACAACACCACACTTTTATCTTCTATTCACTTTTATTTTCTATCCACGTTCCACAAACTCTTCTTTTCCTTTTTCTTTCAAAATAGTTTGCTAAATTTTCATTCAAAATTTTCGTTTTACCGCTTTCTTTGTTCTTTAAATTGAAAACTGAGATGAATTTGTTTTCCTCTCTTTTATTTCCTCAATTATAAACATGCCTCCAGATCTTGATTTAAATAAATCTCCTGCAAAATCTTTGGATGATGAAAGTAGTTCAGATTCCATCAATCTTTCTTCAAGTTTGATTATGAATAACAACCAAGCAAATCTAAACTTTTTTTATGATGAAAACAGAACAACTTCCATGAATCAATCTCCAAATTTGGTGATGGATTACAACAGAGCAAGTTTAGAATTTTTTGATAATGAAAATATTACAGCTTTCATGAATCCTTCTTCAAGCTCTGTAATGAATTACAACCAAACACCTTTAGGCTTTTTTGAAGATGAAAATGTAGCAGCTTCCATGAACTCTTCTTTAAACTTAGAGATGGATTACAACACAACAAATCAAGAAATATTATATGACTATAACACGTACCCTTCAAACATGAGTGATTTATTTTCCGATGAAGATGATAGCGAAGAAGATGAAGAAAACGCTCAAATTATATCTCAAGAAGGTACATCAATTTTTAGATTTTGTATGTTATTTTTTCTGATGATTATTGATTTGTTTCACATTATTTATATATTAAAATTTCCTTATATGAAATTTATGTTTACTTCCAATATTATAATTGCACGTTTGTTGCTTTATATCAAAATCATACTGCATTTCATTTTGCTATTTAAATATTTGTTTCCTTATATAAAATTCTTGTATTGCATTGATTTTGTTTACTTTTTTTAAAGAAGGCAGCGTGGTTGATGAGAGACATTCATCTGGAAAAAAACGTCACTTCCTGAACAACAACCAAAGAAAACTAATTTATGAGTTATTGTTACATTCAAGTTATAATGGAAAACTTGAAAAAGGGACTGTTAAAAAGGTGGCTTCTTAATTTTTGGTATCTATCGATGTCATTTATCGGATATGGAGACAATTCTGTGAAACGGGAGATGTTTGTCATAAGCAAACAATAAATTGTGGTCGAAAAAGAGTTAAGATTGATTATGAGAAAATGTGTGATATTATATTAGCTAAACGTAGAAATATTCTATCTTTATCTTGTGCCTTGGGCATTGGCAAGACATCGTTGTTTAGATATGTAAAAGAAGGAGTTTTGCGTCGACATTCAAGCGCATTAAAGCCACACTTGAAAGATGATAATATGAAAGATCGACTTAGATTTTATTTGTCTATGCTTGAGGAAAGTAGCATTCCTCATGATCCAAAGTTTAAGTCCATGCACAATATCGTACATATTGATGAAAATGGTTTTACATATCTAAGAAATCTACGAACTATTACCTTCTTGCAGATGAGGATGGCCCATATCGTACGTGCAAAAACAAAAATTACATTGGTAAAGTCATGTTTTTAGCTGCAGTTGCTAGGCCTAGATTTGACAATGAAGGTAACGAGATATTTTCAGGAAAAATTTGCGTGTTTCCTCTTGTTAACAAGGTACCGGCAAGAAGGTCAAGTGTTAATAGAGCGGCGGGGACACTTGAAACAAAGCCGATAACTTCTATCAATAAAGAGATTAGTAGGATATTTTTAATTAATAAAGTTTTACCAGCCATAAAAGAAAAATGGCTGCGAGAACAAGCATCGGAAACAATTTACATACAACAAGATAATGCACCTTCCCATGTCTCTATTGATGATGAAGAATTTCATCGAGTGGCTTCCGAAGGTGGTTTTGACATCCGTTTGACTTGTCAGCCTCCGAACTCTCCTGACTTGAATGTTTTGGATTTGGGGTTTTTTAATGTCATTCAGTCATTGCAACAAATGGAAGTGACTAATTCAGTTGATGAGCTTATCCATGCAGTGCAAAAATCTTATGACAGTTTTTCTAGCAAAGCTTCAAACAAAATTTTTCTCACACTTCAATCGTGTATGATTGAAATCATGAAGGTCAAATAATCCAATAATTATAAAGTCCCTCATGTAAAGAAAGATGTAATGCTTCACCAAGGAAGACTTCCTGTTGAACTAAAATGTGATGGTGAACTAGTTCATGAAGTAATGGAATATTTAGCCAATTGTTGAATCACTTTGTCGACTAATACCATATTTTAAAGTAATAATATTGTTGTTGTTAGATTACTTTGGCAATTACTAGTTCACGAAATATTTATTTTAGTTATATCCTAGCTTGTTAAATTACTTTTGCCATCACTCTGTACCATTTCTAAAACCTCATTTTCTTAATTCTTTTGATAAAAAATTGGATTACAAAAAAGGTGCATACAAATGATAAGAATGGTTGTGGAGTTGCATGAATAATTTATCTCTAACTAGAGCTAAAAATTAAAGGACATCACAGTAACAATGAAGGTAAACACAATCAAATGGGTAATTGTAATAACATTTAAATATTCAGCATTAACATAGTCCAACACAAGGTAGCAGCTCAAGAGCAGTGGAGGGTGAAAGCTAATACTTGCACTTTTCTATATAACATCAACACATATTTATACAAAATAAAGACCATTCATAAGAAGAAATATGAAGACACTAAAAGTAGGAGAAAGAACTTTCCTTAGAGACCATTATTCTTTTAAAACAAAATGGAAACTCAAACATTTGTGTTCTTAATAAAATTAAAATAACAAACCATTGTTTTTCAATAACATTAATATAACAAAACACTTGTTCTCAATACTAACCAAAATGATGAACATAAGACAATATCTTAATCATAAACTCTAACATGAAAACTAATGGTTTCCTTTCATTTGTTAGACACTTCTAATACAAAGAGTATAATAAAATCTTCAACATGTCATGAACCTCTTTTCTCAACTCTTCATTCTCTAAGCCAAAGACTAGCCCCTCATCTGGAAATTTATTCAAATCCAAAACAGCTTTGTTGAGGTCGAAAAATGCTCTCTCATATGGTTGAACAACTTTATTAGACACACTTGAATTCTTTGCATCTTCAGAGCATGCATTCACTGAATACACAGTTTCATTAGGGAGGTTGTTGAGGTTAAAATGTTTCATAGACTTATCTATGTTTGCTGCCACCTTCATCCTTCAAGCATTCATTTTTAACTGTACGTATGAAATGAAGGACTATAAAATTATCTATAGTTTTGACCTCAACAACCTCCCTAATGAAACTGGGCATTGATGATGACTTGAAGGATGAAGGTGCAGCAAACATAGATAAGTCTTAGATGCATCTCCAGAATATATCCTTAGATGCATTTTCGTAGCATACTGAAACATAAACGGAAGCAAAAAACCATAAAGTTATATTTTGAAAAAAAATAAAATTATCATTCATAACATAAAATCAGCATTACATATGTGATGTTAACATAAAATAAAACATTACATTTCAATATCCAAGTGGACGTTTGTTAGCTAGGATTTTCAACAAGGGAAAAAATCGCAGCAAAGGACAAAGGTGAAGGTACATTGATGACGTGTACGTAGGAGTCTTGGTTCGACGAGATTCATGACTTAGTGTTTTGGAATGTTTTAAGAGAATCTCGGCCGCATGGTATTTTCGATAGCATCAGATGGGTCGAAGAGGCGGTTATTTAAGCGCGCAGATGTTATGTTCAAATACAAATAACTGTTTTTTGGGTTTCTTTCTGAAGGACGCGTGGAGAGAGCACGGAGATAGACTGCAAGCAAAGCTTCACGTGGCGAACTCTGAAGATAGGAACGTTAGAAGTAGTTGTTTTCGTACTTGTATATATAGGAGTTCATTATGTTGAATTAGGTGTATTCATTTTACTACAGAAATATCACATAAAACTCGAAGTACTAGCATCCAGAGAAAAGAGTCATGGCTGAGAGAATGTATGAACAATAAAACATCATCATTTACTTTTAATGCAAAAAATTTAAATTCCCTTTTACTTTGCCTCATCAATTGACTTTTAATCTTGTTCAAGTTAGATTAGTTTACACTCTCACTCTTTGTTACATTTCCTTTACATTTTTAAAGTAGTCGAAGTTGACATCTTTTACATCCTTTTAGTCACTTCTATCACTATTTCGACTAAGTCGAAAATAGATTCTTTACCAATAGAGAATTAAAACAAGGTTTTTATTAGCACAATGTCCTAGGATTCTCTAGTCGATCGTGCAAGTAACCTTTAATCAAGAGACTAGTGATTGTTTACCAATTTTCAGCGTAAACAAATTGGCATGCCCAATGGGATCCGTGCTAAATTTCATGTCTTTTTTTTTACAGATATTCTTATTATCCTCTCTTTTAAAACTTGTTCTACCCTCATGAGTTTTTCTGGGTAGTTTGTATATAGTTAAGAAGTGGATAGGCTTTGTCCAAATTATCGCGTCCTCCTATAGAAAATGTCAATCCCCACAATGTGTACTTTTTAGGGATTTGGTTCAGACTATAGTGCTTCCTGGCCTGAAAATTCCTCCTTTAGAACAAAGGAAGAAGATAGGGTTTTGTAAGTACCATAGTTTTCTAGGTCATAAAACTTCTCAATGTGTACTTTTTAGGGATTTGGTTCAGAAAATGCTGAAGGATGGAAGGTTGCAGTTTGACGAAAAGCCTAAGTCGTCTATGAAGGTTGACTCAGATCTCATGCAGGCAAAAGATGCCCATTATGGCAAGCAAGTGGAAATTTTGATGGTTGAAGCTACTGATGGCTCCAACATGGAGGTTGATAAGGGTGAACAGATCTATGTTGTCACCGAGTCTGACATGCAGGCAGTCTATCCCCACTCTGAAGAGGGATTGATTGACTTCCTTGAGCGTTGCAAGCTTAATGATTCCAAGACAATGCTTTGGCCACACTGTCGCCCTGTGTTTGATGAAGAAGCAACAAAAAAGTTGAAGGGTACAAAGAGGTTCGACCTCAGAAGAGCACGGGGTAGGAGTCAAGATGCTAGGTTCGCCTTAAACACAAGGGGTGGACCTTGTAGAAATGAAGAATATAGGAGGCGGTTTCAACCGCCTCGACAGAGGACTTTCCAACCACTAGCAAGCACACTTAAGGAGAAATGGGTGAAGCCTACGAATCATAGAGGGGTGAAATACCCCAAATGGAAGGAGGTCGACCCCAAGGTGGGGACGTAAAATTACAACGCTCAAAAAGATTCGAATGGCAAATATCATGTTCCTCCAGCATAAAAGAGCAATAATCCCATTACGCGTACCCAATGGAGGCGTCATCAGAGAAAAAAAGGCTGAAAGATAGACCTTTGCAACAAAGTGTGACGCCCCAGAGGCAAATCGCAATCTAGTTGTGTCGAAGGCTCTATATAAGCCTTACTCAAAGAGGTTTAACGAGGGGGACAAGTTGACAATCTCCCAAAGGCCATCCTTGAGGGAGGACCGCATGAGCAAAAAGGCACCAAAGATGAGGGCAAAGATTCCCAAATATTCTCCATAATCCGAGGACACAACTCCACTTTATACTCCTTTGCCAGAGGAGGAGGAGCCCCAGTATACTCCTCAGCTGGAAGACAAAGAGCCGGAGTACACACCCCAATATGACGATGAAATGGTCGAAGACAACTTCGACGAAGACCGTGAGGATGATTTGCAGATAAATTATGGGATTGTCTCAGTGTTACCAGTGGAGCACGACAGGGTGTCAGAAGTGTCAGAGGCTGAAGAGGAATTTGTACAGGACGAGGCTTCCAACCAAAATCCTTTTTGCTACTACGTAATGAATAATGGCGTGGTCGAGGAACAACATGTTGTGTTTAAAAGGCCTGATCCTGGCATGAAGTATCACCTGAAGCCGCTGTTTATCAGGGCAAAGGTAGACGACACGACCGTTAACAAAGTGTTTGTAGATGGAGGTGTGGTGATGACTTCTCGGCAAGTGTACCGATAATGTCACATTAATTAAAAGATCGAACCCGCAAGGATTGTGTTCGAACAGAACAATGATTTATGCAATATTAAATAAAAACAATAAAAAGAAATTAAACGAGAAAACTAGGTCACGGAAGCGGTCAGATTGTGTTTTAGAATCCCCTTATCCCCTCTTGTTGATGTACGATGCCTTGTATAAATTGATCTTATCCTTATAATGTTACAGCAAATTAACAAAACCGTTATAGCTAGTCCCCAACAAAATAACTCACTAACAACTACTCAGAGCTTTCTATCCCTATTCTGCCAGCGTAAGCAGTGTTAAGCGATGTACAAACCATTAATTCCCTGTGCCACTACTTGAGGTCTCATATCCTTATTTAGCTGGCTTAAGTATAACAGTTGCCCTAGTTCTAATACATAGGCTACGGATCAGGAATCCCTATGTATCTAACAACAAACTAATAAAGTATCTCAAATAATAAGCATTAAGCATAAGAAACAACTGAATAAAATTATAATTCAAAGGATTCATACAAAGTTAAAACGCCATATAATGCCAACAAGATTGAATCAAGTTCATCACAACACAACCTAACCTAGGAGAATTTAGTTACACATAGTGAAAACTACAATACCAATTGAATAAAGATGAATAGCATATGAATTCCCTTGAAGGATTGGCCTCCAATGGCTTCTAATTCTCTAAAAATCACCCTCTCATGTTGTAAAATCGTGCTTCCATTGCCAAATTTCGTAATTCTTGTAAAAGTGCATAAAATCCCCTTTTAAATCTGTCAGAACGGGTCAGAATGCATCAGAAAAAGCCCAAAAAAAGCCATCATCGCACACATTATGGAAGCATTGCGCGCACAAGGAACCCTATTCTTTTCTATCGCGCACGCGATGTTGCGCGTGATTGTTCTAGTAGTTGCGTGTTTTTTCACCAGAATTCTCACTAAGTCCCATTCCTCCATACTTGGCAATTTTTCATTCATTCTTGGGTCTTTCTTCATCATTTTGGCTCCTCTTTTTCTCGTTTTCCCCAATTCTTCGATTGATTATTTATAATGACGGACTGTCATCACAACCTCAAACATGAAATCATTGTTTGTCCTCAAGTAACTCATCTGCAACTGCACATTTTAACAGACGACAAGTCACGCATTTACAATTGAACATTCCCATATATTTTTATAGTTACCTGACCATTATTCAGACTTCTAATTTCCATTCTGCAATTTTGAAAATGTCTTCAACCATGACTAGTACTCAACCTATCTCTCAGCTCACTTAACTCACTCAATTGATAGGGTTAACACTCAATTAACATGCAAAATCAATTAAACTTTTCTTGATTAAGTTCTTATAAAGTCAATCATAGAAATCTCAACACACACATTTAGAAGGCTTTTTCGATTGTAACTTGGCTTATGTTAGGGTAGGATATTTTTAGGAAAGTAGGGTTAAACCTTTGGAGTTAGGTTCCTAGTTCTCCCTCATTCTTCGTACCTTTTTGTTGGTACTAGAGATTTGTGATCCTTCTGTCAATGTCATTCTTCTTTTTTATTTTTGTCATTTATTCATCATTTTTTAAGAGTGCCTTTTTCCACTTCTTTTTCTCAACAAATTTTTAAATTTTGGATCAAATTCTCTAGTGCCCCCACCCCAAACTTAAAGTGTTGCTTACTTCTAAGAGCAACCCTAAACTTAATCTTTTTCATACACTTGAGGAACTAAACTTCTACCTAACTCCAAATAGATGGTTGAATGAAAAGGATATTTTCAAGTAGTATGTCGAAGAATTTAAGGCTACTTCATCGAAAGAAAGGCTTAGGCTTAAAGTATTTTAGCAAAGGATAGTCCTACTACTAATGGGTGGTTTACAAAGGCTCAGAGTTATATAGAAAAAATGCCTTATTGTGTATTAATCAATCATGATAACTTAATCGGAAATAAATCAAACCAGACAAAAGAATAATGCATGGATACACTTTAAGAAATAAAAACTGGACAATGGAAATATTTAGGCTCAAACCTTACCAAATGAGGTATTTGTAGGTTGAGTACAAGTCGGTCGATTTTTTTCTCTTCCATTGCCTTCAAGTCCTCAGATGCTTTTATTATTTACAAGTGACTTATTTTTGTTCTTTTCTTGGATCATTTGTTCAATGCTACAGCTAAACTTGTAAATCTGAAAGAAAACAAACAACCACACGTAAGTTTATTAAGAACATGATATCTTCTTCACAAGGTTCTTCTTTGGTAGCTAATTCTTCTTGTGGTTCGTTTTTGAAATAAAATAAAATTTCTACAAAATGAAAAAAACTGATTAAGAATTGATGGGTTGCCTCCCATCCAACACTTCTTTTACGTCAATAGCTTGACGCTCAATCCTCAAAATACATCAAGCGCAAGGGCTACCCTCACGCCAGTAAAAACTCATTTCCTCATTCCCTTGTTAACTCCACCACCTCTTTCTCTCAACTTGTAACATGCCTCTAGATCATCCCATGTTGGTTTCCATTAATATGCATTAAACACTAACTTCTCCTTATTAAATTTCAAAATAAATTCCACGGTTTCCACATCTATCTTTGCCTTTCCAGTTGCCAAAAATGGTCATCCAAGAATCACATAACCTTCCGAATTATTTATCATGTCAACCACTATAAAGTTTGTGGGGAAGGTCAAACCATTTACATGAACTAGCACATCTTGTACAATACCAAGCGATTCAGTTTCAGATGAATTGACTATAGTAAGCATCATGTCGCTCGGCTTGATCTTTCCTATATCTATCTCCTTGAGTTTGATTAGCAGCATAACATTGATGCTTGACCTCAAATCACATAAAGCATGTGGGATTTCTACCCCACCAATGGTGCATGAAATGTTGAACTCTCCTTGATCCTTCATCTTTTGTGGCCTCTCTAAAAGTTCTATCGTCTCCGCTTTTTCTGTCAGGTTGACTGGTGCTTGAATTAACTTTTGTTTTCCACCTTTTAGCAATACCTGCATAAACTTAGCAAACTTTGGATTTAATTTTAAAATTTCATGAAAAGAGATACTTACCTGAACTTGTTTCAACATCTTTTTGAATTTCTCAAACATCACAGCTTCATCTTCAGGTGCCTCTTTCTTTTTAATAATTGGGTAAGGTGGTTTCATATAAACGGGTAAAGGTGGGTTCGGTTTGATCATGTCTTTCTCCTTTGTTTTATTTCCCAGAGAGTTTTCATATATGCCTTTCTCAAGTGTAACTTTCGTTTTTTCTTGGTTCCATTGAGGTTTTTTCTCATCCATCTCCTTTTCACCTTTCTTACTCTTAATTTCATTCTTTTGCACTTTTTCAACCTCATCATTCTTAGTCACTACACCCAAATCGGTCCTCACCACCTTGTATGTTTCCTTCTTAGGATTGTCTATGGTATTACCTGAGAATCCTCCACTCGAACTTGGGAAGGCCGCTATTTGTCTTGACAATTACCCAATTTTTGTTTCCAAATTTTTTATGGTGGCATCATGGTTTCTACTCATGGTCTCATGGTTCTTATTCACCTGTTCCAAGCTAAGTTGAGTGGCTTTAATGAAATTTTCCAAGGTCTTTTCCAACCGTGAGGTTTTCCTTTGGATATTGGGATCTTGTTGATTTTGTTGCACAGCTTGGCTACCACTTTGATTTTGGTTGTTGCTCAAACGAAAGTTCGAATGACCTCTCCATCCCGGGTTGTAGGTGTTATAATAAGGGTCGTTCATTTGAAAATTAGCATATTGAAATTCTTCACTCGACCCTTCCGATGAGCACCTTCCATTCTCATGTCCTCCTCCACAAAAATCACACCTAAGTTCTTGTACCTGGCTCACATTAGCGTTATTCGAGTAGCTTGCAGCTAGCTTCTTATTCAATAATTCGATTTGAGCTAATAAAGCAGTTTGAGTATCAACAGTTAACCTTTGGGTGTACCTACCATCTCAATCTTTCACGATCTTTCACTCTTGGTGTGGTACTCATTTATGCACATCTTCTCAATTAAGCCCTTGAGTTATGGCTCGGTCATTTGTCTAATTGTGCCTCCCGCGGAAGCATCTAGAAATATGTGTGTCTGACTCTTAAGGCCTTTGATAAAACTCTGCATCTGCTCATACTATTAAGATTATGGTTAGGTCACTTGCACATCAATAGTTTGAATCTCTCACATGAGTCATATAAGGTCTTTGTATCTTGTTGCTCAAAATTTAAAATCTCAGCCCTTCGTTTAGTAAACTGGGTGGTGGTAAAAAATCTTTCCAAAAACTTATCTTCTAGCTCCTTCCACGTTCGAATGGTTCCATTTGGAAGGCATAACAACCAATCTTTTGCGCTTCCAATATGAGAGAAACCAAACAATCTCAACTTCACTTGATCTTCTGTGACATTATATGGCTTGCACATCGAAACGTGCAAGATGAGCCCACGAATCTTTGACAGTGTTCACGTCGAATTGATTGTCTCTTGGACCTGAAAGCATATAATTTTTAATGTCAAAGCTAACAGGGTCTTCTGGTACAAACCCTCTAGAAACCTGACTGTCGTCGGTCCTTTTACAGTAATCTCCCATAGTTGGAAGTTGTGGAGCAGCCATGTTATTCTCGTCTTCCGAATCCGAAGAAAGTGTTGGTGGATCTACTAGGGGTTGGTTTCCATTAGCCAGAATCGCTTCTCTAGCTGCTTTTCGGAGGGCACGCGTGGTTCTTTCAATTTTTGGATCGAATGGTAGTAATTTTGATCCTGAACTGCGCATACACAAACTGAAAATACCTCAGTAGCACTATGATAAACAAGGAAACAAACAAAATAATAAAAACTAAAATGATCAGAAAATAAGAAAAAGATGTTGTACAAAGCGTTGCTCTGTTGCAATCAACAGTCCCCGACAACAGTGCCGAAAACTTGATGAATTCTCGACAAGTGTATCGATAATGTCGCACTAATAAAAAGATCGAACCCACAAGGATTGTGTTCGAACAGAACAATGATTTGTGCAATATTAAATATAAATAGTAAAAGGGGGCTGCAAGTTTCAGTGCAAAAAGAAATTAAACGAGAAAACTTGGTCATGAAAGCGGTCAGGTTGTATTTTAGAATCCCCTTATCCCTTCTTGTTGATGTATAATGCCTTGTATGAATTGATCTTATCCTTATAATTTTACGGTGAATTTACAAAACCGTTATAGCCAGTCCCCCATGAAATAACTCACTAACAACTACTTGGAGCTTTCTATCCCTAGTTCGCCAGCGTAAGGAGTGTTAGGCAATGTACAAATCGTTAATTCATTGTGCCACTACTCGAGGTCTCCTATCCCTATTCAACCAGCTTAAGTAGAATAGTTTCCATAGGTCCAATACATAGGCTACATGTAAGGAATCCCTATGTATCTAACAACAGATTAACAGAGTATCTCAAATAATAAGCATTAAGCATGAGAAACAACTGAATAAAATTGTAATTCAATGGATTCATACAAAGTCAAAACGCCATATAATGCCAACAAGATTGAATAAAGTTCATCACAACACAGCCTAACCTAGGAGAATTTAGTTACACATAGTGAAAATTACAATACCAATTGAATAAAGATGAATATCATATGAATTCCCTTGAAGGGTTGGCCTTCAATGGCTTCCAATGCTCTCAAAATCACCCTTTAATGCTTTAGAATCATGCTCCCAATGCCAAATTTCGTAACCCCTGTAAAAGTGCATAAAATCCCCTTTTAAAGTTGTCAGAACGGGTCAGAACGTGTCAGAAAAAGCCATTATCACACGCATTACGGAAGCATTGCGCACGCGATGAACCCTTGCTTTTTTATCGCCCATGTGATAGCACGAGATGTCGCACGTGATATTCCACTAGTTGCATGTTTTTTCACCCTTTTTCACCAGAATTATCACTAAGTCCCATTCCTCCATACTTGGCCATTTTTCACTCATTCTTGGGTATTTCTTCATCATTTTAGCTCCTATTTTCCTCGTTTTCCCCAATTCTTTTACTGATTATATGTAATGACGGACTGTCATCATGCAGTTGTCAACCTGATACCATGTTCACTATTTAAAAAATGGGGAAGACCGATGAGGCTCTTAGGCCCCATAATATGGTATTGTCAAATTATGAGGGCAAAACCAGTAACATACTAGGTGTAATCTAGATAGATATATTAGTTGGTTCGACTTCCATACCGACATTATTCATGGTCATCAAGTATAATGCTAATTACAACCTGCTGCTTGGACATGAGTGGATACACGAAATTGGAGCGGTGCCTTCAAAGATGCACCAAAGAGTAGCCATTTGGATGGAAGATGGCATTGTCGAGAACATAGAAGCCAACCAAAGCTACTACAACGCCGAATTGGGCAAGGTTGGAAGGAAAAACTTCGACAGGAATTTGGCGAAGATACCGCCATGTTATGTTGCAGAGGAAGTATATACCTCTGAGAAAGACTCCACCTACTCCCTGAACCTACACCCAAACTATGGGTTTATCTAGGACAAGGAGTAGGTAGAGAGTGAGCCTGTCAAAGAGGGGAGTCTACCCCCCACAGGTTGGACATTGGTCAATGAGAATGACTACTAAGTCAAGATAATTGGCTCAGATTTCGGCCTATATGGATGAAAACAGAATAAACTCGGATTTAAAGGCTGAGGTGTCTCAGAATATGGCTTTTGGAGCCAGCTTCGAATGCTCTGGGAATATTGAAGATGACCCAATGGACCAGACAACAGCTTCAGAAAGCTAGAGGATCGATTGCATTTATTACAATGAGCCTTTGGGGTTTGAAAATACCCACTTGAAACTAACAAGAAAATGCAAGGCCAGGACCCTTTAGAGGAGATAGACTTGGGCGAAGGAGCGGTGAAGCGACCAACTTACATCAGCGCCAGGATTGACCCAGGCATGAAAAAGAAAGTGGTTGAGCTGCTCAAGGAATATAAAGATTATTTCGCATGGGATTACAACGAAATGCCTGGGTTAAATAGATATATGGTGGAATTAAAGCTACCAATTTGACATGGAAAAAAGTCGCTGAAGCAGTTACCGAGGAGGTTCGCGCCAGAGATAATGTCGAAGATCAAGGAAGAGATCGAAAGGCTACTCAGAAGTAAATTCATAAGAACGGCCAGGTACGTCGAATGGTTATCTAACATTGTTCCATTTATTAAGAAAAATGGTACACTTAGAGTTTGCATAGACTTTAGAAATTTAAATAATGCTACGCATAAAGATGAATACCCCATGCATGTGGCAGAGATGCTAGTCGATTCAGCCGTATGTCACGAATACTTAAGTATGTTAGATGGGTACACTGGGTATAACCAAATCTTTATAGCTAAAGAAGATGTACCTAAGACGGTGTTTCGATGCCTGAGTGCGTTAGGCACATATGAAAGGATAGTGGTGCTCTTTGGTTTGAAAAAAGTCGGGGCAACTTGCCAAAGAGCTATGAATTCTATGTTTCATAACTTCGCATAGACTTTTATGCAAGTCTACATCAATGACATAGTCATAAAATCCTCATCAGAAAAGGGTCACTTAGACCATCTTCGACAATCCTTTCAGAGGATGAGGAAATATGGATTTAAAATGAATCCATTAAAATGTGCTTTCTATGTTGGTGTAGGAGATTTCTTAGGATTCATGGTTCACAAGAAAGGCATAGAGATCAATCAGAAGAAGACAAAAGCGATTGTAGATCTCAAGCCTCCATCGATAAAGAAAAAACTCCAGTCTTTGTTAGGGAAAATAAATTTCTTGAGGAGGTTCATCTCCAACCTAAGTGGTAAAATTTAGTCATTATCGCCATTGCTTTGACTCAAGAAAGACAACGATTTTATTTGGGGGAACGAACGGCAGGAGGCTTTTTACAACATCAAGCAATATTTAATGAAGCCTCTAGTATTGTTACCTCCAAGTAAAAATAGGAGTATGAAATTGTACATAGTTGCGTCAGATTCGACAATAGGAAGTATGTTAGCTCAAGAGGAAGATAATGGCATGGAAATAGCCATATATTACCTAAGTCGAATATTAATAGATGTAACACCCACAAATAACAATATACATCAAAGCATATATATTATACATGAATCCAAGTTTTGGTATTGAAATACCATAAGTTCCTAGTTAACACATTGTATACATTACATGCCCAAAATACAAAACACTAAAAATCTAAGGCATAATATATACAAGATGTTCCAAAGTACTAGGAACTAGATCAATAAAGTGATCTTAAAATAAATCTCCAACAACGGAAGCCATGCCATCCCAAAAGCCAAGATACGTAAGGATAATCAAACGACTTTATCCTTACCCTTCGCGGAACCTGAAGTACTTGTAATATAATCAACAACATGGGGTGATATATTAAATCTCAGTGAGTTCCCTATCTTATTCTATCGGCTTTACAAGGTTCTATCATCCTAACTCAAGTCAAAAGGAAGGAAAGTGACCTTAAGTTCAGAATCTCTCACTATATGGAAACATGCTTATGAGTCCGTTAACTCAAAATTATCACTTATCGAGAACCCTATCAAGGCATCCCTTTTTCCCGTCCTCTTCTATGTCTAGAAGTCGGAACGAGTCATGGATCCTCGTAGATTACTTGGCATACGAGATGGATTCGGAGCTAAGGGACACATTATCACCTTAATTCGTCACTTTACACGGTCCGTTCACCGTTACAAGTCTCTTTACCTTATAGGTTCCATTCGTACTATAATCGGGAATCAAACCTACCAAGCAATCGTGCATTCATTCCAGAAGAGCTCGTTACTCATAGAACGACATATTGGGGAAATGGTTACGATTTCGTGATTTCACATACAACCGTGATTGTATTCAATAATTCTAGGCCACACTTGCCTTAAGGCCTCATTTTCCTTTTCTCAATATTACAATGGTTTACACATATTTCATACTAGTGTCTTATTCTTTTCTAGACCATTCATAATTTCCTAGTCACACTACTAGGTTCCACTATAGTTTTATGTTAAGATTTTCCTCACTCTTCCTATACCATATTTTAAACATACATACTCTCTCAATCATGCTTAACAACAATCGATTAGACAAAGTATAATACAATTATATAATCAAATTACATATAATAATTCAATCACAAAGTTAACATAACTCTTGGGTTCCCTCCGATTTATTTAATCGGGTATCGAAATCAATATTTTTCACTTTTATCCCGTAGGATATTTTCATAGCTTTCCAACAGCTATCACTCTGCCTCGATCGGAATTACGATCCAAAAGATATAAATTTTTAAACATTTTTCAAAAATCATAACAGTGGTAACCGATTACCTCAAAGTGAGTAACCGGTTACTCAAGCTGCACTGTTCAAAACAGAATCAAAATGAGAGTTAGAGACACATTTTGGTAACCGGTTACCTCAAAGTGAGTAATCGGTTACTTAGTTCATTTTTCACGTAAGACTGAAATTTTTCCTGCATGTAACCGGTTACCTCAAAATGAGTAACCGGTTACCACTGAACCAGAAGCATAAAAACCTGTAATTTTCAACATAAAAATCCAATAGAAACTCATATAACCTCAATGGATCATAAAATCAATTATCACACGTCACATACACACATATATCAGTCATGCTACACATTTTTATTCGCATTTGCACCGTCAAAACATCGATTTCATACTATAAATCACAATCCAACATTTCTAACCTAAACTCTAACATTTCCAAATTTTCTAAAATTTAAGTTCTAACTAGAACCCACCTCTAAACAAGATGATGATGAAGATTGAGAGATGATTTGAAGAAGAAATGATGAAGATCCAAGCCTGTTCTTCAATTTCCAAGTTTCTCCTCTTTTCCTCTTTGCTCTCCCTTCTCTCTACTCTTACTATCTTTTCTTTCTATTTTGGCACAAGTGAGGGGAAAGGAAATGATATAGAGAAATGTTTATTAGTTAGTAACACTACTAAATGTCCAAAATATCTCTATAGCACCAATTTCCTAAAACCTCTGAGTCAAATAATATTAATTTGATCTGCTCTGAGCTCATCAGTTACTCTAATTATCTTAACAGATAATTTCTCAGAGCACACCGAAACCCAGTTGATCACAACTAATATTATTCAGAGCAAAATAAAATATGGGGTATTACATCCTCCCCTCCTTAAATAGAAATTTGTCCTCAAATTTAAAGATTACCTGAAAAGATGAGGGTAAGCATCTCGCATTTTCGATTCGAGTTCCCAAGTTGCATCGCCCGAATGCGTCGCATCCCACTGAACTTTCACAAGAGGAAACTCTTTATTCCTTAGTACCTTAGTTTCTCTTCCAGTGATACGACTTGGTTGAGGTTCAAACGTCAAATCTGCTTCTATCTCAATCGTATCTGGTAGAATTAGCTGAAAAGGATCTGGAATAAACTTTCGGAGTTGAGACACATGAAAAACATCGTGCGTCTTAGACAGAGAAGGGGTAAGGCTAATCTGTAAGCTACTTCACCAATCTTTTCTAAAATTTGATACGGTCCCACGTATCTCGGACTTAACTTTCGCGACTTAAACGGTCCTTTCAACCTCAATATCGGAGTAACCTTCAAAAACACATGGTCACCTTCATCAAACTCTGAAGGTCTCATACGATTATCCGCATAACTCTTCTGACGATCTTGTGCTTGTTTAACTTTGTCACGGATCATCCTAATCTTTTTCGTGGTCTCTTGAATAATTTCGGGTCCCAAAATTCTATCCTCACCAACTTCTGCCCAACACAAAGGCGTCCTACATTTCCTTCCATACAATGCCTCGTAAGGAGCCATACCAATATTTGCATGATAACTATTATTGTACGAAAACTCAATTAACAGTAAAAGTTCTATCCAATTTCTTCCACTTCCAAGTGTCATACCTCAAATTTTGACCACTCATTGTTAAAATTCGACTGTGTTTTCACTTCGTGTCATCTGCATATCATATCATCTGTTTTGTCATGCATATTGTTTGAATTTTCAGTCGAAATATACACGTGGAAATTTCAGTCATTTTTGGTTAATTATGCGGAAAATCGATGAACGGACGTTTTTTCAACTGAAATTGCAAATGTTCATTTTCCATCTATCTTTCGCACAAATTTAAGTTAATCTTATTTTATTTTTATTTTTTACACATATATAATAAAAACGAAAATAAAAATAAAAAAATAAATAATAAAATAATATATATATATATATATATATATATATATATTTATATTTATATTTATATTTTTTTCTCACGTTTATATATATATATATATATATTTAGAGAGAGAGAGAGAGAGAGAGAGAGAGAGAGAGAGAAAATAACGTAAATTCATATATTTTTATACAATTTTGTTTTTTATGAATTTTTGTTACTAATGTATTTTGTTTTAATTAACTTTTGTTTTTAATACAATTTGTTTTTTTATCATTTGTTTCTTATGCATTTTGTTTTATATAAATTTTCTAGAAAAATGCCTTCTTTTTCAAACTAATATTCCATTTTGCTACCTATATGTCAAGGTAAGATTCCATTTGTCTTACATCTCCATAAATGAATCCTAACAAACTTTGAATTTTGATTATTCTATCTTTTTCTAACTTGATCACCAAGTTTCTTTTTCCTATAAATACCACTAAGTTTCTCATTTCAAAATACACCAAACAATGTAGTAAACTTGTTTCTCTCTTCTCTCTAATCTTTCTATGTCACTTGGAAACATGGAAAAATTGTGAAAAATTCACACACACACCAAGAGGTGGTGCCCCCCCCCCCCCCCCCCCCCCCCTTCTTTGGTAAGTTTTTTCTCATTTTTTCTTTTCATATTTTGTCACACATTTTTGTTTAATATTTATTTTGATAAATAAATTATTTATTTAGTTTTACTAATATTTTCTCTCTAATCTTTCAAGTGCAATGTCACAACATCCCAATCTGCTGTATGAACAAGGCAAGAACAGTAACAGAAAATCATAAATAACACAAGGATTTGTTCACCCAGTTCGGTCCAACAACCTACATCTGGGGGCATACCAAGCCAGGAAGGAAGTCCACTATTAGTAGCATCAAATTACAGACTCAACAAACCAGTTGACAATCTACCTAATTTAATCACTACCCAATGATCCTTCTACCTAAGTCCACCCTAGATAAGAGACTTCATCTCACTTCCAATCAACGCAATGATGTCTAGCAGTCAACATCTCCGTCACTGCATCAACAGCTTAATTTCCAAAAACTCTTTAAGCACATAGCCTTAGAAGACACACTACCATGACACCCCTTGGAGTTGCTTCAAAGCTTCCTCCAAGAACAATACAATACTCATTACCTACAGGTTTCTGAGTAACTACACAGTGACCATCTCACAACCCGAGTGGTTCACTTAGACAAAGCCCTAATGATCTACATCTTGGACCCGTGCCTATTCCAGGTTACAAGCATTCAATTTATAACTTTCTACCAACTGGATTTGGGCCTTCAAATCACATCAAATCTTCTGCTCCAAATCTGCAACAGATTCTGCTACTAAATAGATCTTCAATCAAATCTTCAATTAAATCTTCAATTAAATTTTCAATTAAATCTTCAATTATTATCATATCTTTCAGCCCTAAAAATAGTAACAAGATCTGCTTCACATTTGATTGTAACAGAATATATCTATTCCATGATACTCTCCTGCAATCTCTCAATCAGATCTTATCCTTAACAAACTTGCACGTGCGCAGCCCTAAAACTTACCAAACTGATGTTCTGTCATCTGATGGCATGACATCGGGTTTGACATCAACACAAAACTGCAACCCTTAAAAACTTAACATAACCAGAATGTTATCTAAACATAACAAGGCTGTTAAAAACTCATGTTGAAACATCAACCATGACATCAACATTGTTTTACCAAAATTCTAGCCAACTACAAGAATTAACAATCTCCCCCTTTGGCTAATTTTGGCTAAAACAATTTCAGCCTACATCAGAACAACTTGCAGCGGAAAAATACTTACTAACAACAGCACACAACTAGCAGCAGCAACTCCCCCTCAAAACTGCAACCAGCAAAACAGCTGCATAAACTACACACTCCCCCTCAAGCCTAGAACCAAAATAGACATACTAGGCAACAACTAGGCTAACTCTCCCCCTTTTTAGCCATAATTGGACAAACTCTGAATCTGCCAACATACTCAGAACAAAATCCAGACTCAACAGCTACTACTGTACATTCTCTCCCCCTTTTTGCCAAAAATTAACAAACATTGGTGTAGGTGTATACTTCTGATTCAATCCATATACACACAAATCTATAGAACCAGGTCTAAACTGTCAAGTACACCATGAACTTCACCAGTACCACAATGTCACGACATCTTGTCTGACATTACAATCTGGATAAACAACTTCTTCAACAAAAGATCAACTCTCCCTATCTAAGATAACCAGTGCTCCTTTAGAGGAAGAACACCTTAAATAAATGGAAAACATAAGACTCATCTTCATGTCTTCAAAAGCGCACCCTCTGTTTAACACACCTGCTGAACGCATTCACAAAATGTTTAATCCTCAAACAATCCAAGTACCACACTAGTACAAACAGAAGTTCTCCCCTTATATTTCACAACTGATGTTCCTTGACTAGTACATTATAGCATTTGGAAAATCCAGACACAGTCTTCATCCATCCAGTCAGGAATGCTTCACACAATCATCCACAAGTTCTGAAGCACACTCACAATGCCTTCCACTGAACTCTAAGTAAACTCCTCTTACTTAGAATTAATAACACGCATCAAGACAAGTGTGACATCTCCCATCAACAAAGACCCTCACAAAGTAATTCCAAAACTGCATAAAATTGTCTTCAGACTTCTCCTCAGAAGCAAGTGCGCACATGATACAAACAATTAGCTTCACATGGCTAGAACCATTCATGTCCACACCAACATGTCATCCAACTGCCTAATGTCATAACATGTTATCTGACATTATCTCCTCATAAGAGGCAACCAATCTCCACAAGCTTGATCAACATGCAAGCTTCACAATATATGCACCTTTGTTGTAGAATCCATAGACAAGTACTCCCCCTGTCATGGATAACCAATGCTGTAGATGGAGATGAACATTTGAGCACCAGATCTTCACACACTTGCTCTCACTCCTAGAGAACACCTTCAAGTACCCTGACTGGTTTGACACAGCTCACAAACTCCACGAAATCTCAGCTTACTTAAAAGCTTTACTGAGATCCAATCTCTTCAAGAGATACTAGCAACAGAAGAAAGAACAAAATTTTCTGATCAAATCACCTCATCTGACACAGTTCCTCTGCCATTACATCCACTAGTGAGGTCTTCAAAAATAGTAGACATGCTTTGCCAGAACATACTACAACAAACCAAGATTAGAATCTCCACATTCTAATCCACAAAGTCAGAAACACCTCTTTTGACAATAATGCTTGAGCAATCATCTCCTAAATATGACCATTCTCATCAGGCTTCCAATCAATCAATACCTGATCTACTACAGTCTTCTCTACATTCTCCATCCAAGGTAGACCTTCTACTTCATCATTCTCCCGTATAACTATGTAGACGCTCCTTAGGCATAATGTAGGCACCAAGCTCCTGAACCAGAGCATAAACATCCTTCACCAAGGATATCCAACCCAGATAATGTCCCAACACCAAGTTAGAACATCTGCCACACACCAAGACATCATCACCATGATTCTTGATATGCTTCACCAACTGGACTTACTATAGCATAGTAATCCATAGAACTAGAGAAATAAACTCTCATCCACCTTCAAGAAGAATAATCTCCTTGAGTCTTCAACTCATCACCCTTCTGCCCAAGAGTAACTTGTTCCAAGACAATCCTCAATAATAACCAGCTGCCACACTCTGATTATCTTGATTCTTCGAATCCACTTCTGAGATCAACCAAATGCCACAGTTTGATCACCTCAAGCATGAATCCTCATATGAAAACAGCCAAATGCCACATTTTGACCTTTTTCACGTTTGTCAGAACTCTCACAATGATATCTTGATCCACCCAGGAAACTTGATCTTCAAGTCGCATGTTCCACTTGCTCAAAAGCAAACACACTTAGACTCCTTAAGCCATGGTCATGTAACATCTTCTCCTTCCTGCAGCTCCCGCAAACTGCCATGAGAATGATCTTTTTGAAGCATCCTATTATTCATTCCTGTAGATCACCCTATCATCAGCTGAGACTTCTGATGTTAAGCTAGATGTCAGAACATTATGACATCCAACTGTTGAATTTAGCTCCTCCTTCTGCCACTCAGAAGAACCTCCTCCCTTTGCAGAAATAGATTTCCATGCTCTCATAGACTTGATTCAATAATCAAGTTTGAGTAGACAACCTCCATCCTGCTTAGAAACTCCAAAGACTTCAAACCTACCACATCTGTATCTTTAGAAAATAAGTAGTCCAAGACTACCCCATAGCAATACTAAAGAAGGTCACTTCCCTTAGTAGAGCCGTCAGTAGAAAGCCAGAGATAACTGCCACTTACCCTCGACCTTCACAACCAGAGAAAACACCATGCTCCAAACCACTTAGATCAGAAATAAACTGATCCAAGCTATAACCATCAAGATTATGATGTCTTCATAGTCTTCCAACTGATCCAAGCTGTAACCATCAAGATTATGATGTCTTCATAGTCTTCCATCTTCATCTTCAACAGCACCACCATCTGGACAAGTCATTCACAATACTTTTTAGGAACAGATGCTAAGCAATAATCCCAGGTCAACACCTAGGCGACTTGTGAGCGAATGTAGAACCCCTCCCTTGATTCTCCAAACCTCTGATGAAAAGATGTTAAAATAATAGACAGACCATTCTTAATCTTGTCTTTCAAGGATAATCAATTAAATACTTGTGAATTTTCAAAAATAGTAATTGATCCCTGTGGTTTAACCCTTCTTCAAATTCCAGCATCTTCTGAATCTTCTTCATGACAGACCATTAAGACAACCATTCATACCACAAAAGCCTTCCAGGTTAGGTCAGTGTCTTGATCTTTTAATCCACCCTGAGCAACGAACTGCAATGATGTTTCAACATCAGTTCATACATTAGTCTAAATCACATTAAACATCTCCTATGAATTTGGAGACTACAACCATATTAATCCACACATATCTCTTGTAGGGAACACACGAGAACATATCAACATCTGATCAACTTCCAAGATCAAAACTGCAGTAACTTGCATAACACACTCTTCCAGAAGCTTCTTCTTAATAGCACAAGGTTTAGACCTCTTGTATAACTTAAGAGTGATAACTGCCATCCTTCTGCATAAACATACCATAGACAACCTGCTACTTCCAATCCTTCAAGCCACAATCTAATAGGTCTTTGACTTAGCATTTACCATAAACTGCTGATGTGTAGCGCGATGTCAAGACATTAGAATTGACATATTAAGCTCAGCTTCTTTCTTGATGAAACTTCCTCCACTTCATGATTTTGAAAATCAGAACCATGTATCTTCACATATACCAGAACTACATGTGACATCATAACCAGAAAGATCCTCCTAATTAGGTTACCACTACTAAGCTTAAGAGATAACTTATCAAGATTTTCACTCCCGCATGAAAGATTTGACAGTGATACTCTTTTGCTTTGGCTCCACCCTCTTCTTTCACCATCAAGAACATTGATAAAGAAGGAATCAACTTTCTGTACAGATTGGTCTTCAATACCTGATATGAAATATATTATTCTTCTGCCGAGGAGACCAAACTCTAAAGTCTTTCCAAGAAAATACCTGCCAAAAGTCTCACCACAAGAAACAACCAGGGTAGCATCAGATACCATGCAGCGGAACATACAACAACTCCTCAACAACCTTCAGGCACAACTCAATAATCCTTGCACACCATCACCATAAACCAAGGGCCAACAAATCAAACTCACAACAGCAGTACTCCTGATAACCACAGACAGGTCCAATACACAACCTGTCATGAAAAGTCCAACCTTTACTTCAAGGGATCATACAAACAACTATATGAACTGACCAAGTCCATAACTCAGCAAAACTATCTTCCTTGCTCATGAACTAGAAAGTATCTTCCCTAGATCTCATCCAGAAACAGACAGGATGCTTGCTCTGATACCAATTGAAATTCTGGTACAGATGTGTGATGTCAAGTGCAATGTCACAACATCCCAATCTGCTGTATGAACAAGGCAAGAACAGTAACAGAAAATCATAAATAACACAAGGATTTGTTCACCCAGTTCGGTCCAACAACCTACATCTGGGGGCATACCAAGCCAGGAAGGAAGTCCACTATTAGTAGCATCAAATTACAGACTCAACAAACCAGTTGACAATCTACCTAATTTAATCACTACCCAATGATCCTTCTACCTAAGTCCACCCTAGATAAGAGACTTCATCTCACTTCCAATCAACGCAATGATGTCTAGCAGTCAACATCTCCGTCACTGCATCAACAGCTTAATTTCCAAAAACTCTTCAAGCACATAGCCTTAGAAGACACACTACCATGACACCCCTTGGAGTTGCTTCAAAGCTTCCTCCAAGAACAATACAATACTCATTACCTACAGGTTTCTGAGTAACTACACAGTGACCATCTCACAACCCGAGTGGTTCACTTAGACAAAGCCCTAATGATCTACATCTTGGACCCGTACCTATTCTAGGTTACAAGCATTCAATTTATAACTTTCTACTAACTGGATTTGGGCCTTCAAATCACATCAAATCTTCTACTCCAAATCTGCAACAGATTCTGCTACTAAATAGATCTTCAATCAAATCTTCAATTAAATCTTCAATTAAATCTTCAATTATTATCATATCTTTCAGCCCTAAAAATAGTAACAAGATCTGCTCCACATTTGATTGTAACAGAATATATCTATTCCATGATATTCTCCTGCAATCTCTCAATCAGATCTTATCCTTAACAAACTTGCACACGCGCAACCCTAAAACTTACCAAACTGATGTTCTGTCATCTGATGTCATGACATCGGGTTTGACATCAACACAAAACTGCAACCCTTAAAAACTTAACATAACCAGAATGTTAACTAAACATAACATGGCTGTTAAAAACTCATGTTGAAACATCAACCATGACATCAACATTGTTTTACCAAAATTCTAGCAAACTACAAGAATTAACAAAATCTTTTCAAACACTCATGGGCCTCTAATAGAGTGTAAGACCCAATCCCTCTTTGAAACCAAAATAGTTTGGGCCTCAGTCATTGTATAAGATCCACAGTGTTTTCAAAAACCTCGGCGCGATCACCAGTTTAAAATAGAACCACATGGGCCTCTCCTTGAGTTGTAATCCCCATTCTTTTTCTTAAAATAATCTTTGGGCCTCTAATAGAGTGTAAGACCCAATCCCTTTTCTAACCAAAAACTTTTTGGGCCTCAGACATTATTTAAGTCCCTCCGCGTTAAAAAAATCTCGGCGCGATCGCCATTTTAAAACAAGAAAATCATCTGGGCCTACCCTTGTGTTGTAAGTCCCATTTATTTTCTTTAAATAATCTGTGGGCTTCTCCTTAAGTTGTAAGACCCAACCCTTGTTGTACATAAACCTCTTTGGGCCTCAGTCGTTGTATAAGTCCCGGTACAATATTCAAAACAACAGTGCAATCACTGTTAAACCTTGGGCCTCTCCTTGAGTATAAGCCCCACCAATCTTTTCAAAACAATTCACTTTTGATTTAGATTCAAATATTATTATCAAAACTTTCTTTAATTTCTTTGAACAACTAACAATACAGCATGGAAGCTTGCTCACCTGTAAGTTTTAACAATTTACATTTACTCGCTTTCATATATATAACTGTATTGTGGGAAGCTGCGCACTGTAAGTCTTCTTTCATCTCTTTTAAGTACATGTCATATATATATATATAAATGTATTGTGGGAAGCTGCGCATGATTAGTCTTCTTTCATACCTTTTAAAATACTTGTCATATATCAACTATATATATACTAGTATAGTTATTTAGAGTTTTCCCCGGTAACTAGGTCTAGAACTAGGTAAAGCCCTGTTGGTCACTCTTAAATACAAACAAAACTAGATCCCCCATAGGATCTCCAGATGCAGTCTTGCCTTCTCTTGGGCTTAAACAATATGGAACAAAGAGAAAAGCAGTATTCTTCGTGAACCTTTTCTCAGGCTGTCACTTTAGAAACTGTCAAAGAAATTCTACTCCCCATAGTTGATCTATTCTCGGTGAATAGTATCTCTTGAATTTCTTCAAATCACAGAACTTTCACTAAATGATCTATTCTCGATGAATAGTATTTCTTGAACTTTTCTTGGTTTGGGACCCACAGGCTTCCTAAAAGCATCCCCGCCTCCTCTTGGGCTTTGTACAAGGACCCTTCGGATTCTTAGAAGTTCGGATGCCTTATCTTGGGCTTAATACAAGGACCCTGACGACCTCTTAAAGGTATAAGACATAACTTAGTCATCCTTTGCTAGAGTAGTCTTTCCAGTGTCAGACCTCAGGCCACTTTAGGGTTGATTCTCATCCCTTAACGCCCGCGCCTCCTCTTGGGCATCGTACAAAAGATAAAACTCTTCCTCGCCAGTAGACTTGGACGGTCTAATCCCCTTGAGTCTCAAACACATTCTCAAGTTCCTTACAACTATAGGAAAAAACCTTGGGCATTCTGGATCGATCTCCAGCAGAAACTCAGTCTCTCTCATGAGAGTTCCCCAACCAGGGTCAACACTATCTTAAATCAGTACCTCAAGGTATCTGACATCTCAACTCTTTTGTAATCCTCAGTAAGAGTTGATCCCCACTTAGACCTGCCTTGGGATCTCAATTATCCCCGGCAAAAGATAGCCTCCTCTTAGGCTTTGTATAAGGACCTTTACTCAGCAGAAAGCTAGCCTCCTCTTAGGCTTTGTATAATGATCCTTCCTCAGCGAAGTCAGCCTCCTCTTGGGCTTTGTACAAATGATTCTCCCCAGCGGAGCTAACCTTTTCAGACTCTCTCGTTAAGTCAATCACCTTTTCAGACTCTCTCGTTGAGTCAATCACTTTTTAGACTCTCTTGTTGAGTCGATCACCTTTTCATACTCTCTTGTTGAGTCCACCCTTTTTTAGCCTCAATCATGGGCTTGGTACAAGACAGATAAAAACACTCTCTTGTTGAGTCAGACCCCTTTAGCCTCTATCTTAGGCTTTGTACAAGACATAAATCTCCCTCTCTTAAGCTTGGGACAAATATCTTCTCCCACAGAGTCATTTCCTCTCAGCCTTCCTTTAGGCTTTGAGGAATGATCTTCCCAAGAAGAGTCAAACTCATTTCAGCCTCCTCTTAGGCTTTGTATAATGATTTTCCCAGTAAGGCCAGTGATCAGTCACCATTTATGCTATGTATTTTGCGATTCAACTGTGAATAAATCAGGTAAACTGTGTGAATTTGAGTTTGTTTTAGTAGTTTTTAGGTGTGTTTTGATTTTATCTAATGTGTCATAAATTATGAGTTTCTCGAGGATATTTTATGCTTGTGGTATGTTAGCAGGTCAAATGCACAATTGGAAGCTTAGAGGGTCGAGCATTGGGTGTACGACCGAACCAAAGCGAGAAACCAAAGGACAAAGAATGAAAAATTGAAGATATGCTGCCAATACACGTAATGCTTTAGCTGTTACGCGTATGATCCCAGAGCTTACGCGTATGATACGCATTTCAGCAGAGGGATGATTTTTGGAGGATAAACAGGCCTTCTGCCAATACGCGTAT
The DNA here is from genome assembly GCA_022829125.1 of Lathyrus tuberosus. NCBI lineage: Eukaryota > Viridiplantae > Streptophyta > Magnoliopsida > Fabales > Fabaceae > Lathyrus > Lathyrus tuberosus. The sequence goes on along the minus strand of JALAZF010000910.1, from coordinate 692,258 downwards.
GAGTTTAGCCTTACGCGTATCAAGTTGCCTGCTCGCTCGCCATTACGCGTATCATGTGTGCCAATACGCGTATGGTGGCCCAAAATGGCTGAAAGCCCAATGTTGGAGTATTTAGCCGGAGAACGCGAATTTGCAAGGGTTCGACGATTTTTGGGAGCAAAATACAAGATTTGAAGGCTGGAAACTCAGATTTTCGCAAGGGATTCACATGTTCAAGAGTTTTCGGACGATTGAAGATTAATTCCTCGAGATAATTTGTAATGACAACATTTTCATCTATTATTTTCTTTTTCTTTATGAGTAGCTAAACCCCCCATTGCTAGGGGGGTGACCCTGAATCTTCATGTAATGGATTCGATTTTATCAATGCAATAACTATTTTATTCAGTAATTGTTGATTTGTTCTTAGTTCTTTACTTAATGCCTAAACCGTCGGAAAAACGGATTTTGAACCTTTACATGTAATTTTTGCTGGTCAGCGGTTATATGTTGATCTGACTAAGAACATTTGATAATAAATATTGCCTAGGACTAGGGATACTTTATCAAAACCGGAATTTCTTGATATATACAAACTTGATCATGAATGTAATTATCTACGGACATAGTAATTAGATTACATGATCAAAGATCTTTTCACTAAGGACTTAGGATTAGATAATCTAAAGAACCGGTACTCAAACGTTTTTGATTTTGTTATTGTATTTATAAATTGTAATCGTTGCATGAGGATTCATTCACCAAACCCTAGCAATTTACTCATATCGGATATCGTTCAACTATTTACTCGTTTTATTTAAATCTTAGTTATAAAAATTTTCAACCACCAAGACTTTTTGTTTAATTGAAAGTATTTTTAAATTCTGTATCGTCAAGCAGTCCTTGAGATTCGATACTTGGGATTTTTCCCTTTATTACTACAATAGGAAAAACAGTACACTTGCTATTTTTCCTATCATGTTTTTGGCGCCGTTGCCGGGGACTGCCAAAGATTATAGAGTTTAACAATTTTTCAATTAGAATTTTGTTGCTCTGCAACCAAAATTTTATTTTTGCTTAATTTATATTTTTCTTTTTATTGTTACTAATCTCTGTCTAATCTGTGAATGCGAGGTAAGGCCTCAGCTGATTTTCATTTTGACGCAGAACCAGAAAGAACTTTGCGCGCTAGGCTCAGACAAGCTAAAAGAGAAAAACTGGCAACATCTGACGCAGAACAAGTGATTGAAGAACACGTCTTGGTTTATTCTGAAGATTCTGATTCAGAAACAGATTCGCATCCAGAACCTGTTAATATGGCTGCAGATCCACCCCCCGCAGAAAGACTTCTGGGTGACTATGGCAGAGAGAATCATCCAGCAGTGCGGTTGACAATAGTTAACCAACCAGTCAATGTTGCCCATTTCCAGGTGCACCCGTCTACTATTCGTCAGTTGGAAAGTAAGCCTTTTGCAGGAAAGATTAATGAAGATGCAAACAAGCACCTACAGAGGTTCCTGACTATGGCCACCTCATTGAAAATTGAGGGGCATTCTGAAGAGGCAAAGAAGCTGGTTATGTTTCCGTTCACTTTATCAGAAGACGCTGAAGAGTGGTTTTATTCTTTACCTGCATGAAGTATTACTACTTGGCAACAGATGGAAACCGCTTTTCTGAATGAGTACTTTCCCGCTTCTGTGTATATCCGCAAGAGATATGACATCCTAAATTTTAAACAGAAGGACGGAGAGTCACTTGGAGATGCGTATAAAAGGTTCAAGAGGTGTTTAGTTGCATGTCCTACACATAATTTGGATGCAACTGAACAAATGCAAAATTTTGTAAATGGGCTGAAGATGAAAACTAAGCAACTCATTGATACAGCTGCTGGTGGCTCATCTAACTTTTCAACAGCCACTGGTATCAAAAAGATCATTGAAGCTATAGCTGTAAATGAGCATTTGGAACTATATGATCGTACTGTGAGTCAACCTGAAGGAAAAATTGACTTGAAACTGACAAATCAAGTAGCGAAGATGGAAGATCAGATTGCAGCTGAAGTGGATAGAAGATTGAAAGCTATGAATTTAGGTACTCAGACTGTAGCTCAAGTTCAACCAGTTCAGACTTTGATTTGTGAAATCTGTGGTGGACCGCACTTTGCCATGCATTGTGTTGCCACTGCGGAACAAGTTCAGGCTATTAATTACCTGAGGCAGAATAATCCATATTCAAATACATATAATCCGGGTTGGAAAAATCATCCTAATTTCTCCTGGAAGGATCAGCAGGGTAATGTTCAGAAGCAGGGACCTCCACAGCAACAACCACCGTACCAGCAACAGTATCAACCGCAACAACAACCTTTTCAGCAACATGTACCAAAGAAAGCAGATTGGGAGATTGCTATAGAAAAGATGGCTGCTCAGAGTGTTCAATTTCAGGAAGAAACCAGAAATAATCAGAGGAACACCAATGCTTCTATAAAAAATCTGGAAGTTCAACTAGGTCAGATAGCACAACAGCTAACGAGTTCTCAAGCACCAGGTACCTTACCTAGTGCAACAGTGCCAAATCCAAGGGATCACAGTAAAGTGAATGCTGTAACAACAAGAAGTGGGAAATCAGCTGAAATACCTGAAGAGAAATCTGAGGAGGAAGATAAATTACTTGAAGTGGATCTTGAAATCTTAGAAAACAAGAATCCACCTGAGGAAGAAGTGGTTCCACCACCTGTTGTAAAGGAGAAGCCCACCGAACCAAAACCCATCATAAAGCTTCCATTCCCACAAAGAAATAAGAAGAAGAAGCAAGATGAGAAAAATTTTCAGAAGTTTGTAGAGATGTTCAGGAAATTAGAGATCAACATTCCATTCTCTGAGGCACTTGAGCAGATGCCTATTTATGCCAAATTCATGAAGGACATCATCTCAAAAAAGCGCACCACTGACACTGACCCTGTTATACTAACTGAAACTTGCAGTGCTATTTTGCAGGGTATGAAGATTCCAGTGAAGAAGCCAGATAGAGGCTCAGTTACTATTCCGTGCACAATTGGAGATAGGTCCTTCAAAAGGGCACTAATTGATTTGGGGGCTAGTGTGAGCCTTATACCGTTGTTTATTTACAGGAAGCTAGGAATTGGAAGTGTTCAAGATACCAGAATGACACTCCAATTTGCAGATCATTCAGTTAAGAGACCATTTGGGGTAGTTGAAGATGTTCTTGTCAAAGTTGATAAATTTGTCTTTCCTGTTGATTGTGTGATTCTAGAAATGCCAGAAGATGAGGATATCCCTCTGATTCTGGGAAGGCCTTTCTGGAAACAGGTAGATGTATGATAGACATTGAGGGAGGTACCATAACCCTCAAAGTTTACGATGAAGAGCTGAAAATTGATGTTAGGAATACCATGAAACATAAAGAGGATATAGGTACAAACCACTCAGTGGAAGTGATTGATCAAATTGTGACCAGCACCATTCAAAGCAACTTCCCTAAATCACATTTAGAAAGAGTTATGAGTTTGTCAGCAAAAGAGATTGAGGACCATGATGATGAGAAAGAAAAAGAAGTTCTTGCTATGCTAGATGCACAACTACCTTGGTTGAAATCCAGACCACACCGGTGGGAGGATTTGAGAGCTTCACCAGAAACAGAGACTGAAAAAGGAAGTGAAACAGGTACAAGTTCTGAACTAAAACAATTACCTGTGAATCTTAAATATGTCTTTCTGGAATCGGGAACTAGATGTCCTGCTATTATTAACTCTGAGCTGAATGAAAAGGATGAAGAAAAGTTGATACAGGTCCTTAAGAAACACAAGAGTGCTATTGGGTGGACTATTGGGGATTTGAAGGGAATTAGTCCCACAGTATGCATGCATAAGATACTGATGAAGGATAATTAGAAACCAGTAGTACAACCCCAGAGGAGGTTAAATCCGGCAATGAAAGAAGTGGTACGAAAAGAGGTTGTAAAGTTGCTAGATGCAGGATTGATTTATCCCATTTCTGATAGTTCTTGGGTGAGTCCTGTGCATGTGGTACCAAAGAAAGGAGGAACCACAGTGGTTGTGAATGAAAAGAATGAACTGATTCCAACTCGTACAGTAACAGGTTGGCGAGTATGTATTGATTACAGGAGACTTAACACGACAACAAGGAAGGATCATTTTCCCCTTCCTTTTATTGATCAGATGTTAGAGAGACTTGCAGTCACGAGTACTATTGTTTTTTGGATGGATACTCTGGGTACAATCAGATTGCTGTAGCCCCAGAAGATCAGGAGAAGACCGCATTTACATGCCCTTATGGTATTTTTGCCTACCGACGGATGCCATTTGGGCTATGCAATGCCCCAGCTACTTTTCAGAGGTGTATGACATCCATATTCGCCGATATGCTTGAAAAGCATATGGAGGTGTTTATGGATGACTTTTCTGTTTTTGGTTCTTCTTTTGATCATTGATTAGCTAACTTGTCTCTTGTTTTGCAAAGATGCCAGGAAACTAACCTTATTCTCAACTGGGAGAAATGTCATTTTATGGTACAGGAAGGTATCGTGCTAGGACACAAAATTTCCCGCAAGGGAATTGAAGTGGACAAAGCAAAAGTTGAGGTGATAGCTAACCTCCCACCTCCTGTGAATGAAAAAGGGATAAGGAGTTTCGTGGGACATGCAGGTTTTTATCGCAGGTTTATCAGAGACTTCTCAAAAGTTGCCAAACCATTGACTGATTTGCTTGTCAAAGACAAGCCGTTTAATTTTGATGATAATTGTAAGGTAGCTTTTGAGACGCTAAAGAGTAAGTTGATTACTGCTCCTGTTGTAATTGCCCCCGATTGGTCTCTACCTTTCGAAATTATGTGCAATGCAAGTGACATTGTTGTGGGGGCTGTCTTAGGACAAAGGAAGGACAAATTATTGCATGTCATTTATTATGCTAGTCATGTCCTTAACCCGGCCCAAATGAATTATGCAACTACCGAAAAGGAGTTGTTGGCCGTAGTTTATGCTTTTGACAAATTCAGGTCATATCTACTTGGTTCTAAAGTTATTGTGTATACTGATCATGCTGCTTTAAAGTGTTTGTTTGCTAAGCAGGAATCAAAACCAAGGCTGTTGAGATGGATACTCCTCCTCCAGGAATTCGACTTGGAGATCAAGGATAAAAAGGGGTGTGAGAATACGGTTGCGGCCACTTGTCTCGCATGTCCCCAATAAAAGAAACTGAGGAGGAGCACCCCATTCAAGATACATTTGCTGATGAGAGAATACTTGCTGTTACTGGTGTACCATGGTTTGCTGACTATGCAAACTATGTGGTAGGTGGGGTGATACCTGATGATTTTAATTCTCACCAAAAGAAAAAGTTTCTTTATGATTGCAAGTTGTATCTGTGGGATGACCCATTCTTGTATAAAAGGGGAGTGGATGAATTGATCAGAAGATGTGTGCCAGAAGGTGAGCAGAGAGATATACTAAAAGCTTGTCATGATTCGGAGTATGGAGGGAATTTTAGTGGAGATAGGACAGCGGCAAAAGTCCTCCAGTCTGGGTTGTATTGGCCCACCTTATTCAAGGACGCTCACTATCTAGTCCGAGAATGTGATAGATGTCAAAGAATTGGTAATATCTCCAGAAGGAACCAGATGCCTCAAAATTCTATGCTAGAGGTAGAGTTGCTCGATGTGTGGGGTATTGATTTTATGGGACCGTTCCCACCATCTTTCGGCAAGAATTATATACTGGTTGCGGTAGATTATGTGTCAAAGTGGGTCGAAGCTGTAGCACTGCCTACTAATGATGCTAAAGTGGTGGTGAATTTCCTGAGGCATAACATTTTCTCCAGGTTTGGGGTACCAAGGGCGTTAATTAGTGATGAAGGTACTCATTTTCTGAATAAATTGATGGAGAATTTGTTAAAGAAGTACAATGTGAAGCATAAGATAGCCACACCGTATCACCCCCAAACGAGTGGACAAGTTGAAGTTTCTAACAGGCAAATAAAGCAAATTCTCGAAAAGACTGTTAGTGTGTCTCGAAAAGATTGGTCTGTGAAGTTAGATGATGCACTGTGGGCATACAGGACAGCTTTCAAGACACCAATAGGTATGTCTCCTTATCAACTTGTGTATGGTAAAGCCTGTCATTTACCACTCGAACTCGAGCACAAAGCTTTTTGGGCTTCCAAATTCCTGAACTGTGATCTTCTGAAAGCTGGTAAATCCCGAACGCTTCAACTTCATGAGTTGGAGGAGTTTAGGAATCAAGCTTATGAGAATGCCAAGATTTATAAAGAAAACACGAAAAAATGGCATGATCAGAAGATCCAGAAGAAGGAATTTTGGGAAGGACAGTTGGTGTTGTTGTTTAATTCCAGGTTGAAGTTGTTCCCTGGTATGCTGAAGTCAAGATGGTCTGGTCCGTTCATCATTCACAAGGTGTTCCCTCATGGAGCCATAGAACTCAAGAATGAGAAAAATGGGGATACCTTCAAGGTTAATGGACATAGATTAAAACCTTATTATCAAGGGCAAGGAGGACCAATAGAAGAGGTTAAGCTCATCTGAGCATGAGGTAACCCGTCGAGCCATGCGACGTTAAACGAAGCGCTGCTTGGGAGGCAACCCAAGGGAGTTTTTGTTTTATTTTAATTGTGTCCGCGTAATTTTATTTTGATTTTAAAATTGTTGGTTTGAGTTTCATGTCTTTTGAGTCAAGTTTCATCAAGGGAAGGCCTTGGAAAAAGGTGGACTTGGAAAAATCTTGAAAAAGACAAATTTTTGAAAAAAATCACATGTCCACTGCCAATACGCGTAAGGTGTAAATGATACGCGTATTGGTGTGAAAAATGAGGGTTCCCTGGTGAAACGCGTAACATACGCGTATTAGATCCATACGTGATCTGGTTACGCGTATTGAAACACAATACGCGTATGGCTGCCTGAGGATGCGCGTACCATCTGTCAATACGTGATCTGTTACGCAAACTTGAAATTCTCACTGCGTTTTAGAGCGTACCATACGCGTAGCAGCCCTTCATACGCGTATTGGTTTTTCGTTCAGGTATATATTTCTTTTCCGTACTTTTGTGTCATTTTTCTGTCTTTCCCTTACGTAAAATTTGCGTATCTCTCTGTCAAATTTTTTCTTTCTGTTCTTCTCTTAGATTCTCACAGGTTTACAGTATGTCCCAATCTTCTGAAGATGTTTAACTTTTTCGTACTTCTGCACATGAAGAGAGATACGAGCAGATTCGATCTCGCAAGATCGTGGAAGAAAAACATTGGGCTTATCAAGATGAAACTTTTCCAGAAATGTCTGAGATCCTGAAGAGACAAAAATTACTTTTTCTCAATGATAAGATCCGTGCTGTTGCAAAAGAATTGATTTGGGAATTTTATGCAAACGCCCAACAAATCGATTCTGATGAAGAAGACCCAACGCAGAATGAAGCTTATGTTTCGTGGGTTAGGGGTAAGGTTGTGAAATTTGACTGGAAAACAATCAACAGTGTCCTTAAGTCCAAATTTCATGATTCGTCCTGCCCTTTTTCTCACTTTAGACTCTCGGACAAGAACAGGTGGCCTTATGAAGATATAAAAAATCTGATTGCAAGGCCAGGTTGTAGTTGGGTCTCGTCGTCCAAGATTTCACCGTCTAAGATTATGGTTGTGGACTTAGCACCGATTCCGAAAGCTCTGGCCTATTTTATTCATCATAATCTCAACACTAATAGTAGTGGTTCAGAGCTAATCACTGAGCATGCTTTGCTCATGTATCATTTTCTTCAGAAGAAGCGAGTGTGTATTGGGGAGATCATTGCGAATAATATGAATGAGATGGCTCAATCTCTGAAGAAATCCTTAGGACATGCTACAGTTATCTATATTCTGTGCAAGAAGGCGGGGGTGACCGACCTGACGGGAGATATGTTGTTGAGACCAGCTGCCCCTTTGAATGAGTATTGGATGAAGGAGAGGACGAGTACTACTGATCAGCCGCGACCTCTAAGAAGAGAGCATGACCATGAGGCCAGTGGCAGTGGTGCACCTAGATCTGAGATACATACTGTCCCACCACCTCCTGCCTTTGATGAGGACTCCTTCAACCACCGTTTGAGGATGTCCACCTTTTGCACGCTGCAGGAGTTCAGCTATATGTACGGGCTTCCGGGTAGACATCTGACACATCAGAAGGATATGTAGGAGGCTGCTCAGCGTTTTAGAGACTGGTACAGCGGTGAGCCACCAGCACCTCATCATGGGCAGTTCACCTTTCCTGGGTGGATGCATCCTGTTCAGATTGGAGGTTTAATGCCTCAACCATCGCGCCAACCGACTCAGCCACCTCAGCCTCAGCAGTCCACACCACAGCCGCATCATCAGAGTCCGTACCGACCTCATCAGCATCAGACACCCCCATAGCGATCGGAGGAGATGACACCGGTCACTGCCTTTGTCCATGGGCAATTACATATTGAGCCGACTGACCTCATAGACTTTGACGCTGAGATGCAGGATAGAGATGATGGAGCAGAGTTCTGAGTGATTGCTTTGAGCTCTTTTCTTTTTAGTAGCACTTTTATTTTTATTCGTATTTGTACTTTCTAGTATTTATATTTGGTGTACTTCAATTTTTATTTTTGTTGTACTCTTAAGTGCCCATTTTCGGGTTTGTTTTTCTAATTTAATGAATTTTGGTTTGCATACAGTTTCTTGAGTTATTCCAGTTGATATTGTATGATTGCTAGCTATATTGGATGAGTCTGATGACTTTCACAACCTATCTTCTTGTCCTCGCATAAAGTCACCCTGATGGTTTGATACTGCTGTTTATGATCGGACGCACTGATGAAATAAAGTGTTAAAACCAGGAGCCAAAGAGACTTGATCAAGGAGACACTGTTGAAGCTGTCAGTTTTACCTATCCTGGTGAGAGAAGAAAAAGCCAAACACATATATCATCATGAGAGAAATATCAGGTATGACTTTATCTATCATAGTTTGCGTCCGTTCTTTTTGAACATTAACTGTATGAGTACACACACTGAGGCAATTCTTTTGTTTATCACCTAGAGCCTTTCTAGCCATCCCGTTATAATTATTATCCTTCGTTCACCCCATTTGAGCCTGTATCCTTTGTTTTTTTACCTTACCCATTATTATTAACCCATTGGCCAAGTATTTTTCCCTACCCTATTCAGAGTATGTGTAATTCTTTTGAGATCTATGTTCAATTTTAAGTTTGGGGTTGCTTTTGGAATAGCAACATTTAAGTTTGGGGTAGCTTTGCAGTTGAAAGTAAAACACGGTGAGTCAAAAAACACGCATGATTAGTCTTTTTTCATACCTTTTAAAATACTTGTCATATATCAACTATATATATACTAGTATAGTTATTTAGAGTTTTCCCCGGTAACTAGGTATAGAACTAGGTAAAGCCCTGTTGGTCACTCTTAAATACAAACAAAACTAGATCCCCCATAGGATCTCCAGATGCAGTCTTGCCTTCTCTTAGGCTTAAACAATATGGAACAAAGAGAAAAGCAGTATTCTTCGTGAACCTTTTCTCAGGCTGCCACTTTAGAAATTGTCAAAGAAATTCTACTCCCCAGAGTTGATCTATTCTCGGTGAATAGTATCTCTTGAATTTCTTCAAATTACAGAACTTTCACTAAATGATCTATTCTCAGTGAATAGTATTTCTTGAACTTTTCTTGGTTTGGGACCCACAGGCTTCCTAAAAGCATCCCCGCCTCCTCTTGGGCTTTGTACAAGGACCCTTCGGATTCTTAGAAGTTCGGATGCCTTATCTTGGGCTTAATACAAGGACCCTGACGACCTCTTAAAGGTATAAGACATAACTTAGTCATCCTTTGCTAGAGTAGTCTTTCCAGTGTCAGACCTCAGGCCACTTTAGGGTTGATTCCCATCCCTTAACGCCCGCGCCTCCTCTTGGGCATCGTACAAAAGATAAAACTCTTCCTCGCCAGTAGACTTGGACGGTCTAATCCCCTTGAGTCTCAAACACATTCTCAAGTTCCTTACAACTATAGGAAAAAACCTTGGGCATTCTGGATCGATCTCCAGCAGAAACTCAGTCTCTCTCATGAGAGTTCCCCAACCAGGGTCAACACTATCTTAAATCAGTACCTCAAGGTATCTGACATCTCAACTCTTTTGTAATCCTCAGTAAGATTTGATCCCCACTTAGACCTGCCTTGGGATCTCAATTATCCCCGGCAAAAGATAGCCTCCTCTTAGGCTTTGTATAAGGACCTTTCCTCAGTAGAAAGCTAGCCTCCTCTTAGGCTTTGTATAATGATCCTTCCTCAGCGAAGTCAGCCTCCTCTTGGGCTTTGTACAAATGATTCTCCCCAGCGGAGCTAACCTTTTCAAACTCTCTCGTTAAGTCAATCACCTTTTCAGACTCTCTCGTTGAGTCAATCACTTTTTAGACTCTCTTGTTGAGTCGATCACCTTTTCAGACTCTCTTGTTCAGTCCACCCTTTTTTAGCCTCAATCATGGGCTTGGTACAGGACAGATAAAAACACTCTCTTGTTGAGTCAGACCCCTTTAGCCTCTATCTTGGGCTTTGTACAAGACATAAATCTCCCTCTCTTAAGCTTGGGACAAATATCTTCTCCCACTGAGTCATTTCCTCCCAGCCTTCCTTTAGGCTTTGAGGAATGATCTTCCCCAAGAAGAGTCAAACTCATTTTAGCCTCCTCTTAGGCTTTGTATAATGATTTTCCCAGTAAGGCCAGTGATCAGTCACCATTTATGCTATGTATTTTGCGATTCAACTGTGAATAAATCAGGTAAACTGTGTGAATTTGAGTTTGTTTTAGTAGTTTTTAGGTGTGTTTTGATTTTATCTAATGTGTCATAAATTATGAGTTTCTCGAGGATATTTTACGCTTGTGGTATGTTAGCAGGTCAAATGCACAATTGGAAGCTTAGAGGGTCGAGCATTGGGTGTACGACCGAACCAAAGCGAGAAACCAAAGGACAAAGAATGAAAAATTGAAGATATGCTGCCAATACGCGTAATGCTTTAGCTGTTACGCGTATGATCCCAGAGCTTACGCGTATGATACGCATTTCAGCAGAGGGATGATTTTTGGAGGATAAACAGGCCTTCTGCCAATACGCGTATGAGTTTAGCCTTACGCGTATCAAGTTGCCTGCTCGCTCGCCATTACGCGTATCATGTGTGCCAATACGCGTATGGTGGCCCAAAATGGCTGAAAGCCCAATGTTGGAGTATTTAGCCGGAGAACGCGAATTTGCAAGGGTTCGACGATTTTTGGGAGCAAAATACAAGATTTGAAGGCTGGAAACTCAGATTTTCGCAAGGGATTCACATGTTCAAGAGTTTTCGGACGATTGAAGATTAATTCCTCGAGATAATTTGTAATGACAACATTTTCATCTATTATTTTCTTTTTCTTTATGAGTAGCTAAACCCCCCATTGCTAGGGGGTGACCCTGAATCTTCATGTAATGGATTCGATTTTATCAATGCAATAACTATTTTATTCAGTAATTGTTGATTTGTTCTTAGTTCTTTACTTAATGCCTAAACCGTCGGAAAAACGGATTTTGAACATTTACATGTAATTTTTGCTGGTCAGCGGTTATATGTTGATCTGACTAAGAACATTTGATAATAAATATTGCCTAGGACTAGGGATACTTTATCAAAACCGGAATTTCTTGATATATACAAACTTGATCATGAATGTAATTATCTACGGACATAGTAATTAGATTACATGATCAAAGATCTTTTCACTAAGGACTTAGGATTAGATAATCTAAAGAACCGGTACTCAAACGTTTTTGATTTTGTTATTTCATTTATAAATTGTAATCGTTGCATGAGGATTCATTCACCAAACCCTAGCAATTTACTCATATCGGATATCGTTCAACTATTTACTCATTTTATTTAAATCTTAGTTATAAAAATTTTCAACCACCAAGAATTTTTGTTTAATTGAAAGTATTTTTAAACTATGTATCGTAAAGCAGTCCTTGAGATTCGATACTTGGGATTTTTCCCTTTATTACTACAATAGGCAAAATAGTACACTTGCTATTTTTCCTATTAGCCAGCTTCAATCTTGGGCTTTATACAAGACACATAAATATATCCTCACCAGTTAAACTTCTCATTTTAGCCTCAATCTTGGGCTTTGTACAAGACATATACAAACCTCCCCGGCGGAGTCAAAATTCTTTTAGCCTCAATCTTGGCCTTTGTGCAAGACAGATAGAATATTTTCCCCCTGAATAGTCAAACTTCCAGCCTCCTCTTAGTCTTTGTATAAGGAAATCCCCTAGTCGAGTCAATCACCCCTTAGCTTCAACCTTGGGCTTTGATCAAGGCATACAAAAATCAACAACCCTTCTTTAGAGATGACAAGTTCTCTCTCAGTCAAACCTTTAGCTTCAATCTTGGGCTTTGAACAAGACACAAACAACCTTTTAGTTTCAATCTTGGGCTTTGAACAAGATACCAAAATATCTTTTTCCTCCCATAGAATAGGAGGAACTACGATTGCTCTGATTTCCCTGTTTCGTTTAAACAGGAATACGTAGGCATAAGATTGCGAAATCTTAGCAAGCATACTAATAAAAAACTTTAGGTCCAGTACCTTCACATCAAAACTTAGGTCCAGTACCTTACCAAAAACATCGGGAAAACCCAAACATCAACAAAAACTCACTCACTCACTCATAGTTTCCCAACCTATTAACAGATAAACACTATCAATTACAAAGTGAGACCTAAAGCTAAGATTTTGTGGATAACCACATATAAGATGGGTAACTGACAACTCCCCATTGTATAACCTGACCCCGACTCCCCGAATCTCTTTAAAGCGTTTGTTCAGTTAAACATTCGCGTGCAAGGTTAGTTTTAGATAGCTTCCATTTCCCTTCCAGCTTCACGGGATAAATAAGAAATCAGAAAGTAGCACCCCCTCCTACCATTGCGGTGAGGAAAACCCAGCGATAAGGTGGTCACGTCACCGACAAAAATCGCTCGCTACAGTAAAATGGCGACTCTGTTGGGGAGTCATTGACTGTTAGGATTAAGGATTATAGCTCTTAAGAGGTCTAGGATGTTAGTTTTAGGATAAATATATATCGCTTTTCCTAATTGATATCCGTGTTTATTTTTTCTGCTAATGGGACTGCGGGTGATGCTGCATCTGGAAAGATTGAGTATACAGCTAAGATAAGTGATGGCACTAGATGGGTAATCTTTCAGGGAGTGACTCCCAAATAAGAGACCTCGGTCGACCATCGAATCAGTGGAGACACCCTTTGCGGATTCAATGCCTATACGACTTCGGTTGTTGAAAGCAGATTGTTCGATTGTGGTTGTCCATGAAACTGACGATTTAGTAGGCTGAGACATTGTTACTATTTTGTAGTGCGGATCTAGCGGAAATAGTTGTCACGCGATACTACCATCATTTGAGATTACTCTAAGATACTGCAGCTCACTCAGGTGAACCAGCCTGCTGTTGTTATCCCAAGAGGGGTCAATGATTTTGAGGACAGGCAAAAAAAATCACCAGTACAACCTTTGGGAATGGGTAGAGCCATGACTTCAGGACACTGAACCTTTGACCCTATGTTTTTTCTATGTTTTTGTGTGTTGCATTCATACATTCATAAAAAACATTAAACAAAGAAAATATTCTTTTCTACTCTCTCTTTTTCAAATTAAACTAAGACAATGATTGCAAATATCAGAGAAAGGAGATTGCATTATGGATTTCGGTAGAAGGAAGACTAACAAGAACACCTTCAAGGTTCTAAAACTAGAGGATTTGAGAGGGTTGGCAAGGATGATCACCAACCCTGATGCTTTCAGAGCTAAGTACGGAGGATTGCTGTCTCTGTTAAGGTTCTATGTAATTGAAGGAATACTGTCTATGCTCATTCAGTTTTAGGATCCGGTTTATCACTGTTTCACATTCCTAGATTATCAACTAGCACTAACGCTGGAGGAGTATTCTCACCTGACTGATTTACCCATCACTGACCAAGCTCCCTTTTCTGGACTGAAAGAAATTCCAAAGGATCAAACCATTGCAAGAGCAATCTATTTGGACAAGTCAGAAGTCAGGACTCACATGACCACTAAGGGTGGAATTCAAGGTTTGCCAGCCAAGTTTTTGATAAAGAAGGCTCTATACTTTGCTAGTATAGTGAACGTAATTGCTTTCGAGAGCATCTTTGTCTTACTCACCTATGGGTTTCCCAATATTGATGACTTTGTTGATATCAATGTCATTAATATTTTTATGATTGGAAACCCCGTACTGACCTTGCTCGCAGATGCTTATCATTATGTACACTTGAGGAATTTGTATAGCGGAGGAATGATCACATGTTGTGTACCCCTGCTATACAAATGGTTTACTTCCCATTTACCCAAGTCTGCTGCATTTTGGGATTATAAGAGTACTTTACGTTGGTCGCAGAGAATCATGTCTCTTACCAACTCTGACATCGATTGGTACAATCGAATCTATGACGGGATCAGAATCATTGACTGTTGTGGAAACTTCCCTAATGTACCCCTTATAGGAATTCAAGGAGGAATCAATTATCATCCAGTTTTAGTTCGTCGTCAATTTGGATACCCGAAGAGACATGTCCCGCGTAATGTTCACCTGGAAGGTCTTTTCTTCAAGGAAGGAGAAAATGACAGGGCACTAAAGACAGAAATAGTACATGCCTGGAAACATGTTCACCAGAAAGGAAGAGAGTCTTTAGGAAAATCGGACTGTGTCTCTGTGGAACCTATCTCCACTGGGTACAAACTAGAGCTCTCAAACTGAGGATGCCTTACCCTCGTCAGGAAGTTCTTCCGTTAAAGGAATCTGTCCTTTATTTTATGTCAGATACGGAAAAACTTCAGGTTACTCTCAACAAAGTTCAACAGGAGAAGAAGTCTTGGAAGAACAAGTACCGTATTCTCAATGTGGAGTGTAACAAAATACATCATTTTTTAAAAGAAAAAGATGCTCTGATTGAGATTTTAGAGCAACATGCTGTAGAAAATCAAGAAGACCAAAGGAATTTGCTCGCTCCTTTCACTTGGCAAAGGAATGACAACCCGGCAAAGGCTCGAGAGCCCCGGTCAGAGAGGACTCAGGATCCATAAGCTTAGATTTTCCCTTTTTCAGCACTTTGAAAATTACTGTATTTCCATTTCCGCAATCTTTGAATTCAATAAAACGGGGTCCCCCCATTGTATGATATTTGCAATCTAATTGTCAGAGTTTCTTTTGATTAAACAAAAAAGTTATTAATATAATCATTGCATTCATCATTCTCACATAACGCATTCTTATTACCTATGAATTTCACGTTTGTGTCTCGATTTTAGAGTCAAACTGTCTCATTCGTACAATACTCGGGCCAATCAACAGAAAAAGATGGATAATCTCGAGGAAGAGAACAAAGAGTTGAGAGAAGAACTCAACGCTCTGAAAGAAGATCTGAGAAAGCTTCATAATAACATGCAAGCTCTGGCAGCAGCTCAGATTCAAAGGACTGTGATCTCAGAGATCACATCGACGCCCATAGTGGAGAAGTATGATCCTCGGTATAACATGCCTAAAGATCGTCCCTAGGGCATTCCTATTAACTATATCCCAGAAGGATATGTTCCGCCGATCACGGAAGATCCGGAAACTACAACAGGAACCGCTGGGCCTGAAGGTTACAAACTTCGGGAAAATGAAGATGCCAGGGGCATGACAACAACTCCTGAAGGTTACAAACTTCTAGAAGCACCATGACTCACTACCGTAATGACTATACCACCACCCATGGTACACACTGTCCCGGAAGGACAGATTTTCCAGATACCGTCTGGTGGAAACGAAAGTATGAACGACAGAATGAGGGAATTCCAGGAACAGTTCTTGGAGATACAGAAGGAACTGCAAGCCATTCACGGTCTGGATCTATTTGGAAAGGACGCCGCAGACCTTTGTCTGGTCCCCAATGTGAAAGTTCCGCACAAATTCAAGGTGCCAGAATTTGAAAAGTACAAGGGTAACTCTTGCCCTCAAAGTCATTTGGTGATGTACGCTCAGAGGATGTCAACTCAGACAGAGAACCAACAGCTATTGATCCACTATTTCCAAGATAGTTTAACCAGTGTCGCATTCAAATGGTACATGGGGTTAAACTGCACTAAGATCGTCACTTTCCAAGATCTTGGCGCCGCCTTCGTTCAGCAGTATAAGTATAATCTGGACATGGCACCACACAGAGATCAAATCAGAGCAATTTTACAGAAGGACAAGGAAATCTTTAAGGAATATACTCAGAGATGGCGTGAAATTGCCGCCTAGATTTGTCCACCTCTTGAGGAAAGAGAGATGACAAAGATCTTCTTGAAAACCTTGAGCTCATTTTACTATGACAGAATGGTCGCCAGTGCGCCCAGTGACTTCACTGAGATGGTGGGCATGGGAGTTCGTCTAGAAGAAGCAGTCCGAGAAGGACGTTTGGTCAAAGATGCAGGACCATCAAGCAGTACCAAAAGATACGGTAGTGCTCTCCCTAAGAAAAAAGAGCAAGATATTGGTAATATCTCTCTCGGAAAGCAAAGGCGACGATACCAACCAGTAGCAGCGATAACTCCTGCTATCAACCCTGCGCCTATTCCTACGTATCAACCTCAGGTTGCTCAAAGCCAACCAATTCAACAACAATATCAGCAAAGGACACAACTGCCTCTTCAGCAGGCTCGTCCTCAATACAACAACAATCGTACGACAAGACTGCCAGGGTTCGACCCTATACCCATGTTATACCCAAAACTGTTTCCATGACTACTGGTCAAAGGGCACGTCCAAACCAGGCCTCCTCTTGTAATACCGGAGAATCCGCCTTTTTGGTTCAAAGCGGATCAGACTTGTCCTTATCATCAAGGAGGACCAGGACATAACATAGAAAACTGTCTCAGCTTCAAATCCAACGTACAAAGCTTGTTAGGAGCGGGGTCTTATCCTTCAAGGATATAAATCCTAATGTTCAGACAAACCCGCTGCCTCAACACGAGAAAGCTGCGATAAATTTGATAGAAGAAGAGCCTAAGCATAACTATCAAATTCATGATGTACTCTTATTGGGAACCAACCTGGTCAAGATGCATTGCAGACAGAGTGGATATGGTCATGTACCGTCTCATAACTATCACCAGCGTGATATCTGCTCTAAGAACAATCAAGGGTGTTCTGTGGTGCAATCAGCTCTACAGGAACAGATGGATCTCGGATGGATCCAGGATCACCAAATTCGTGAAGTCAACATGACTTATACAAATTCCAATATTATCCAGAACCACGACATCCATGCGATGAATGTCAACTTGGTGGCAATACACTCAAGGCAAAGCCAACATCATAATCTGCCATGGCACGATTACGATTCCTGTCTGACATGCTCGGTAAACAATCAGGGATACTCTTTTGTACAAAAGGTCCTCCAGCGTCAGATGGATCTTGGATGGATTCAGGGTTACCGCGATAGAAGTCATTATCAAGTGAATATGATTCAAATCTTTGATATTCGCTTGATGAATACCAACTTGGTAGAGTTACACGCTACACAAGTCTAGCTCAGTTTTCTGACTTCACATGATTATCATAACTGTAAAGTATGTCGTGAGAGTGACCAAGGATGTGCGCTCGTTCAAAGGACTCTGCAACACTTGTTAAACCACTGGTGGCTTTCGATCTATCTAGACGAAGACATGCAACAAGTCAGTATGATTAATGGGAACCCTACTAGGCATCAAAGTCAGGATGTTTGATCAATGGAAACGAATCTAGTGAGGTTACACTGCATACAGAACGGACGTGGCCGAGTGCCACCACACAACTATAAACACTATAGAGTTTGCTCTGAAGATAATCAAGGATGTTACCTCGTGCGAGCAAACCTTCAGAGTCAGTTGGACCACAAAGAGATTCGACCGTGTCCAAGTTCTGGGTCAATCAATTTGATGCCACACTATTTCACTGATCGAATCAAGGACGTTGTTATAATCTCTGATCATAAGAGGACTAAGGATGTTTGTACCATCACCCCTTTACTTGACGAATCGAAAGTTCCCAACCAGGAAATGATTGAAATTACTTACAATGGTCAGAAGAATCAGAAGGCTCCTGTAGTTATCTATCTACCAGGACCGTTACCGTATGAATCAACTAAGGTTATCCCTTACAAATACGATGCAAAAACAATTGAGAATGGAAAGGAAATTCCATTACCCTCCGCCGTGAATATTGCAGACATCAGTCGAGTAACACGGAGCGGTCGAATCTTCAACCAAGGAGTTGGAGGACCTACTAGAGAAAAGGAACCTCAAACGGAAGTTCCTGATCAACCAGTCGGCCAGTCTAGTGATCCCGACCTTTCAAAGAACAACGATGAGATGCTGAAGCTCATCCAGAAGAGTGAATACAACATTGTTGATCAACTGTTGCAAACTCCTTCAAAAATCTCCGTGATATCTCTTTTACTCAGTTCCGAAGTTCATAGAGAAGCTCTACAGAAAGTCTTAGAGCAAGCCTTTGTGGAACAAGATGTAACAATCAGGCAATTCGACAGCATCATCTCCAACATCACTTCCTGCAACAACTTAGGATTTAGTGATGAGGAACTGTCGGAAGAGGGCCAAAATCATAACATGGCGCTAAATATTACAGTCAGCTGCCAGGAAGATGCTTTAGCCAGTGTACTGGTAGACACCGGATCAGCTCTAAATATGATGCCAAAGTCCACTCTAATGCGACTATCATTCAAAGGATCTCCGATGAGAGGCAGTGAGGTCATCGTCAAAGCATTTGATGGATCCTGGAAAACAGTTATCGGTGAAGTCGACCTTCCCATAACTATCGGTCCTCACACTTTCCAGGTCATGCACATCCAGGCAGCATAAAGTTGTTTGTTAGGAAGACCTTGGATACACGAGGCTGGGGCAGTCACTTCGACACTTCACCAGAAACTGAAGTTTGTTAAGAACGACCAACTAGTCACAGTCTGCGGAGAGCAAGCCTTGATCGTGAGTAACTTATCATCATCCACTTGTGTAGAACTAGAGGAGGTTGTTGGAACCCAGTTCCAAGCACTTTCGGTGAGCAATGACAACCAATCAGAAAGAGGAACCTCGATTTCCTCATACAAAGATGCTCTCGAAGTAATCAAGAGTCACAATGTGGAAGGATGGGGACAACATGTCATTCCTACGGATAACAAGATAAAGAAAGGTCTTGGTTTTTCCTCAACATGTACCCAGACTGCTACTAATAATGAAAGCTTTCATCCCATTCAGGACTTCTTCCACAGTGGGGGTTTCCTTCACCCAGTGTCTCAAGAAGTACATACCATCAACGAGGGAAGTTCCTTCGATACAGATGAAGAATGGAAGTCCTATCTTAATGAGGACGGTTATATTTCTCAGGAAGAGGTGCCTACACCATTTTGCTTTCTGGCACAGAGTCCGAGATATATACCAAGGCCAGACGTCAAAATGATATATGGAGATTGTGATCCGGAAGGATGCCGTACTCCACCAAATTCATTGGAGGAAGACACTCTGATGAAAGACAACTTTGACCACGACTATTATTGCCCAATGGATGGCCTGCCTATGTGGCAGCCTTACCCAGGAGACTCGGGGCAAGAGAGTCATCCGGACGATGTATATCAGCTGAGCATCATTGAAAAGAATACTTACGTCCCCACCATGTCATGGGATCAACACTTAGGGCATTCAGAAAACATCCAGCATGACGATGAATTTGTAAAGCTTGCCGGACTAGAATTCATCAACTACGTTTTTCCCGAAGTCAACGTCATCGAGAGGGGTGATTCCTTTGGTTCCAAAGAAGTGTGGGACACATTAGGACAACCGAGTGGAAGGTACGACTACTTGGTCAAGTACACCGCTCCCGAAAGCTCTCATATCAGGATCGAAGACATCCAGCCAACTGGATGGGGAGATTTACCTGAGAGTGCAAACACTGCGCAAAATACAGCTAAAGAATCGCCTTACGATAACTCTGCCTGGGAGACAGATTCCAATGATCATGCTCCACCAGAAATCAACGTTATTTCTGAAGACAAGCCAAGAAAGAAGGTACCAGACTTTGTGATTCACCGAGGAGTTCGTCGCCAATGGGTTGCTGTCAATGTTCCGAAAGTCGTTCATAAGTCTAAGTAATTGCCGTCTTTATCTTAACCTTTCACTCTGCCCAGGAGAAACAGATGTTTTAATAGGGCTCACTTTCTGTAAATGTACCTCTTCGCTTCTCCCAACACGACAGAGTTTTGTTTTATAGGGTTGTAGTTTCAAGAATCGACAAAATCATCAATAAAATAATGTCGTTCTGTAATTTCCGCATTTATTGTTGTTTTCTCTTTTTTCTTTTTCAGAAAATGTAATCCTAAAAAACAACAAATAATAAAAATAAGCAGTTTTCCAAAGAAAATACACTGCACACACTCTTGCATTCTCTCTATCTCTTCTAAAAATCAATCATCACGTCATGCAGATTGCTTGTTTTAAACCCCATTGAAACATACAATCCAATGCCTTCTCCCAACTTTGAATTCTCAGTATTTGAGGCTGAAGAAGAAGATGACGACGAAATTCCAAAAGAAATATCCCGATTACTCAGACAAGAGGAAAGGTCCATTGAACCTCACAAAGAGCCGTTGGAAGCGGTCAACTTAGGTTCAGAAGAAGAGAGAAAAGAAGTCAAGATCGAGGCACTGCTCAGTCCGACTGTCAAAGAAAGTTTGACAAAGCTTCTCAAAGAGTTTCTCGATGTATTCGCTTGGTCCTATCAGGATATGCCAGGGTTGGATATCAGCATCGTGGAACATCATCTACCGTTGAGATCAGAATGTCCGCCGATAAAACAAAGACTAAGAAGGACTCATCCAGACATGGCCATCAAAATCAAAGAGGAAGTACAAAAACAGATTGACGCGGGTTTCCTCGCCACATCAGAATATCCTCAATGGCTAGCCAACATAGTACTAGTTCCAAAAAAGGACGGAAAGGTCAGAATGTGTGTAGACTACAGGGATCTGAACAAAGCAAGTCCAAAGGATGACTTTCCCTTACCACACATTGACATGCTGGTAGACAGTACAACAAAATTCAAAGTCTTCTCCTTCATGGATGGATTCTCGAGCTATAATCAAATCAAAATGGCGCCGAAAGACATGGAGAAAACTTCATTCATCACCCCATGGGACACTTTTTGTTACAAGGTAATTCCGTTCGGTTTGAAGAACGCCGGGGCAACCTATCAAAGGGCCATGACTACTCTGTTTCATGACATGATACACAAAGAAATTGAGATATATGTCGATGATATGATTGCAAAATCTAAAACAGAAGAGGAGCATGTGACCCACCTGCTAAAACTATTCGAGCGGCTGAGAAAATACAAACTCCTCTTGAATCCCAATAAATGCACATTCGGTGTCCGTTCAGGGAAACTCTTAGGGTTCATCGTCAGCCAAAAAGGAATTGAGGTTGATCCTGATAAGGTCAAGGCCATTCAAGAAATACCTTCTCCAAAGACTGAGAAACAAGTCCGAGGATTTTTGGGACGTTTGAACTACATTTCCAGATTTATATTCCTCATGACCATGGTATGCGCACCGATTTTCAAATTACTCAAAAAGAATCAGGACTGTGTTTGGACAGAAGATTGCCAAATTGCCTTCAACAGTATCAAGGAATACCTGTTGAACCCACCGATTCTATCACCTCCAGTGGAAGGAAGACCACTGATCATTTACTTAACAGTCTTGAAGGACTCAATGGGTTGTGTACTTGGCCAACAAGACGAAACAAAAAGGAAAGAGTCTGCCATCTATTATTTGAGCAAGAAATTCACAGACTGTGAGACTCGGTACACTATGCTCGAGAAAACTTGTTGTGCTCTGGCTTGGGCAGCCAAGCGTCTTCGCCAGTATATGATTCGTCACACTACTTGGTTAATCTCCAAAATGGATCCAATCAAGTATGTCTTTGAAAAACCTGCTTTCACGGGAAGGATCGCTCGTTGGCAGATGTTGTTATCAGAATACGACATTGATTACCACACACAGAAAGCCGTTAAAGGAAGTGTTTTAGCCGATCATTTGGCTCATCAACCGATTGACGATTGTCATACCCCAAATTTTGACCACTAAGATTTCCCATCATGGTGCAAATCATCAGCACAATATGGATGCACCTTTGTACCTCATTAGTCTCCCCAAAGATGGGTGAGCATTCACTACAATCAAACTAGGGTTTCAAACCCTCTCAGAGCTCTTAGACAAAGGATCAATCAAGGAATGACATGATCTTCAACTTGTCTAGCCTCTCAAATATCCACAATGGATCAAGAGGACTCTCACTTCAAGGATTAAGCACAAGGCTGCTCCCTTCTAGGTGGATTAAGCTTCAAGATCGACTATGTCACCAAATTAGGGTTTTGGTTGACCAGGGCCTCCAGATGAAATTTTTCCTCTGGGCATGAGCCAATGCTTCAAAGTATATCCTAATACGCTCCATGGAACATCATAAACCCCATAATCAAGTCAATTTAGCCTCAGAGGATACATTTACCAGAAATCAGGAATTAGGGTTTCTTGACCTAATTCACCCCTAAGTTGACTTTTGGGACAAAACACGAGCCAAGGCCTCAAGAGAGGATTTGAGGGTCTCTAATAAACCACATTGATCCATTTGTAACAATGGATTGATCCAATAAGCTTGAGCAACAAGTTTCAATTTCATCTGAACCACAGTTAGGGTTTCACGGGAAAAGTCAACTGTACCTTTGACTTTTGACCCAGGCATGCTCCCAAACCTTGGGACACGATTCAATACACCCTATAACACCTATGGAACATGTCCATCAAGTTTGATTTATGTCAAGGGCTTGATTTCATAAAGGATCGCACAGTTTGGAATTCATTTGATAAAAACTCAACTGTGCCCAAAAGTCAAACTTTGACTTTTTGAGATTTTTCATAAAAATGGTTTTTTAACCCTAAAATGATGTTAATGTGTGATTGGAATCATCATTCATCAAGAAAAATCAAGAAAAGTGGGATAACTTGAAAAAGGGGTAACCATAAAAACTTAGAAAATTTTCTAAGTTATGAAATAAAGTGGCAAGGGTACCAACTTTGGAGGATCATAACTCCTAAACTACAAAGCCATTTTTCCCCATCCAAAGCTTGATTTGTAGCCCTCATGGCCCTCTACAAAAGTGTCAACTACACCTCATCCCAATTCATCATGGATTTTGAGTTATGGTTGGTTCAAAATGGCTAAAAACCTAAAATTGACATTTTTCAGCACTTAGCCAAAATCTGCCTTGTAATTTCAGCCTAATGTCCCAACTTCAAGGCTGTTTTTCTCCATGATCCAAGTTGAACCAGGTCTAGGGCCAAACATCAAAGTTGAAGTACGTCATCTCAGCTTTCCAGAAAGTCCTAGAACGTCCATGTAGCATACTCGAGCAAGGAGTTATGGATTTTACAAAAAGGCTTGCTGCAGCTGAATTTTTCAGGGCAGATTTGCACATTTCTTATGCCACACGAATTTTCAAGCCTTGTCATCATTTTGGACACATCTAAGGATCAAATATAAGGGGGATGATCTGATCCATGAGCCTCCCAAGTCCAAGGAATCAAAACTAGCATGCCAAAACCTAGAAATCCCTAAAAGAGGGACAAGACTCCAATTTTGGTTTGGAGCATTTAATGGATGCTTAGAGGTGGCATGAACCGAGCTTCCTCCAACTGAATTCAGTCAAGATTCATCCAACAACTAGGGAACCAAAGGCCTGTGCTTTAACCTCTAGTCAATGGCTAGAGGAGACTTGGATTCTCATTGGCCAACATTTGTCAAATCTCTGCTGCAGCCACCATTCACTATTGCTTGCAAAACAAACTTGCTCTAATATAAATAGAGCTCATTTGTGCTCAGTTTGAGTACACCAAAGCCATCAAACAGATGCTTTCCTCAAATTCTCTCTTTCACTCCAAAATGCCTTCTTTAGTAAGGAAATTCTGAGTTTTTGAGTTAGAGAGCATTTCCATCACATCTCATGATCCTAACACCTCATAAACATCATATGTAGGTGATCCAAACTCTCACAAGTGACCTATAACACCAACATCACAAAGTCACATCACAAAACCTCAAAATTGGACTTTTTTGCATTTTTCAAGCCATGTCTTGATTCAGTCACTTTCCAAACCAGATAAAACCTCAAACACACTCCAAATATCATCCTTGAACTGTCCCAAATGGTGCCACACATCTGGAACACCATTTGAGAGAGTTGGCATTTTGGCCACTTTTGCCCATTTTGCAAGAAAGTGCTCAAACTTGCTCCTGAGGTTTCCAGCTGATTCCAACCATCCTAAAAGCTTCTAAGAGGTCATTTGAGGGTGTCCAAAGCATCAAATCATTTATGGAACAAAGCACTTGGTAGGTTGCACAAAATCTCCAAAAAGGAGGTAAAATTCACAACTTGAATTCTTTGAATCATGTTTTCCTTTGTTGTCCACATACATGTATCATATTGAACAATTCTTGAAGCAAAAATGTAGTCCTTAATGT
Source organism: Lathyrus tuberosus (assembly GCA_022829125.1). Taxonomy (NCBI): domain Eukaryota; kingdom Viridiplantae; phylum Streptophyta; class Magnoliopsida; order Fabales; family Fabaceae; genus Lathyrus; species Lathyrus tuberosus. The sequence goes on along the minus strand of JALAZF010000910.1, from coordinate 667,573 downwards.
GTATGATGTGATCCTCTTACTGTTTGCACTTTAACATGTTTATATGTGGAGTTTATGTTGTTTTAAAATCACAGTTCAGTTCTGGTTTTTTGAATCGTGCATTTTTTATGTTACATTTCAGTATGTATGAATGGTACCATTGGATTCCTTGCAAAAAATCGGTCAAGATAGGTTTTTACGGATTTTAATTCCGATAAAAATTGAGAGAGTTACGCGCGTTGGAATTTTGGCGCGAAACGACGTCGAAAACTAACGTGCAGTTCTGGTTTTTCGATTCACGTGTTTTGTACGTTGAGTTTCAGTGTGTATGTGCGGTACCATTGGATTCCTTGCGAAAAATCAGTCAAGATAGGCTCTTGCGGATTTTAATTCCGTTAAAAATCGAGAGAGTTACGCGTGTTGGAAATTTGACGCGAAACGACGTCGAATTAACGGTCCAGTTCTGGTTTTTTAATTTGTGTGTTATGTACATTAAGTTTCAGTGTGCATGAGTAATACCATTGGATTCCTTGCGAAAAATCGGTCAAGACAGGCTCTTCCGGATCTTAATTCCGTTAAAAATCGAGAGAGTTACGCGTGTTGGAAATTTGACGAGAAACGATGTTTTAAATTAAGTGCAGTTCTGGTTTTTCGATTCGCGTATTTTGTACATCGAGTTTCAGTGAGTATGTGTGGTACCATTGGATTCCTTGTGAAAAATCGGTCAAGATAGGTACTTCCGGATTTTAATTCCGATAAAAATTGAGAGAGTTATGAGTGTTTGAAATTTGATAAAAAAGGTGTTAAAAACTAAAGTTTCAGTACTGGTTTTTTGCCCCATAAGAGATGTCGAAGATGATGTTGTGACATCTTTCCTCTTTTTCTTATTTTATTTTTAAAACTCAACCAATTCTTTTACAAGCAAAAATCATCATTTTCCAATTCATACCCCATAATATTTTAATCCACAAAAAATCACAAAAAAATATTATTTTTAGATTATTTTTAATATATTTAAAAATATTGTTTTAAATTGTTTTAAATGCTTTTAAAATGATTTCTTTTTCTTGATTTTTAAAACCAAAATGATTTTAAATATTCATGTGGATAAAATACTTTTTCATAAACCTTAATCATTGTTTATAACATGATTAATGGTTTTATTTGATATTTTTATCATTTTTTACTTGATTTTTCTTTGAAAAATGCCTTTAAAAAATGAAATTGGGGTTTTCTTTGATTTTCACCCTAACAAATCTTTTTTTAAAACACTTGGGCCTCTAATAAAGTGTAAGACCCAACCCTTTTTAACCAAAATATTTTGGGCCTCAGTTATTGTATAAGTCCCGATACGTTAAAAATCTCGGCGCAATCGCCATTTTCAAACTGAAAATCATCCGGGCCTCCCCTCGTGTTGCAAGCCCCATTTCTTTTCCTAAAATACACATTGGGCCTCTAATAGAGTGTAAGTCCCATCCCTTTTGTAAATAAAATATTTTGGGCCTTAGACATTGTATAAGTCCCTCTGTACATTTACAAAGTTCGGCGCGATCGTCGCCTTTTAGCGAAAAAAGACTGCTTCTCCTTGAGCTATAAGTCCCATTTCTTTTCTTTTTTAAACCTTCGGGCCTCTAATAGAGTGTAAGACCCAATTCCTTTGTAAATACCAAAATTTTGGGCCTCAATCACTTGTATAAGTCACACGGTGTTTCCAAAACCTCGGCACGATCGTCGCCCTTTTCAAAATTAACCATTGGGCCTATCCTCGAGTAGTAAGACCCATTTCTTTTCTTAAAACTCACTTGGGCCTCTAATAGAGTGTAAGTCCCAACCCTTTTTTGTACATAACCCATTTTGGGACCTCACTTATTGTATAAGTCCCTCTGTACATTCTAAAACCTCGGCGTGATCGCCATTTTTATACAAAATTATTTGGGCCTACCCTCGAGTAGTAAGACCCGCTTCTTTTCTCTAAATCATTTTTTTTGGGCCTCTTGAGAGAGTGTAAGACCCATTCCCCTTGTACAGAAAATTTTTTGGGCCTCAGTCACTTGTATAAGTCCCACTGTACAAACTCATATCACAGTGCAATCACTACTAAAACCCTGGGCCTCTCCTTGAGCTGTAAGCCCCAATCTTTCCTTTCAAAGCACTTTCTCCTTTGATTTTGAAATATACTGTTGTTTTCAATCTTTCTTTATTGAACAACAACCAAACAACATGGAAGCTCTACAACTGAGTAAGTGTTTATATGCTTTCATTTACCGCTTTCATATACATATAACTGTATTGTGGGGCTGTTTCGATGTAAGTCTTCTTTCATAAACTCATATCAACTGTGTAATAATAGTATAGATATTTAGAGTTTCCCCAATAACTACATCTAGCACTAGGTAAATTCGTTTCGATCATTCTTAGAAATAGACAAAACTAGATCCCCATAGGAGCACCAGATACAGTCTTCTCTTCGACTGTCCTCCTTAGGAATTGTCAAGAAACTCTACTCCCAGAGATGATCTCTTCTCCGTGAATTGCATCCCTTGAGTTTCTTCCAAATTCTCGAACTTTCCTGGCTTGATCTATTCATTGTGAATAGCCTGTCTTGAACTTCTCGGGGTTTGGGGACCCACAGGCTTCTTAAAAGCATCCCCGCCTCCTCTTGGGCATTGTACAAGGACCCGCCGGCTTCTTAGAAGTATTCACAGCCTCCTCTTAGGCTTCGTATAAGGATTCTTCCTCCGGGAATGATAGCCTCCTCTTGGGCTTCGTACAAATTGTCCCTCGGCTTCTTAAAAGTTTCCAGCCTTCTCTTGGGCTTCATACAAATTGTCCAGACGACCTCCTAGAGGTATAGGAACAGAAATTAGTCATCTTAATAGAACAGTCTTTCAAAGAGTCTAGATCTTTCTACCGTGAACGTACTACTACCGTTTCTTTAAGCATAGTACAAAAGATAGAACTCTAGATTTGGACAGTCTAATTTCCTTGAATCTTAAAGACATTATCAAGTCCCTTTCAAAAATAGGAAGACACCCGTAGACTCGGACAATCTCAACACCCTTTGGATTTCCCATTTCCTTAAAGAACAGGAAACAATCCCGATCCTCAGATCAAATCCATGAGTGCAACATTACTCGTATAAGAACTGATTTTCTCTTAACCAACATACTGGACCTGTCACTCAAATGAAACAGAACCTTTAGCCTCTATCTCGGGCTTCGTACGAGATACAAAAAGACTCTCTTGTTGAGTCAAACTTTTTAGCCTCTATCTCGGGCTTCGTACGAGATACAAAGACTCTCTTGTTGAGTCAAACCTTTTAGCCTCCATCTCGGGCTTCGTATGAGATACAAAGACTCTCTTGTTGAGTCAAACCTTTTAGCCTCCACCTCGAGCTTCATACGAGATACCAAAACACTCTCTTGTTGAGTATAAAAGACTGTCTTGTTGAGTTAATCACCTTTTAGTCTCCATCTCGGGCTTCGTACGAGATACAAAAACACTCTCTTGTTGAGTATAAAAGACTCTCTTGTTGAGTCAAACCCTTTCAGCCTCCATCTCGGGCTTCGTACGAGATACAAAATCACTCTCTTGTTGAGTATAAAAGATTCTCCTATTGAGTCAACCCTTTTAGCCTCTATCTCGGGCTTCGTACGGGACAGATACAAAACACCCTCTTGTTGGGCCAATAGCCTCCTCTTAGGCTTTGTATAGGAAAACCCTGGTTGAGTCAATCAACCTTTTAGCATCAAAGTTGTGCCTCGTTCACAGTATACAAACATCAACAACTCCTTCATCTAATTGCTGTAAGCGGCAAGCCTCTGGATTATTTACATCCACGCCACTGTCCCTCTTTTAGCATGAGAAATTCCTAAGGAAAGATAACATTGCTCTACACTGAGTTAAAGTCTTCTCCTTCAGGTTAAAAATCCCCTATAAAGGAAATTATGGCATTGCTGGATTCACATATTCCAGTTAAAGTAATTCTCCTTTATAATCAGTCACCCAACAGTTGTGACAAACAGACCCCCCTTTAGAGATGACAAATTCTCTCTAAAGTCAAAACCTTTTAGCTTCACATCTTGGGCTTTGAACAAGATACAAATAGACCCTTCAGCTTCATATCTTGGGCTTTAAACAAGATACAAACCACCTTCAACTTCACATCTTGGGCTTTGAACAAGATACAAACCACCTTTAGCTTCACGTCTTGGGCTTTGAACAAGACACCAAAACACCATTTCCTCCCATAGAATAGGAGGAACTACGAACGCTCTGATTTCCCTGTTTCGGTAAACAAGAATATGTAGGCATAAGATTGAAAGAAAAATCTTAGCGAGCACACTAATCAAAAAACATAAAGTCCCCTATCTCCACCCCAATCTGACAAATTCCCCATGAATAGTCCCAGTTTTCCACCTTAATAAAGTAAGAAGAAAGAAAGGCCCCATTACCATATAGCATCCGTAACCTAACAGACCACTGTTTAAACTCAGTATGCAAGCAGGGTTAATTGGAGACATCTATTTCCCTTCCTTAGTCAGCTCACAATAGGATAAAAAATGAATCGACATGTAGTAAACCCTAAAAAGCGACAGCGCTTAAGAACCGCGTCCAAAATCGCTCGCTACAACGATCAAGAGTCACTCGGGTTTGACTTCCCAGACGAAGATGTCATGTATTTGAAAATGAAAGACCACGATGAACCGCTACCCAGTGAAGGGCCAGAACCAGATTACCAATGGGGACTTATCTTTGACGGAGCTGTCAATCATTACGGAAACGGAATTGGGGCAATTATCATAACACCTCAGGGTACCCATATTCCTTTCACTGCCCGACTCACATTCAAGTGTACAAACAACAAGGCCGAATACGAAGCTTGTATCATGGGTCTCGAAGAAGCGATCGATTTAAGGATCAAGAACTTGGATGTATATAGCGACTCAACCCTAGTTATCAATCAGATCAAAGGAGATCGGAACACATACCAATCAGGATTGATTCCTTACAAAGACTACGCGAGAAGGTTGTTACCATTCTTCAATAGAATCGAGTTTCATCATATCCCTCGTGAAGAGAATCACATGGCTGATGCCTTAGCCACTCTCTCTTCCATGATTAGTGTAGGTCAATGGAATGACATACCTAAGATTGACATAATGCGCCTTGAACGGCCCACTTACATCTTCACAATTGAAGCAGTCATAGACGATAAACCTTGGTATCACGATATCAAATGCTTTCTTCAGAAACAAGAATACCCACCTGGGGCATTAAGAAAAGATAGAAAAACCCTCAGAAGATTAGCAGGTAGCTTCTTCCTGAGTGGTGATACACTCTATAAGAGAAACTTCGACATGGTCTTGCTCCGATGCGTAGACATACCAGAAGCGAACATGCTGATGCAGGAAATTCACGAAGGATCCTTTGGCACTCATGCCAACGGACACGCAATGGCGAGAAAAATTATGAGAGCAGGGTATTATTGGTTGACCATGGAATCCGACTGCTACAAGTATATGAGGAAGTGTCACAAGTGTCAGATATACTCAGACAAAATCCATGTACCGCCAACACATCTTAAACTTTTTTCTTCCCCATGGCCTTTTTCCATATGGGGAATCGACATGATTGGTATGATTGAACCCAAGGCTTCGAACGGACATCAGTTCATCCTGGTAGCCATTGATTACTTCACCAAGTGGGTCAAAGCAGCGTCGTACACCAATATAACCCGACAAGTGGTGGTCCGATTTATCAAAAACATTCTCGTCTGCCGTTATGGTGTTCCAAGCCAGATCGTTATTGACAATGGATCCAACTTGAACAATAAGATGATGAAGGAGTTGTGCGCTGAGTTCAAGATCGAACACCATAACTCATCTCCCTACCGACCCAAGATGAACGGAGCGGTAGAAGCGGCTAACAAGAACATCAAGAAGATTGTTCAGAAGATGGTTGTAACCTACAAAGACTGGCACGAGATGCTACCCTTTGCTCTTCACGGTTATCGCACAAATGTCCACACTTCAACAGGAGCAACCCCTTTCTTTCTAGTATATGGCATGGAGGCAGTGCTCCCCATAGAAATAGAGATCCCATCAATCCAGGTATTGATGGAAGTTAAGCTAACAGAGGCTGAATGGTGTCAAAGTCGACACGATGAACTGAATCTTATCTAAGAAAAGCGAATAACGGCTCTATGCCATGGTCATTTATATCAATAAAGAATGAAGAAGGCATTTGACAAAAATGTTCGACCTCGTGTCTTCAGGAAAGGAGACCTTGTACTCAAGAGGATACAATCATTTTTCACTGATTCTCGGGGCAAATGGACCCCGAATTATGACGGCCCCTATGTGGTCAAGAAAGCTTTCTCAGGCGGTGCCTTGAGACTTGCAACCATGGATGGAGAGGAATTTGCCTACCCCACGAATGTTGACGTAGTCAAGAAATACTTCGCCTAAATAAAAAAAAAAAACGTCTCGGTGGATTGAAAACCCGAAAGGGCGGTCCAAGTAAAACTTAGAGACATAATAAAAAATCATCCCGATGGATTGGAAATCTCAAAAGTACAATTCAAGCACAAGTCAGGGATTAATGGCAAGTAACTACGTCTGATCAGTTCAACTCCTCAGCAGTCATGCCATCAGTCAGGAAAAACTCCAGTCAAGGTCATCTTCGACGGAAGCTCAGGGTGTCCAGAATTCAAAATTGGTAGAAGGATAAGGATCGTTATGTTTCATTGTAGCCTTTTTTCCCTAAATTACCATTTTCTAACTTTGTAAATACTCCATGGAATCATGCGCTTGGCTGATTTCCATCCTATCAATAAAATTTGAGCCCTAGTGCTTTTGTTTGCAATTCTTATTTGTTTTAGCTTTATAGAACGACACTTTAACATGATTAACGATTCTTGAAATAAAACAAAAATGAATTTAATTGTCAAACTTTTTCTGCTTTTAAAATAAAGATGACAATTTCTTTTGACTGTTGAACATCGAAAGAACATCGATCGCTTCTCCAGAAGTAATCGAACCTCAAAGTGCAGAATCAAAGTACTCCTTCTTAACCAGTACACCTGAATGAAGGATCAACTATATCAGATGTGAATATTCCGTCCGACATCCCCGGCAGAGTTCTTATCTCCTAAGCCCGACCAACGGTTTTCCCCACAGGGACTATCTCTCCTAAGCAAGGCAGAATTACTATTTTGGACCAAATGATACTTTTCATCCCCCGCAGTGGCTGAGTATCCAATCATGTTCATCCGTTAGTCTGTATGTCGCATCAGTTTCGTCAGCATATACATACATACATCATGCATTATTGATTCATACATGTTCATATTGCATCACTACCACGCTAGTCGGTCTTACCCCCTAGTGATAAAAGTCCTCTTGTCAATTGAGTTGTCGATTTTTTCCTCGTCAGGAAAGGAATCATCAAAGCAATCTCTCTCTAGTTTATCTCTGGATTAGAGACGGTCCTCGACCACTTTGATAACTTGAACCTCTGAAAGGCAAGAAGACCTTCGACAAACATCACTCTTCGCCATCGAAAATGATATCTTCGCTTTCCCGGATTAAGGAAAATCCCCAGAGAAAGCCTTTTAATCAAAGCTTCGGCAATATAGCAGCTTTTCTCCGGAAAATTCGCTGACGGAAAGGTCATCAGCACCTCAAAACTGGATTACATCACATGGCATTTCTTCGAGAAGATCTCGAGGAAAAGTATGATGTAATACCCCCAAGCAGAAAGCAGCCTCTCAAGAGACTCCTTTTCCCCAGTAGAGTCAACAAATGGCGTCTCCAATAGAGAAGTTTGTACACCTCTACAGCTCAGACGAATGGATTCCCTAGCAAGTCTGACATCAAAATTTTTTCATCAAATGGCATCTCCCTAGGAAAATTCGGCGAGAAGTTTGAGGAAAACCGCTACGAATAGCGTCCCTTGTCAAGAAAGTTTATTGACAAAAGAAACTGAGACCAGATCCTTGGTAGGAAACCAGGATCGAGGGAAAGTTTATATCAGAAACTGAGACCAGTTCCATGGCTGAAGACCAGGATCGAGGGGAGGTTTAGTCCAAAAGAAAACTTAGACCAGTTCCTTGGTAGGAAACTAGGATCGAGGGGAAGTTTGTATCAGAAACTGAGACCAGTTCCATGGCTGAAGACCAGGATCGAGGGGAGGTTTTTACCTCTTCTAAGTACCATTGCTTAGTAAAAGAAGATGGATGGGCAAGTTGCCATTCATAACCACGATCAAAATTTTGGATATTGCGATATTTAATCCTCTTGTACCCCGAATGCCTGAATACCTTCGCCATTCACACCTTCGGGTCCAAGAAAATTAAATAGGGGCATCTGTCATACCCAAAATTTTGACCATTCATTGTTAAAATTCGACTGTGTTTTCACTTCGTGTCATCTGCATATTATATCATCTGTTTTTTCATGCATATTGTTTGAATTTTTAGTCGAAATATACGCGTGGAAATTTCAGTCATTTTTGGTTAATTATGCGGAAAATCGATGAACGGACGTTTTTTCAACTGAAATTGCAAATGTTCATTTTCCATCTATCTTTCGCACAAATTTAAGTTAATCTCATTTTATTTTTATTTTTTACACATATATAAAAAAACGAAAATAAAAATAAAAAATAAATAAAATAATAAAAAATATATATATTTATATTTTTTTCCTCACGTTATATAAATATTTTTTTTGTTTTTTTATATTTATATATATCTTTTTATTTTTTCGCATATATATATATATATATATATATATATATATATATATATATATATATATATATATATATATATATATATATATATATATATATATATATTTATTTATTTATTTATTTATTTAAAAAAAATGTAAATTCATATATTTTTATACAATTTTGTTTTTTATGAATTTTTGTTTCTAATGTATTTTGTTTTAAATAACTTTTATTTTTAATACAATTTGTTTTTTTATCATTTGTTTCTTATGCATTTTGTTTTATATAAATGTTCTAGAAAAATACCTTCTTTTTCAAACTAATATTCTATTTTGCTACCTATTTGTCAAGGTAAGATTCCATTTGTCTTACATCTCCATAAATGAATCCTAACAAACTTTGAATTTTGATTATTCTATCTTTTTCTAACTTGATCACCAAGTTTCTTTTTCCTATAAATACCACTAAGTTTCTCATTTCAAAATACACCAAACAATGTAGTAACCTTGTTTCTCTCTTCTCTCTAATCTTTCTATGTCACTTGGAAACATGGAAAAATTGTGAAAAATTCACACACACACTTAATAAGGAAAAAAAAGCATTTATATGTGATCTCTGGTTTTCTCTGTTTGTTTGTGGTTTTTTCATCTGATGCAGGAATTCCTAATCAATATCTTGACGATCATTGGATGCTTAAATGCTTTATCGGGTACCTTGGGCTCGTCTGACGCTCCTCTGCTTGCGTGAAAATTCACCGGTGTTCGATACACTTTATATTTAATCTTTGCTTGTGCATCATGTTTATGAGTAAATAAATCACCCTAAACAAATCTTTTCAAACACTCATGGGCCTCTAATAGAGTGTAAGACCCAATCCCTCTTTGAAACCAAAATAGTTTGGGCCTCAGTCATTGTATAAGACCCACGGTGTTTTCAAAAACCTCGGCGCGATCGCCAGTTTAAAATAAAACCACATGGGTCTCTCCTTGAGTTGTAAGCCCCCTTCTTTTTCTTAAAATAATCTTTGGGCCTCTAATAGAGTGTAAGACTCAATCCCTTTTTTAACCAAAACCTTTTTGGGCCTCAGACATTGTATAAGTCCCTCTGCGTTAAAAAAATCTCGGCACGATCGCCATTTTCAAACAAGAAAATCATATGGGCCTACCCTTGTGTTGTAAGTCCCATTTTGTTAGTTCTTTATTTTTGGTGTTGGCGTTAATTTTGTAAAAACAAATATTAACAGCAATATGTTAGATAGGATGTTTTAGAAGAACAGGTTGAACAAGAAGTCCTATTGTGCAATGGAACATGTTGTGTTGAAGTTATTCAACAACTGGAACAACATGTCCTATCGAGATGTCCCATGCAGGTCCATTCGACATCGCGCCAGAACTGAAGTGGTTTGTTAATTCTGTTAGGTTTTAACTGATGCAGAATATTCTGGAATATTATGCAATTATGTGGCGCTGATTTACAGGTCTGAAGATTCAAGATGGAGAGAAAATATTGAAGAACTGAGACTTTCTAAATATGGAGACATTTTAGGAAGTTAGTGATTTGAAGACCTGATTTGTAGCAGAAAACTCTGCGTTATTTGTAACAGCTGCTGAAGCTGTGTTTGTAAGGCCCAAATCCAGTTTGGGATGTAGGTTATAAATAGATGTTTTGTAACCTAATTGAGCAACGAACCAAAGATGTAAAAGGTCTAGTATTAGGGTTGGTTCCTGTACCACTCAACCTGTGAGTTGGACAGTTTGTTAGTGTGATCCTCGAAACTGTTAAGTAAGAGGAGTATTGTTCTTGGAGGAAGCTTTTAAGTAACTCTAAGTTGTGTCTTGGAAGGGTGTCTTCCGTGCTGAATTGTTGTATAGGTAAAGAGCCGTTGATGCAGTGGTGGATTGTCGACTGCTAGACATCATTGCGATGATTGGGAGTGAGAAGGGTTTCTCATATCTAGAGAGGATCTAGGTAGAAGGGTCATTGGGTAGTGATTAAGTGATAAGCTGTAAACGGGTAGTTTAGCTTTGAATTGATACTACTAATAGTGGACTTCATCCCTGGCTTGGTAGCCCCCAGAGTAGGTGTGTTCAACCGAATTGGGTTAACAATTCTGTGTGTTTTGTGTATGCTTTTCAGTACTATTTTTATACCTTGCCATGTGTGTTCATGTCAGACCAGATGTCGAATAACATGTCTTAGGACATCTGAATTCTGCATATGTACCAGAATTTCAATTGGTATCAGAGCAGGTCATTCTGATCTATATCTGGATGAGATCTGAGGGAAGATACTTTCTGGTTCATGGTCAAGGTAGAAGCTTTCTATTGAAAAGTTGTTTGGACTTGGAGAAGTTCATATAGTTGTGAGAATGGTCCCTAGAAGTAGAGGATGGACTATTCATGATAGGGTATGTATTGGACCTGTCTTTTATTATCAGGCTTGAGCTGCTGTGTGGTTTGATTTATTTTCAAACCTATGTTGACCTATTGCACATGGAGTGACGTGGGTTATTATGTTTTGCCTGAAGGCTGTAGAGGAGTTTTCTGGTGTGTATTCTGCTGCATATATTTATCTGATGGAAAATTCCTGGTTATTCATATTACTGAGGGAGATTCTACAACAACTACGAAAGAAGTGGCTAGTTCTTTTGTTGATGTGTCTTATGAGATGTTCTGACATCTTATTTGGGCAAGCAGGATCTGTGTCCTTGGTAGTTCCGCTGCATGAGGTTTTGATTGAAGAGCTCTAGAAGTATGGGATTCTGGAGTTATGATTGAAGGAAGATTGTAGCTGTCCTTACTCGTTTTCTGTTTGTGTAGATGTCAACCGGTGTGATGTCACATAGCATTCCAAAGTCGGGAGCAGAGGGGTATCTTTGTGATGGTTGAGTCTTGTACATGGGTGAGTGGCGTCATCATGTATGATTTAGTCAGATTGAAGAGAAAGGGTAAGATGAATTATCAAACTCATGCTCTAGGGGTTTGATGACTTCTTGTTGATTAAGTTGTTGAAGACACTTGATATGATGATCAAGTCCAATCAAGGCAACTGAGTCATGGTCTGGAGTCTTCTAGTTATTCTTCAGACTAGGAGGTGCTTCCTAGGAAGCATAGGGGTGAAGACCGTGGAGGTGATTTATTTTCACTTTTCACAAAAATAGCAAGGAAGGATGCATCTCTCTTGACCCTAAGAGTGAATCCAATCTATTTGAAGATCTGTTGAGGTAAAGAAGACTTGTTCAGAGAAAGTCTTAGTTACTTGAGTCGAGAGTGACAGCCTTGATATCTCAACATTGTCATTGAAAAAGGTACTTGCAACAAGACTGAATACTTTATAAGTGTTCATGATCTGGTGGAGCTCAACTACAGCAGTGAAGAAGGGTTATTATATAAGGATTTAAGATCAATTGTTATTTGTGAAATTCACAAGTATTTAATTGATTATCCATGACAGACAAGATTGAGGATGTTCTGTCGGAGGTTCTGACATCTTTTCATCAGAGGTTTGAAGAATCATGGGAGGGGTTCTACATTCGCTCACAAGTCGCCTAGGTATTGACCTAGGATTATTGCTTAGCATCTGTTCCTAGAAAGTATTATGGATGACTTGTCCAGATGGTGGTGCTGTTGAAGATGAAGATGGAAGACTATGAAGACATCATAATCTTGATGGTTACAGCTTGGACCAGTTTATTTCTGATCTAAGTGGATTGGAGCATGGTGTTTGCTCTGGTTGTGAAGGTCGAGGATAAGTGGCAGTTATCTCTGGCTTTCTACTGACGGCTCTACTAAGGGAAGTAACAGTCCTTAGCATTGCTACAAGGTAGTCTTGGACTACTTATTTTCTGAAGATTCAGATGTGGTAGGTTTGAAGTCTTTGGAGTTTCTAAGCAGGATGGAGGTTGCCTACTCAAACTTGAGTGTTGAATCAAGTCTATGAGAGCATGGAAATCTGGTTCTGCAAAGGGAGGAGGTTCTTCTGAGTGGCAGAAGGAAGAGTTGAATTTAACAGTTGGATGTCATGATGTTCTGACATCTAGCTTAACATCAGAAGCCTCAGTTGGTGATGTGGCATGTCAGCTTAAGATAGGATGATCTACAGGAATGAAAATTGAATGCTTCAAAAAAACTGCTCTCATGGCAGTTTGTTGGAGCTACAAGAAGAAGAAGATAGTACATGACTTAGAGATTCTAAGTGTGTTGATAGTAAGCAAGTGGAATATGTGATTTGAAGATCAATTTCACTGGGTAGATCAGGATATCTTTGTGAGAATTTTGACAAACGTGAAGAAGAAAATTTGTGGCAGTTGGCTTTTTCATATGAGGATTCATGGGTGAGGTGATCAAACTGTGGCATTTGGTTGATCTCAGAAGTGGATTCGAAGAATCAAGCTAATCAGAGTGTGGCAGCTGGTTATGATTAAGGATTGTCTTGGAACAATTTACTCTTGGGCAGAAGGGTGATGAGTTGAAGACTCAAGGAGATGGTTCTTCTTGAAGGTGGATGAGAGTTTATCTCTCTAGTTCTTTGGATTACTATGCTATAGTAAGTCCAGTTGGTGGAGCATATCAAGAATTATGGTGATGATGTCTTGGTGTGTGGCAGATGTTCTAACTTGGTGTTGGAACATTATCCGGGATGGATATCCTTGGTGAAGGATGATTTTGCTCTGGTTCTGGAGCTTGGTGTCTACATTATGCCCAAGGAGTGTCTACATAGTCATACGGGAGAATGATGAAGTAGAAGGTCTGCCTTGGATAGAGAATGTAGAGAAGACTGAAGCAGATTAGGTATTGATTGCTTGAAAGTCTGAAGGTGAAGATTCTCATCAACTGATCAGGAGTATTCCAAATTATCATACGGGAGAATGATAGGGAATGATTGCCTTTGGAAAGTTGGGTAAGAGAATACTGCTCATGTTCTTGTGCTATTGTGATGGGCTGTGATGTTTTTGTGGATTTGAAGTTCTAGCTTGGTTAAAGAAGGATGGTGATCCTTATGTTCCTCACGTATAGCATGATCTAACTTCATGTGTGAGTGACTACTTTCTCTTGTCAGAAGGGATTGTGGTGCCAAAATGAATGTGCTTCAGCAGGTGGCTGGACTGAGAGTGAGCTCTTGAAAACATGAAGATGCGTCTTATGTTTTCCATTCAGGAGCACTAGTTATCCATGTCAGGGGGAGTTAAGGCGGTTATCTATGATCTATTACTGGAAGTATGCTGATTTCTGTAGCATGTGTGCTGGTCAAGTTTGTGCAGTGTGATGTCAAACTTCATGGTGGGACATATCATAGCTGTGTAGGAGGAGTCTGAAAAGCTGAATTGGTGTATCTGGGAGAATTTATTTTTTCTGTTCTTAAGGAATCTGGAAGGGGTTGTGAGTTGTGCTGATCGATAAAAGTTGTCTCAGAATCCAACAGAAAAGAAAATGTGCTTGTAATGTATAATTCTCTGTGGAGTCTTGGGGTTGATAATTTTATGAGCAAGCAGACAAACTGTTTTGGTAGGATTTCAGAACATGGTACATTACATGTTTCTCTTGAGCCAAACAAGGAATTATTTTGGTCGGTAGTGGAAAGATAAGGTGAAACACGTGTCTCTGCCTATGCATGAAGCGTTATTGGCCCAATTTATGGTAAGATTCATTTGAGAAACATTAAAGGTAGTCAAGACTGTTTTGGGAAGGTAGGCATTGAATATTGAATGGAGTTTTTTTTGTACCTAAAATAGCGTTTCTTTTACCAAGAACTTTGATTTATTCAAAGCTTGTTAATTCCAAAGTAACTGGTCAGCTATTTATAGGGGTTGTTCTTCTTTCTCAGCCAAGTGAGTGTTTTGTTTCATAAGTCTTATGGCGTTTGTTCGAGTTTGGGTGAGCACTGCTTGGGTTTGGTTTTGTGAGGGTTTTATTTGCCAATTTTTGGCTAAAAAGGGGGAGAAAGGGTTTGCAAAATGGTTTGCGCAGATGCTATCTGCAGTTCCATATGTGTGCAGAGATGTCGAAGAGGGTGTCCTCTCCTTGAGCTGGTGTTGAGTCTTTGTGACTTGTGTCCTGAGTTATGAACACAGTTGTGACTTGTGTTCTGAGTTACCTGGGTTGATAGATTAATACTTCTTAAGTTCTATCTTATGCTCCAGGTTGATTGGGGGCGTCTGATCAAGAAAGGTGTGCAGAAATCTCTTATGCCACCATTGGTCCTTTATGTTAAGACAGACGTTTCTTTTCTGGAGGAGTCTTCTACTATGTAGCTGGATCCTTCTTGAAAGGAAAAAGAAACGTGTAGAAGAATGTTCCTCAGATTCCTGATTTGAGGGGGAGTATTGGATATCTTCTTCCTCATGTGCATAACTTCGGTATTTTCTACTTCTTACCTCCTGATGTGCTGCCTGAAGTGATTGTGGTGGGATGTTCGAAGGTGATGTTATGGAGCTCATAGAAATATGCTGCCAAAAGAGTTGTCAAACATGATGTCCTAGCATCATTCAAGATTTCCCAAGAAGATGTTTCTCCATGGATGTTGTGCACAGTAGCTGCTGATGACTACTGACAATAGTATAGGGTTGATATTGTTGCTGTAATCTGAGCTGTAATGTGTATATATTTGTTTTAGCCAAAATTTGCCAAAGGGGGAGAATGTTAGTTCTTTATTTTTGGTGTTGGCATTAATTTTGTAAAAACAAATATTAACAGCAATATGTTAGATAGGATGTTTTAGAAGAACAGGTTGAACAAGAAGTCCTATTGTGCAATGGAACATGTTGTGTTGAAGTTATTCAACAACTGGAACAACATGTCCTATCGAGATGTCCCATGCAGGTCCGTTCGACATCGTGCCAGAACTGAAGTGGTTTGTTAATTCTGTTAGGTTTTAACTGATGCAGAATATTCTGGAATATTAGGCAATCATGTGGCGCTGATTTACAGGTCTGAAGATTCAAGATGGAGAGAAAATATTGAAGAACTGAGACTTTCTAAATATGGAGACATTTTAGGAAGTTAGTGATTTGAAGACCTGATTTGTAGCAGAAAACTCCGCGTTATTTGTAACAGCTGCTGAAGCTGTGTTTTTAAGGCCCAAATCCAGTTTGGGATGTAGGTTATAAATAGATGTTTTGTAACCTAATTGAGCAACGAACCAAAGATGTAAAAGGTCTAGTATTAGGGTTGGTTCCTGTACCACTCAACCTATGAGTTGGACAGTTTGTTAGTGTGATCCTCGAAACTGTTAAGTAAGAGGAGTATTGTTCTTGGAGGAAGCTTTTAAGTAACTCTAAGTTGTGTCTTGGAAGGGTGTCTTCCGTGCTGAATTGTTGTATAGGTAAAGAGCCGTTGATGCAGTGGCGGATTGTCGACTGCTAGACATCATTGCGATGATTGGGAGTGAGAAGGGTTTCTCATATCTAGAGAGGATATAGGTAGAAGGGTCATTGGGTAGTGATTAAGTGATAAGCTGTAAATAGGTAGTTTAGCTTTGAATTGATACTACTAATAGTGGACTTCATCCCTGGCTTGGTAGCCCCCAGAGTAGGTGTGTTCAACCGAACTGGGTTAACAATTCTGTGTGTTTTGTTTATGCTTTTCAGTACTGTTTTTATACCTTGCCATGTGTGTTCATGTCAGACCAGATGTCGAATAACATGTCTTAGGACATCTGAATTCTGCACATGTACCAGAATTTCACATTTCTTTTCTTTAAATAATCTTTGGGCTTCTCCTTGAGTTGTAAGACCCAACCCTTGTTGTACATAAACCTCTTTGGGCCTTAATTGTTGTATAAGTCCCGATACAATATTCAAAACAACGGTGCAATCACTGTTAAACCTTGGGCCTCTCCTTGAGTATAAGCCCCACCAATCTTTTCAAAACAATTCCCTTTAGATTTAGATTCAAATATTGTTATCAAAACTTTCTTTAATTTCTTTGAACAACTAACAATACAGCATGGAAGCTTGTTCACCTGTAAGTTTTAACAATTTTCATTTACTCGCTTTCATATATATAACTGTATTGTGGGAAGCTGCGCACTGTAAGTCTTCTTTCATCTCTTTTAAGTACATGTCATATATATATATATATATATATATATATATATATATATATATATATATATATATATATATATATATATATATATATATATATATATAACTATATTGTGGGAAGCTGCGCATGGTTAGTTTTCTTTCATACCTTTTAAAATACTTGTCATATATCAACTATATATATACTAGTATAGTTATTTAGAGTTTTCCCCGGCAACTAGGTCTAGAACTAGGTAAAGCCCTGTTGGTCACTCTTAAATACAAACAAAACTAGATCCCCCATAGGATCTCCAGATGCAGTCTTGCCTTCTCTTGGGCTTAAACAATATGGAGCAAAGAGAAAGGCAGTATTCTTCGTGAACCTTTTCTCAGGCTGCCACTTTAGAAATTGTCAAAGAAATTCTACTCCCCAGAGTTTATCTATTCTCGGTGAATAGCATCTCTTGAATTTCTTCAAATCACAGAACTTTCACTAAATGATCTATTCTCAATGAATAGCATTTCTTGAACTTTTCTTGGTTTGGGACCCACAGGCTTCCTAAAAGCATCCCTGCCTCCTCTTGGGCTTTGTACAAGGACCCTTCGACTTCTTAGAAGTTCTCATGCCTTCTCTTGGGCTTAATACAAGGACCCTGACGACCTCTTAAAGGTATAAGACAGAACTTAGTCATCCTTTGCTAGAGCAGTCTTTCCAGTGTCAGACCTCAGGCCACTTTAGGGTTGATTCTCATCCATTAACGCCCGTGCCTTCTCTTGGGCATCGTATAAAAGATAAAACTCTTCCACACCAGTAGTCTTGGAAAGTCTAATCCCCTTGAGTCTCAAGGACATTCTCAAGTTCCTTACAACTATAGGAAAAACCCCAAGCATTCTGGATCGATCTCCAGCAGAAACCCAGTCTCTCTCATGAGAGTTCCCCAACCAGGGTCAACACTATCTTAAATCAGTACCTCAAGGCATCTGACATCTCAACTCTTTTGTAATCCTCAGCAAGAGTTGATTCCCCACTTAGACCTGCCTTGGGATCTCAATTATCCCCTGCAAAAGATAGCCTCCTCTTAGGCTTTGTATAAGGACTTTTCCTCAGCAGAAAGCTAGCCTCCTCTTAGGCTTTGTATAATGATCCTTCCTCAGCGAAGTCAGCCTCCTCTTGGGCTTTGTACAAATGATTCTCCCCAGTGGAGCTAACCTTTTCAGACTTTCTCGTTGAGTCAATCACCTTTTCAGACTCTCTCGTTGAGTCAATCACTTTTTAGACTCTCTTGTTGAGTCGATCACCTTTTCGGACTCTCTTGTTGAGTCCACCCTTTTTTAGCCTCAATCCTGGGCTTGGTACATGACAGATAAAAACACTCTCTTGTTGAGTCAGACCCCTTTAGCCTCTATCTTGGGCTTTGTACAAGACATAAATCTCCTTCTCTTAAGTTTGGGACAAATATCTTCTCCCACAGAGTCATTTCCTCCTAGCCTTCCTTTAGGCTTTGAGGAATGATCTTCCTCAAGAAGAGTCAAACTCATTTCAGCCTCCTCTTAGGCTTTGTATAATGATTTTCCCAGTAAGGTCAACCTCAATCTTAGGCTTTATACAAGACACATAAAAATATCCTCACCAGTTAAACTTCTCATTTCAGCCTCAATCTTGGGCTTTGTACAAGACACATACAATCCTCCCCGACATAGTCAAAATACTTTTAGCCTCAATCTTGGGCTTTGTGCAAGACAGATAGAACATTTTCCCCCGTGAAAGTCAAACTTCCAGCCTCCTCTTAGGCTTTGTATAAGGAAATCCCCTAGCCGAGTCAATACACCCCTTAGCTTCAACCTTGGGCTTTGATCAAGACACAAAAATCAACAACCCTTCTTTAGATATGACAAGTTCTCTCTCAGTCAAACCTTTAGCTTCAATCTTTGGCTTTGAACATGACACAAACAACCTTTTAGCTCCAATCTTGGGCTTTGAACAAGACACCAAAATATCTTTTTCCTCCCATAGAATAGGAGTAACAACAGTTGCTCTGATTTCCTTGTTTCGTTTAAACGGGAATACGTAGGCATAAGATTGTGAAATCTTAGCGAGCATACTAATAAAAAACTTTAGGTCCAGTACCTTCACATCAAAACTTAGGTCCAGTACCTTACCGAAAAACATCGGGAAAACCCGAACATCAACAAAAACTCACTCACTCACTCATACTTTCCCAACCCATTAACAGATAAACACTATCAATTACAAAGCGAGACCTAAAGCTAAGATCCTGTGGATAATCACATATAGGATGGGTAACTGACAACTCCCCATTGTATAACCTGACCCCGACTCCCAGAATCTCTTTAAAGCATTTGTTCAGTTAAACATTCGCGTGCAAGGTTAGTTTTAGATAGCTTCCCTTTCCCTTCCAGCTTCACGGGATAAATAAGAAATCAGAAAGTAGCACCCCCTCCTACCACTGCGGTGAGGAAAACCCAGCGATAGGTTCGTCACATCACCGACAAAAATCGCTCGCTGCACCAAGTACATAAGCCCTTAACATATCTTCCATCGTTTGTATCGTCTGTTCCGTCTGACCATCCGTTCAAGGATGATTCGACGTACTCAAACACAACTTCGTTCCCATAGCTTGTTGAAAAGCTCTCCAAAATCTTGAAGTAAACTTTGGATCTCTATCCGAAATAACACTAGAGGGAATACCATGTAACCTCACAATTTCCGAAATGAACAACCTTGCAAGATGACTTGCCTTGTAAGTAGTCTTCACGACTAAGAAATGCGCAGATTTCATCAACCGACCCACAATCATCCAAATAGAATCATAACCACCTTGAGCACGGGGTAATTCGACTGCAAATTCCATAGAAATACTATCCCACTTCCATACCAGAATTTCTAATGGTTGTAATAAGCCACCCAGTCTCTGGTGTTCAATATTTACTTGTTGGCATACCGCATATTCCGATATATACACCGCAATATCTCTTTTTCATACCGGACCACCAATAGTCCCTCTTTAAGTCTTGATACATTTTTGAAGAACCGGGATGTATAGTAAAAGCACCCTTATGTGCTTCCTCCAAAATTCTTCTTTTCAACATCGCATCATCCAGAACACAAATCCTTTGGTTAAATAGAATAATTCCATCGGTAGCTCGCACAAAACTCGGTTGAACTAACACTCTTGTAACTTCTCATCCAACACTTGCCCTTGTTGAATTTCCTCTCTAAGAGTAGAATTAACATTCAAGTTTCCCATAATCACACCATTAGGAGTCCAAATAAATTGGAGATTAAGATCCCGAAACTTTTCCAATAAGGCATACTCTAACATCATCAACTCAGCATTATGCAACACTTTCCGACTCAATGCATCTGTTACTTTATTCGCTTTACCCGGATGGTACTTTAGTTCTAAATCAAAATCCTTCAAATACTTCATCCATCTCCTTTGATGCATGTTCAATTCTTTTTTGTCAAATAGATACTTCAAACTCTTATGGTCGCTAAACATCTCAAAACGTATCCCATACAAATAATGACGCCACACTTTTAGTGTAAAAACAACCGCCGCCAATTCCAAATCATGCGTTGGATAATTCTTCTCGTGAACTTTTAATTGTCGAGAAGCATAAGCTACCACGTGACTATCCTGCATTAAGACACCTCCTAATCCCATCTTTGATGCATCACAAAATACCTCATACGACTTGCTAGGATCAGGAATGATCAAAACAGGAGAAGTCGTCAATATTTCCTTCAAATTCATAAAACTTTGTTCACAAGCCGAATCCCACTCATAAGGACAATCCTTTCGAGTAAGTTTGGTCATTGGTAAAGCCAATTGATAAAAGCCTTTGATAAATCTTCTATAATAACCTGCTAGTCCCAAGAAACTTCTAACTTCGAAAACATTCTTCGGTCTCTCCCAATTAATCACCGCTTCAACTTTTGATGGATCTACCACCACACCTCCTTGATATATGACGTGACCAAGAAAACTAACCTCCGACATCCAAAACTCACACTTGCTTAGCTTGGCAAAAAGTTGTCTCTCTTGTAAGATCGATAAAACGATTCTTAAATGTTCTTTGTGCTCTTGAGAAGTACGAGAAAAAATAGGAATGTCATCGATAAAGATCACTACAAATTGATCCAAGTAAGTTTGAAATATCCAATTCATATAATCCATAAAAACTGCCGGAGCATTCGTCACACCGAAAGGCATTGCTAAGAATTCATAATGGCCATAACGATTTCTAAATGCGGTCTTTGATACATCTGAACTCTTCACACAGATCTGATGATAACCCGACCATAAGTCAATCTTCGAGAACACACATGCTCCTTTCAATTGATCTAACATGTCGTCTATCCTGGGTAATAGGTACTTGTTCTTGACGGTGACTTTATTCAACTGTTGGAAATCAATACACAACTGTATTCCACCATCCCTCTTCTTTACTAACAGCACTAGAGCTCCCCAGGGCGAAACATTGGGTCGAACAAAATGCTTAGCCATTAACTCTTCCAATTGATCCTTCAATTTTCTTAACTCAAGTGGCGCCATCCGATACGGAGAAACGGATATATGAGTCGTTCCCGATATCAGGTCTATAGAGAATTCCACTTCCCTTTTTGGAGGAAGAGAAATGACATCCTCAAGGAAAACTTCGAAAAACTCACAGACTACAGAAATATTCAGAACTTGAAGGTCGCTACTCTCCTCCTTAGTGAGAACCAATAGGATAGATTTTTCCTTCTCAAACAAGAAATTTATCATTCCAACCGTACCTTCTAAAATAGTAGTTAACACATCATTTGGAGTAGCTTTAACAGATGGAATGATGATTAGCTTTTCTTCACAACCAATAAATACCGAATTAGTAGAAAGCCAATCCATTCCCAAAACAACATCCACTCTCTTAAGCGGCAAACAAATAAGATCAATCTGAAAAACTCTCCCATCCACAGATAATACACAGTTTTCACACATTAAAGGTGTTTCAACCATCTCATCCATGGCAGTACTAACCACCATGGGTGGAGACAATGGAATAGCTTGCAACCCAAGTCGCTTCACACATTGCATTGATACAAAAAAGTGTGTTGCTCAACAATCAAATAATACAAAACAAGGATGCTCATTAATGAAACACGTACCAGCAATTAAAGAGTTATCATCCTTAGCCTTTTTTGCATCTAATGTATAAACTCGACCGGTACTCCTTCCTTGTGGTTGATCCTCATTCTGAGGACAAACCCTTGCTATATGACCCCCTTTTTGGCACTGATAGCACTTCACTCCTTTGAAGTTACACCTACCATAATGAATCCTACCACAGGTACGACACGCTGGGGGTGCACTAGGTCTGGAATTCTGAACTTGTTTCCCTTTGGAAGCTTACGGTCTAGCCTAAACTGTTGGCTTCACCTCCCACGATCATTCTGATTCATCCTAACTGTTGTGGTGAGAATCAGATAACAAGCTATTAATTAACTTGCATCACATTTCTTTGAATTCACCACCGACTTTGATTTATCCAAAGGAAAGGTTCAAGATCGATAAAAACCTAAAGGGGGGAGATCTAAGGTTCGGGGGTTGGTTATACTAAGGGAAGGTATTAGCACCCTTAATATCTGTAGTACTTTACAGGAACCTCTTGTTTAGTTTATGTTATGTTATGTTTGCTTGCTAAGGATAAGATAAAGATGTTGTTAATGACTATGAGGTCAAAGGCTTAGATGGCTATGAGGCCAAGGTGATAAAATGACTGTGAGGTCAAGATGGTAAGATGACTATGAGGTCAAGATGGTAAGATGACTATGAGGTCAAGATGGTAAGATAACTATGAGGTCAAGATGGGAAGATGACTATGAGGTCAAGATAGTAAGATGACTATGAGGTCAAAGGTAAGACGGCTATGAGGCCAAGGTGGTGTCTCTATGAATATGAGGTCAGGAGGTAATCCTATGACTATGAGGTCAAGGAAGGGTGGCCATGACTATGAGGTCAAAGCTTTCCTATGACTATGAGGTCAAAGGTTAAAGATGGATCTATGACTATGAGGTCAAGAGGGAATCCTATGACTATGAGGTCAAAGGAAGGTAATGAGCTATCTGTGACTTTGAGGTCAATAGAGAGACTTTTCCATGACAATGAGGTCAATGTTGGAAGATGGCTATGAGGCCAAGGTGATATCCTATGACTATGAGGTCAAAGGTAAGATCCTATGACTATGAGGTCAAAAGGTAATGAGGTGTCTTTATGACTATGAGGTCAAGAGGGAATCTTATGACTATGAGGTCAAAGGTTGAAGATGGCTCTATGACTATGAGGTCAAGAGGGATTCCTATGACTATGAGGTCAAAGGTTGACGATGTTGCCAATGACTATGAGGTCAAGGGCTACCTATGACTATGAGGTCAAGGGTAAGATGGCTATGAGGCCAAGGTGATAATGAGTTATCTATGACTATGAGGTCAATAGAGAGATTTTTCCATGACTATGAGGTCAATGGGTGATGGGTATGACTATGAGGTCAAAGCTTGCCTATGACTATGAGGCCAAAGGTTGAAGATGTTGCTAATGACTATGAGGTCAAGAGATACCTATGACTATGAGGTCAAAGGTTGATGGTGTTGCCAATGACTATGAGGTTAAGAGCTACCTATGACTATGAGGTCAAAGGTTACCTATGACTATGAGGTCTAGGTTAAAGATGTTGCCAATGACTATGAGGCCAAGGGCTACCTATGACTATGAGGTCAAGGTTGATGGCTATGACTATGAGGTCAAAGCTAAGATGTAACTCTATAACTATGAGGCCAAGAGACTTCTATGACTATGAGTTCAAAGGTAAGATATTGCCAATGACTATGAGGCCAAGGGCTACCTATGACTATGAGGTCAAAGGTTGAAGATGCTGCTAATGACTATGAGGTCAAGAGCTACCTATGACTATGAGGTCAAAGGTTGAAGATTACTCTATGACTATAAGGTCAAGAGGGGGGTCCTATTGACTATGAGGTCAATGGGGAAAGGTTGCTCTATGACTATGAGGCCGTGAGAGCTTCCTATGACTATGAGGTCAAAGGTCACCTATGACTATGAGGTCTAGGTTACCTATGACTATGAGGTCAAGGTGATAATGAGTTTTCAATGACTTTGAGGTCAATAGAAAAACTTTTCCTTTGGAAGGAAGGGGAAGAATAACATCTTGTAAACAAGAGTTATAGTGGGGTTGAAATATAATGAAACATATGAGTTCAAGAATTCCAAACAGTGAGCATTTGATAAATATATGAAATAAAATTGCAAGTGTGAACATAGTAAACAGCAAGAGTAAGTGATCAAATAATTGTGACAAGCATGGCAGAGAAGGCATTCACAATTTGAATCAAATGCATTTAGAGTCATGCAACTTATCAACAAACAATATTTCATGGTAAGATTTGTTAAAGTCAGGAAACAAAACTTCACAAGGCCAACATACTTCACAGAAAACTCCAATCAAAATCAGTAGTCACATAAATATGTCAAACATGGCTGGGAAGACACAAGAAACAATTGGATTTAGGTCATGTAATCTCAACAGAGAACAAAAAAAACAAACATCATTCTCATGGTAAGGTTTATTAAAGTTAGGACACAAGGCCTCACAATTCACAGCAATACTTCTGAAATAACTTATTTTAAAGTCAGTGGTCACATTCACAGTTTAACAACAAATGCACTTGGAATCATGCAACTTAACAATCAAAAGCCAGAAAAACCAAGACAACATTTTCATCATACAGTCAGGAAGCAAATTATAAACCAAATTTATATTCTAAAAGAAAATTCTTTAAATAGTTGATTTTATTTACAAAGAAATTTGAATATTTTTATTGTCTTTTTTCTTTGAAAATGTTTTAGAAAAAGAAAAGAATAAAAATGAAATATAAAATAAAAAACAAGAAAAAGGAGTGCCAACCATGTGGCTCTCGCCACTTTCCTTTAGTGGCTGGCGCCATGAAGGCCCACCAAGGTGGCTTGCACCACCCTTGGCATGGCCAGCGCCATGTGTGTGCTGTTTTGGGGTGTGTGTGTGTCATTTTTTTATTGGTGTGGTGTGTTATTCTTTTTAATTTATTTAATGTATTAATAGTGTGGCGAGCGCCATATTTTTAACGTGGCGAGTGCCACCACAAACTTCTTTTATTTTTTTTTTCAGTTTTCTTTTAAACCCAATACAAATCCAGTTAACGATTAACAACACAAAACTTAAATGTTAACGATTTTATCACAAAAACAAGTAATAAACAGACAATCAGGAATATAAAAACATGATAACCAAATAGAGCAAAATTATCACATGTTCAGACGATAATGAGATAATAAATATGGTAACAGTATGGTGCAAACTTGAAACATATGATCACCGTGTATAAAAAACAGAGTGAGATAGAGTGATACCTAGTGGAGAAAGTCCATTGCTTCTTCACCGGTGCGAGTTTCTGGAAATGGTGGATAAGCCTCCCTTCCTCAACTGCTACAGAGCCACACTCTCAGAAAGACACTAGGGAAAGATCCAGGGTGATGGACGACAGGTTCATGTGTGACCGGACGACACTGGGGAAAGAAAACACATTCTTACTAGGAAAGAAACCATAAAGAAGACAATGATCTCCACTGAGGATCAATTTGAAATAGGGAGATAGGCATTAACCAAAGATTTTATGGAATTTTCTAATACTGAAGAGTTCAAACGGGGTCTTCAAGAAAAACCTGAAAAGATAAACTTTGGGTACCAGTATGGGTTATAGTTTGATTACCAGTATGAGCCGGATCTTAAATAACAGTATGAGCTAGATTTTTTAGATACTAGTATGAGCTGGATCTTAGATTTTAGGTTTATATCTGGCCTGGTTTTTATATCGTCGGAATTGGTTGACGGCCAGGAATAATAACATATCTGAAGGTTCACATCATCAAAAGGTTTGACGGCAAGGAAAAATAACGCATCTGAAGGTACAAAACCTGAGCTCGGAACACCTCATCCAACAGATTGACGGGAAGGAATAATAACATATTCGAAGGTACGAAACCTGAGTTTAGAACACCTCATCAAACAGATTGACAGGAAGAAAAAATAACATATCCTAAGGTACGAAACCTGAGTTTGGAACACCTCGTAAAACAGATTGACAGGAAGAAATAATAACATATCCGAAGGTACGAAACTTGAGCTCGGAACACCTCATCAAACAGATTGACGATGAGGAATACCTCAAATAGGGACCACATCTAACAGGTTGATGGAAAGGAATGATTGAAGGTAACACCATTGGTAACTGTGGAAGTATGAATTAAACCAAGGGCAGATAAGCTTCTCAGGAGAGAGATTGCCACTTATCGTTGTAAAGGTGATGATAGCAAAACAAGCTTCTCAAGGAGATTGCCACTTGTCGTTGGGTATAAATTCCAAAGAGACGTTGATATTACAACACTGCTGGAGAAGTAATTATCTTCAATGAGGGTTTGCAAAAGATTCTTCCTGCGAGACACAGTGCAAAATAAATGCACGTTCAAGATGGACTCAGAAACCACATATGCCAGGGATCAAAGCTCAGTCAAGCTAGAAAGAAACGTTCAAACAAAACTCCAACCATTGAGGAATGAGTTCAAAGGGGGACTATCTTATCCTTTGCATGGAAAAAGATAACTAAACCAACTATCATCCACGAGAACCAATCTCTGTGGGGAATTTAAAAGGATGGGCACTTTATGCTTAGGGCTGACAATTTTATTGGAGAGAATAGACAAACCCAGTCACTTGGAGAGATAAATGTCAAAGTGAACACAACAGGTAAACACCAAAAAAGGAAACAGATACGCTAAGATGCTATGCACATGAATGCTTATGCCATGCTCATGCCATGCTTATGCTTATGCTTATGAAGACAAAACAGACAAAAGGAAGCGTGATTGGAGATGAAATAACATCTCGACAAGGATACCCAGCCGACCTCAACAGATTGGACCATTACTGGGGGTGAAGAAGAAGAATCGACAACTTCACTGGGGAAAATAGTATTCCACCTTAGGTATAACATCATGACTTCACTAGGATCTCCATCTTGAGCTTGATTTCCTTACTGGATGAGGAAGATCCATGGAGATTCTCCAAGATCGACTAAAGCAGCAATTTACTGGGGAGCTGGCAAAGGATATCACGAAAATATAGTTATTATGCGTCCTAACCTGCATGATGATCACCATGACGAACAACGGCTCTTGCAAAAGGTACTCTTCAAATCTTCTCTGCCCCAGATTACATGGTCTAAGAGGATTTTACAGAAGAACCGTCATGCGAAATGCCTCAATATCTTCAAACTCTTAGATTCATGAATCTCGACGTAATAGCCCCAGATTGACGGCGCCTGCACAACAAAGTCTTTGAGCCTGCTCTTCAGACTGTGGGAGTAACAACGAGGAAACAAACTTGTCCAATGCTAAGTAGATGCCCCAGACTAACTAACCTTTGAGAGATTTGGCTAATTTTGACCTGACTGCTTCTGATTAACTAGTCTGCAAGGATAAATCATCAAAAGGATTTTACAGAAGAATTGGTATGCCAGGTGCTCCAATATCTTCGAACTCTTAAAGAGATTCATGGATCTTGAAATATCTGCCCCAGTTTTAATACATTTGTACAACAAGGTCCTTGAACTTGTTCTTCAGACTGGTTGATTCATGAAGGAGGTGCCCCAAACTAATTGACCTATTAGAGATTTACCGAATCTCGACCTGACTGCCCCTGATTAACGGCATTCGCGATACAAAGTCCTCAGACTGCGGTAGAAACAACTGGGGAACACACTTGCCCCTGTTGGTAGGTCATTGGAGTCTAAACTTGTCATAAGATGACCTTAAGAAGGCTTGTCCCAATATCTCGAATTGGAAGAGTTCCTGCCCCTGATTTAGTAGCTCTTGAGATGCTGGATCTATGGGGGAGATGCCCCAGACTGAGCCCTTTATCAAGTCAAATCCCTTAGCCGGCTGCATTTGTTGGGATTCCTTTGATATTGAATTGTCTTGCAAGCAAGTATTGTTCATTAAAAATTGGCAATTTCAATGTAAAATTCATGCAAACTTTTGAAATCAAGTTTTATTTGAGGAAACACACACGGTGGAATGACTGAATAATAAAAAACAAAGGTGGGTCTACTCAGCTATGGAGTGAAGTGATTTACACACGCAAATAACAAAGATCATTAGGAGTCAGGTTAATCAACCTTGCTGTTGTATACTTTTCAAAACAACCTTACCTCAATTAGGTCTTTTAAGGGTTGTAACGTGGTTTGGTTCACGGTTTTATAAAACAAAGGATAAAGGCTCAAAGTTTATTTGTCCCACCCCATCTTCGTGATGAACTCCAGTCCTATGCTCAGTTGGCTTAAGCTACACATTTACGTATTTACGTTCCTATAGACTAGGAATGAATTGATGATAGTTGATGATGATTCAGACACCTGGGTATTCATTACTCCCTTGCAACATTTGGTTATCCTTTATTGCTGAGGTTTTGAGACCTCCTCTTATCTTCACTGAGGCTTTGAGACCTCTTCTTGTCTTTGCTGAGGTGGTGAGACTTCTTCTTTGTCTTTGTTGAGGTTTTGAGACCTCTTCTTTGTCTTTGTTGAGGTTTTGATACCTCTTCTTTGTCTTTGTTGAGGTTTTGATACCTCCTCTTTGTCTTTGTTGAGGTTTTGATACCTCCTCTTTGCTTGATTGATATTATGAGATTCTGCTTTGTCTTGATTGTTGTACGAACATTCTTGTATAAGGTGAAGTTTTGGGCTTCCCATCTTTCTTGGCTTTCGCCTTGAAAGGGACTCGGCTCACCCTTCGATTAAGGATTTCTCAACAATCCTTCCTTATTTGTCGCTTCGGGAACAACTTGTGCAACTTTTATTCACTTGATTGGTGAGAGCTGACTGATGTCTTTGCATGAAGCGCTTGCATTTGAGTGCATAACCAAGTTAAACTGAGAACTACCTACCCCAAGGTTTAGATTTAAGGGTTTTTGTGTAAGGAAAGAAAAACTCCTACTTCTAGGCTCAAAGGGGTTAACGAGGGATTATCTTCCTTATTTCTCCAGTGTTTGGGAATCGAAACAATGCCTTACATCCTCGGCAAGGTTTAATCGAAAGCATACCACAACAATTATGGATAATATTTTCATCATCCTCCCCAATCTTTGCTTAAACAAAATGTTTGATAAAGGGAGTGGAACAAGATATATTTTTTTTGCTTTTATGAAAGTAACAGTAAATGAGTGAAACGAATGGATTTAATCAAAAGATGCATAAACATTTCATTAATGCTGCCAATTTGAAAGTACAACAATAAACATAAATTCAAGGTGAAGGAGATACAATTGAAAATACCGAAATGAACAAAATACAACCAGCTTTGGCGAATTGTTTTCAAAAGATTTCAGTTTCCGGGCCCAAGCGTGGGAACACCTTCGCCATTAATCACTAGTTCCTTGTGATACAGAATCTTGAGAGGCCTTGCAAGTCTTTTGCCTTTTGCTTCAGAAATTTTGACATTGACATCTGATGTACCCTCTTGAGGTTGCAGTGTTCTTAGCAGGTTTAGCAGTCTCGTTTCGAACTCTTTGCATTCCTCAATGAGGTGCCCCATCGTCCCGGTACGGAATTTGCATTCAATCTCTGGATGATCTTCTTCAAAAATCAGATCCTTGTCATAAATCAGCCTTTGTATAGTAGCTTCTAAGGCTCGGCACCCATCCAAGTCATGCCCTTCGGCTCCCTTGTGGAATTCACAAGTCAGGTTTGGATTATGCCAAGGTCCGGGCACAGGGTTGAGGAGTCGAGGAGTTACCAGCTTGTTCTGCATCAACAGTTGGAAGAGTTTACTCAAAGGCACATGGATAGGCTGGCAGTTAACTTGGAATTTTTCAATAGGGTACTTCTTCTTGCTTTGGTCTTGGACACCTTGAGGAGAAACAACCGTTGGAGGCTGGAGTGCCCTTTTGGTAGACATCTGGTGACGATGAGACTCTGGTATAAGACCAAGATAAAGTGCTGGCTGGTATGAAGTTTCTCCAAAGGCATATCCTTGGCATGGGAGAACCACATGAGATGGCGAAGGGTTGTTGATTTGAATGCCTTGAGGCGTGAATGAGATCCTCTTAGAGTCTAACAGGTTCTGAATTTTACTCGGGAGCACCTGACAATCTTCAGTTGAATGCCCCTGTGCCCCAGCATGGTAGTCACATCGAGCATTGGCGTCAAAGCCTGGTGGATACGGAAACGACACCGACTTCAATTCTTTTGGTACTATCAATCCTCCTTTGATCAAAACTGGCAGTAATTGACTGTACGACATTGGTAGCGGAGTGTAATTTCTTTCTGGATTTCTTGGCCTTGGTCGTACATGCTGGCGTGGTTGACGGCAGTTTGGCCCTTGATGCTGAGGAGGTCCTTGAGTTGGAGGATCCACAAGAGGCGATGAACTGACAACCTCTCTGGGAGTAACAGGGTGAGCGTACTCTTCTTTCTTCATCAGAGCTTGCAAATTTTTGAGAACCCAATTCATCTGGCACTTGAGGATTCTGACCTCCTCTTTCAAATCTTCCTGGTTCTTCAGAATTTCATTCATTGTCTCCATTTTCTTGAATAGGTGTAAGGAAATGAATGTTTGAATTCCTTGAAACCAACAATGGATGCAATGAGATGTATGCAATGCACAAACACGGGTAAATATACACAGATATATGTACACAACACAGCACATGAGTCTTAGGTTTAGAGGTCACATGAATGGAGCCATGGTCTACCCATCCCAGAAGGGTGTGGACTATAGGTTCATCAATTGTAGAATAAGGTTCTAAAAGTTCCCAGAGTCTACGTAAATCCTTCGGATATTATCGGCCCATATAACTACTTACACGGGTTAATAATATTCTCAAGATAAACTCGTCTGAGTGTAGTATCGCGTGACAACTACTCGGGACTGGCTCCCTCATAGTCACCGCACTACATCCTAAAAGGCCAAGTGGGGTAAAGGTAACTACGGTTCTCATAATCCCTGGCTCCCAATTGAAAAAGTAATTTCGACGCGACTTCTCACATCAGACATCAACAATCCCAAAGGGCCTCATCTGAGTGTGGTCATTATATGCCATAAATTGTTGGTACTACTGCCAACAACCGACTATTGATTACACCACGATCCTATCATATTTGTGCCCTCAAGTCCGGGTTAGGACTTATCTCACCACTCAATAGTACCATGCCGGCAAAAGATCTCAAACAGAGCATATATACAAGGGATATGTACAAATATGGCAAGCAAGCATAAACAACATAAACAAAACAAGGTGGGCTTAACCCTAAAAAATTATTCCCCAGTGAAGTCGCCATTTCTGTTGCGGTGAGAATCGGATAACAAGCTATTAATTAACTTGCATCACATTTCTTTGAATTCACCACCGACTTTGATTTATCCAAAGGAAAGGTTCAGGATCGAAAAAAACCTAAAGGGGGGAGATCTAAGGTTCGGCGGTTGGTTATACTAAGGGAAGGTATTAGCACCCTTAATATCTGTAGTACTTTACAGGAACCTCTTGTTTAGTTTATGTTATGTTATGTTTGCTTGCTAAGGATAACATAAAGATGTTGTTAATGACTATGAGGTCAAAGGCTTAGATGGCTATGAGGCCAAGGTGATAAAATGACTGTGAGGTCAAGATGGTAAGATGACTATGAGGTCAAGATGGTAAGATAACTATGAGGTCAAGATGGTAAGATGACTATGAGGTCAAGATATTAAGATGACTATGAGGTCAAGATGGTAAGATGACTATGAGGTCAAAGGTAAGACGGTTATGAGGCCAAGGTGGTGTCTCTATGACTATGAGGTCAGGAGGTAATCCTATGACTATGAGGTCAAGGAAGGGTGGCCATGACTATGAGGTCAAAGCTTTCCTATGACTATGAGGTAAAAGGTTAAAGATGGCTCTATAACTATGAGGTCAAGAGGGAATCCTATGACTATGAGGTCAAAGGAAAGTAATGAGCTATCTATGACTATGAGGTCAATAGAGAGACTTTTCCATGACTATGAGGTCAATGTTGGAAGATGGCTATGAGGCCAAGGTGATATCCTATGACTATGAGGTCAAAGGTAAGATCCTATAACTATGAGGTCAAAAGGTAATGAGGTGTCTCTATGACTATGAGGTCAAGAGGGAATCCTATGACTATGAGGTCAAGAGGGATTCCTATGACTATGAGGGCAAAGGTTGACGATGTTGCCAATGACTATGAGGTCAAAGGTTGACGATGTTGCCAATGACTATGAGGTCAAGGGCTACCTATGACTATGAGGTCAAGGGTAAGATGGCTATAAGGCCAAGGTGATAATGAGCTATCTATGACTATGAGGACAATAGAGAGATTTTTCCATGACTATGAGGTCAATGGGTGATGGCTATGACTATGAGGTCAAAGCTTGCCTATGACTATGAGGCCAAATGTTGAATATGTTGCTAATGACTATGAGGTCAAGAGCTACCTATGACTATGAGGTCAAAGGTTGATGGTGTTGCCAATTACTATGAGGTCAAGAGCTACCTATGACTATGAGGTCAAAGGTTACCTATGACTATGAGGTCTAGGTAAAAGATGTTGCCAATGACTATGAGGCCAAGGGCTACCTATGACTATGAGGTCAAGGTTGATGGCTATGACTATGAGGTCAAAGCTAAGATGTAACTCTATGACTATGAGGCCAAGATACTCCTATGACTATGAGGTCAAAAGTGAGATATTGCCAATGACTATGAGGCCAAGGGCTACCTATGACTATGAGGTCAAAGGTTGAAGATGCTGCTAATGACTATGAGGTCAAGAGCTACCTATGACTATGAGGTCAAAGGTTGAAGATTACTCTATGACTATGAGGTCAAGAGGGGGGTCCTATTGACTATGAGGTCAATGGGGAAAGGTTGCTCTATGACTATGAGGCCATGAGAGATTCCTATGACTATGAGGTCAAAGGTCACCTATGACTATGAGGTCTAGGTTACCTATGACTATGAGGTCAAGGTGATAATGAGTTTTCTATGACTTTGAGGTCAATAGAAAAACTTTTCCTTTGGAAGGAAGGGGAAGAATAACATCTTGTAAACAAGAGTTATAGTGGGGTTGAAATATAATGAAACATATGAGTTCAAGAATTCCAAACAGTGAGCATTTGATCAATATATGAAATAAAATTGCAAGTGTGAACATAGTAAACAGCAAGAGTAAGTGATCAAATAAATGTGACAAGCATGGCAGAGAAGGCATTCACAATTTGAATCAAATGCATTTGGAGTCATGCAACTTATCAACAAACAATATTTCATGGTAAGATTTGTTAAAGTCAGGAAACAAAACTTCACAAGGCCAACATACTTCACAGAAAACTCCAATCAAAATCAGTAGTCACATAAATATGTCAAACATGGATGGGAAGACACGAGAAACAATTGGATTTAGGTCATGTAATCTCAACAGAGAACAAAAAAACAAACATCATTCTCATGGTAAGGTTTATTAAAGTTAGGACACAAGGCCTCACAATTCACAGCAATACTTCCGAAATAACTTATTTTAAAGTCAGTGGTCACATTCACAGTTTAACAACAAATGCACTTGGAATCATGCAACTTAACAATCAAAAGCCAGAAAAACCAAGACAACATTTTCATGATACAGTCAGGAAGAAAATTATAAACCAAATTTATATTCTAAAAGAAAATTCTTTAAATAGTTGATTATATTTACAAAGAAATCTGAATATTTTTATTGTCTTTTTTCTTTGAAAATGTTTTAGAAAAAGAAAAGAATAAAAATGAAATAAAAATAAAAAACAAGAAAAAGGAGTGTCAACCATGTGGCTTTCGCCACTTTCCTTTAGTGGCTGGCGCCATGAAGGCCCACCAAGGTGGCTTGCGCCACCCTTGTCATGGCCAGCGCCATGTGTGTGCTGTTTTGGGGTGTGTGTGTGTCATTTTTTTTATTGGTGTGGTGTGTCATTCTTTTTAATTTATTTAATGTATTAATAGTGTGGCGAGCGCCATATTTTTAACGTGGCGAGTGCCACCACAAACTTCTTTTATTTTTTTTTCAGTTTTCTTTTAAACCCAATACAAATCCAGTTAACAATTAACAACACAAAACTAAAATGTTAACAATTTTATCACAAAAACAAGTAATAAATAGACAATCAAGAATATAAAAACATGATAACCAAATGGAGCAAAATGATCACATGTTCAGACGATAATGAGATAATAAATATGGTAACAGTATGGTGCAAACATGAAATATATGATCACCGTGTATAAAAAACAGAGTGAGATAGAGTGATACCTAGTGGAGAAAGTCCACTGCTTCTTGACCGGTGCGAGTTTCTGGAAATGGTGGATAAGCCTCCCTTTCTCAACTGCTACAGAGCCACACTCTCAGAAAGACACACAAGCTTTTGGTGGTTAAGGTGTTGGAGGTTTGAGGTGTTTACAGAGGGTATAAAAAGGATAAGTTTCTTGCAAGCTTTGGTTACTTGCAGAACTCAAAAAAAGGAAAAGTGGAGAGGTTTTGATGAGTTTTCTTTTTATTTTTCTCAGTGTGTTTGTTGTGGTGTTTCTGTGTGTTCACAGGGGGATGAAAATGGTGGATTTCTTGCAAGCTTTTGAGGGTTACTTGCAAGACTATGGAAGGGAGAAGTAGAGAGAAATTCTTGGTAATTTCTGCTGTGTCTGAACAAAGGAGAAGTGGTCTCCTTTTATAGGCAAAGCAAGCTGATTCATGCCTTGGAGATACAGTGGGTAATTGGTTTGTCTACTGGAGAAAAAATTAGGGTTTGTGTGGCCTGCTGGGTAAAGAATTAGGGTTTGTGTATCAGTCAACCTAGGAGGTCACCATGCTGAACCATGCAGCGGAGGATAAGGTGCAGGCCTGTAACTTTCATCCTTTGATGTTTATTCCAAAACCTCCTTTATTTGTGTCATGGGAGAGAAGCTAAAAAAGGGTAATATTTAGTGACCTCACAAGAATTGTCTTACAAGCAAAGCATCTTCAGATTTTCAAATAACAAGTGGCATATGGACTAACCCTAGATGCACAATGCCTTGCTGCTTAACCAACGGGAACACTATTTTGAATTTTCACAATTTTTGGCCTTTTGATCCAAATGACACATTTTGGGCCCAATGGAACTTTGAGATAAATCATATGTCCATGAACAAAAGAAAATGTCACGGGAACACACTTTAGAAAATTTTAGGTTGCACCATTTAATCCTTCCATGCTACCCATTTTTAAATATTTATCCCAATGAAAATTTTTTGCACTTAAGAGAAAAATATTTAAGGCTAAAAGGTGGATTCCAAGGATGTTTATTAACACATGGAATGATGTCTCAAGGCTTGGGATCACACTTTGCTTGACATGCAAGGCAATGGTTGACTTGTCTTGATATAACACTTGGTTTCTTGTTGAGAAAAGCTTATTGGATGCATGTAAATTCCAATGGTTGCACTTGGGGGCCAAAAGATGTCTTAGGAAGATCTTGTCCTTTTTATGTAAACCCTATCTTTCATGATAAAAAGAAACAACTTGCAAAAGAAATGGTTAGTTAACAATGCATACATGATTGAGGTCTAAATGTAGGTACAAGGTGATATGACATCTAAGGGGTAAATTTTGGGGTACAACACTAACCAATTCTCCTTCCGCCTAAACTCTTCATATCATTCTCAGCCATATAGCATTGCCTTAGCGACTCAGCATAAGGAGTTACTGATACACTACCTTGCCTCAACTGTTGGAATTCAAACTCTCTTCGGGTCCTCAAAGAATTTGGAAGGTACTTTTCCATAAAAATAGTCTTGAATTACTCCCACACTTTAGGAGCACCTTGCATAGTCATAAAAGCTAAAGCAATATCCCACCACCTCATAGCAGGACCTCTCAATGAGTGAGAAGCAAACACTACCTTGTTCTCCTCACTACAGTGAACTATCAGAAAGATTCTCTCCATACCAGCCACCCATTCATGAGCTTTCACAGGATCTAATCCGCCATGAAATTCTGGAGGATTCATGCGGATGAAATCCCAAAAACTACCACCTACAGCATCTGGAACAGCCACCTGAGGATGAAAACCCCCATTCATTTGTTGTACCATCTGCTGCATGAATTGGTTCTGCTGCATCTGCTGTAAAAACTGGGGCCATGGGACATACTCGTCGCCGCCTGGCAGATTCGTCTCAGTACGAGTAGTTTCGGGCCTACCACGGTTATTTCTGCATCTGTCAGCCATGTTCCTAAATGTCATACAGATAGGATTAAGTTGATCAGGCTCAATACTATAAATATAATACTTAATACCAATGGCGACACAACGCATATGAAATAGAAAGAATTACTTATACTATTTCATGGCTAGGTCGAGGATACGACCTGCTCTGATACCAACTGTAGCACCCACATATAACAACATACATCAAAGCATATATATTATACATGAATCTAAGTTTTGGTATTGAAATACCATAAGTTCCTAGTTAACACATTGTATACATTACATGCCCAAAATACAAAACACTAAAAATCTAAGACATAATATATACAAGATGTTCCAAAGTACTAAGAACTAGATCAATAAAACGATCTCAAAATAAATCTCCAACAACGAAAGCCATGCCATCCCAAAAGCCAAGATACTTAAGGATAATCAAACGACTTTATCCTTACCCTTCGTGGAACCTGAAGTACCTGTAATATAATCAACAACATGGGGTGAGATATTAAATACCAGTGAGTTCCCTATCTTATGGATTCTCTCGGTCTAAAGGAAAGGAAGTGACCTTGAGTTCACAATCTCTCACTATATAGAAACATGCTTATGAGTATGTTAACTCAAAATTATCAGTTATCGACAACCCTATTAAGGCATCCCTTTTTCCCGCCCTCTTCTACATCTAAAAGTCGGAACGAGTCATGAAACCTCATAGATTACTTGGCATACGAGATAGATTCGAAGCTAAGGGACACATTATCACCTTAATTCATCACTTTACACGGTCCGTTCAATGTTACAAGTCTCTTTACCTTATAGGTTCCATTCGTACTATAATCGGGAATCAAACCTACCAAGCAATCGTGCATTCATTCCAAAGGAGCTTGTTACTCATAGAACGACACATTGGGGAAATGGTTATGATTTCATGATTTCACATACAACCGTGATTGTATTCAACAATTCTAGGCCACACTTGCCTTAAGGCCTCATTTGCCTTTTCTCAATATTACAATGGTTTACACATGTTCCATACTAGTGTCTTATTCTTTTCTAGACCATTCATAATTTCGTAGTCACACTACTAGGTTCCACTATAGTTTTATGTTAAGATTTTCCTCACTCTTCCTATACCATATTTTAAACATGCATACTCTCTCAATCATGCTTAACAACAATAGATTAGACAAAGTATAATACAATTATATAATCAAATTACATATAATTATTCAATCACAAAGTTAACATAACTCTTGGGTTCCCTCCGATTTATTTAATCGGGTATCGAAATCAATGTTTTCCACTTTTATCCCGTAGGATATTTTCATTGCTTTCCAATGGCTATCACTATGCCTCGATCGGAATTACGATCCAAAATATATCAATTTTTAAACATTTTTCAAAAATCATAACAGTGGTAATCGGTTACCTCAAAGTGAGTAATCGGTTACTCAAGCTGCATTGTTCAAAACATAATCAAAATGAGAGTTAGAGACACATTTTGGTAACCGGTTACCTCAAAATGAGTAACCGGTTACTTAGTTCATTTTTCACGTAAGACTGAAATTTTTCCTGCATGTAACCGGTTACCTCAAAATGAGTAACCGATTACCACTGAACCAGAAGCATAAAAACCTGTAATTTTTAACATAAAAATCTAATAGAAACTCATATAACCTCAATGGATCATAAAATCAATAATCGCACATCACATACAAATATATATCAGTCATGCTACACATTTTTATTCGCATTTGCACCGTCAAAGCATCAATTTCATACTTTTAATCACAATCCAACATTTTTAACCTAAACTCTAACATTTCCAAAATTTCTAAAACTTAAGTTCTAACTAGAACCCACCTCTAACACAAGATGATGATGAAGGTTGAGAGATGATTTGAAGAAGAAATGATGAAGATCTAAGCTTGTTCTTCAATTTCCAAGTTTCTCCTCTTTTCCTCTTTGCTCTTCCTTCTCTCTACTCTTACTATCTTTTCTTTCTATTTTGGCACAAGTGAGGGGAAAGGAAATGATATAGAGAAATGTTTATTAGTTAGTAACACTACTAAATGTCCAAAATATCTCTATAGCACCAATTTGCTAAAACCTCTGAGTCAGATAATATTAATTTGATCTGCTCTGAGCTCACCAGTTACTCTAATTATCTTAACAGATAATTTCTCAGAGAACACCGGAACCCAGTTGATCACAACTAATATTATCCAGAGCAAAATAAACTACAGGGTATTACAATAGACGCAAAAACTAGGTATAACCCGATTGAAAAATTATGTTTGTGCCTATACTTTTCATGTACAAAATTGAAGCATTATATTAAACCAGTCAAAGTTTATGTTTACTTTCATTTCGACGTTAATAAACATATGCTATCAAAACCCATTTTGTATAGTCGAAAAGGAAAGTGGGAGCATTATGTTTATTGTCCTTTGAAAGCAGTAAAAGGACAAATTCTCGCATACTTCATTGTTGACCATTCAGTGGTCGAGACAATGGACGCATACTTAGGAACCAAGCCTTGGAGGCTATATTTCGACGGTTCTAGACATAAGGACGGCTCCAGGGTGGATATTTTTATCCTTTCGCCGGAAAACATACTGACTAAGTTTAGGAATAAGATCAAAGGGTCATGTTCTAATAACGAGGTCGAATATGAAGCCCTGATGACAAGCCTCCATATTTTTCTAGACTTGGGGGCAAGAGATGACGAAATAAAAGGAGATTCGGAACTGGTGATTCGATAATTGAAGAAAGAGTATAAATGCACCAAAGGGAACTTGATGGTATACTTTTTCAGAGCTAACATTTTTTTGAAATATTTTGACCATGTTTCAATCGACCACATCCCTCGATTGGAAAATCAGGAAGCTAATGATTTGGCTCAGATAACCTCAAGATATAAAATCTTTAAGGAAAGGTTGGAAGATCTAGTCGAGATTAAATAAAAATTATTCTCAGATAAGAATCCTCAAGAGACACAGTCAGTGTCAAAACTTGGGGGGCCATATGAGTTCGAGGATTCACTGAACTTAGAGTATTATGAGCGTGATAAATGTTTGAACTATGAAGTTTTGTACATTGACTTAATGTCAGATAATGACTAGTGAAAACCCATAGTCGAGTATTTACAAAATACAACGGGAGCAACTAATAGGAAAGTCAAATACAGAGCCTTGAGCTACGTATTTATGGGTAACGAATTGTTAAAGAATACTCTTGAAGGACTTCTCCTCAAGTGCCTGGCCAAAAGGGAAGCGTATTTAGGAATTTCTAAGGTGCATAGTGGATCATGTGGTTTCCACCAGACTGGGCACAAGATGAAAAGGTTGTTATTTTGACTAGGGGTATACTGGTAAACTATGTTGAAAGATTATATAGACTTCGCCAAAGGTTGCCAAGAATGCCAAAAACATTCAGGTATCCAACATGTGCCTGCTAGCGAGTACACTCAATAGTGAACCCATGGCCTTTCAGAGGTTGGGCTTTAGACATAATTGGCGAAATCTAACCCTATTCATCAAAAGGGCATAGGTACATTTTGGTGGGAATAAATTATTTTACTAAGTGGATAGAAGCCATACCCTTGCCTAATGTCGACCAAGAGGAGGTAATAAGTTTCATCCAGAATCACATTATATATAGATTTGAGATACCTGGAATTATTACCACAGACCAAGGTTTAGTTTTTATAGGGCGTAAAATGGTGGAGTTTGCCTTAAAAATAGGTTTTAAATTGTTGACCTCGACACCATACTACACCTAAGCTAACGGCCAGGTCGAAGCGCCAAACAACATATGTATTGGTTTGATAAAAAACATGTGGGTCAAAAGCCAAAGAATTGGCATAAAACCTTAAACCAAGTTCTATGGGCATGTCGTAATTCTCCCAAGGAGTCAACTAATTCTACACCATTCCAACTTTTTTATGGGCATTGACGCGGTGTTTCCTTTAGAAATTTACCTGCGGTCATTTAGGATTCAAAGGCAATCTGAGATCCCAATTGAGTTTTATTGGGGAATGATGTTTGACGAACTGGTCGAGTTAGACAAAGATAGATTAACCGCTCTAGATGTATTGATGAGACAAAAGGAAAGAGTTGATAAAGCTTACAACAAAAAAGTTAAGTCCAAAACTTTCAGCTATGGTGACTTAGTTTGGAAAGTCATACTGCCCATGAATCAAAAGGATAGAGTTCTGGGCAAGTGCCCCCCTAATTGGGAAGGGCCATTCAATATTCTGCA
Source organism: Lathyrus tuberosus (assembly GCA_022829125.1). NCBI lineage: Eukaryota > Viridiplantae > Streptophyta > Magnoliopsida > Fabales > Fabaceae > Lathyrus > Lathyrus tuberosus. The sequence continues at coordinate 627,193 of JALAZF010000910.1, read as the reverse complement.
AGTGTATTCTAATAATGCGTATGAAATTGAAGAATCAACCCCTAAGGGTCGAGTCCTGCGAATAAACGGTAAATATTTGAAGCAATATAGACCAATTTTGCAGGAGATATGTATTAATGCAAAATAAGAAATTTTATTCAAAATTAAGAAGGCTTAAAAAATAGATAGCTTTCAACATTGTCATAATGCCACGAAGGGCATGCTTAAAGATTACATCATTCAGAATGTTAAAACGTTGCAACACACAGAGAAAAGAAATGTCAACAAAAATACACCACGCATAGGTAAGTCGACGATCATCCTGAGAAATGATGGAAGCATATGCATAAATCTCGTGGTCAAGGGAGGTTTCCGTCTCCAGGTGTTGAATCCATTTTTTAGTTTTTTCATCTAGCTGAACTTGACTGACTCTCTAGAGATTGGTCTTTTCAGTTTCAGTGTCTTGCAACCAGCAATCTTGGCATCCAAAGCAGCAACAACACTATCCTCTTGACGAAGGATTTCTTCCAATTCTTCAGCACGTTGGTCGGATTCATTGGCTAAGTTGCACGCCTTTGCTCTCTCAGTCTCCTTGGGAGCCATTTTGGTCTTGGCATCTCCCCGGAAGAAGAATTAAAGGGACCTGCTACACGTAGCCGCACTACCCTACAAAATCGGAGGTATGATGATTAGAGCTATCAGGTAGTGGGAAACACACGTTTTCGAGGTAACAATTGAAAGAAACGTCATGATGATCATGATGTCAGCTCACTAGGTGAATAGTATCTGAAAAGATTAAAAAAAAATGCCCCTATCTCCTAGGTTCGTCGAAAGAGGCCTTTTGGGGGGCAATTTGTTAACTGGAATTTTCGATAAGGGAAAAAATCTCAGCAAAGGACAAGGTGAAGGTACATTGATGACGTGTATGTGGGAGTCTTGGTTCGACGAGATTCAGGACATAGTGTTTTGGAATATTGTAAAAGCATCTCCACTGCGTGGTATTTTTGACAACATCAGATGGGTCGATGAGGCAGTTATTTGAGCACGCAAATGTTCCATTCAAATATGAATAACTATTTTTAAGGTTTCTTTATGAAGGACGTGTGGAGAGAGCACAGAGATAGGTTGCATGCAAAGCTTCACGTGGCGAACTCTTAAGATACGAACATTAGAAGTAGTTATTTTCGTACTTGTATACATAGGAGTTCATTATGTTGAATTAGGTGTGTTCATTTTACTACAAAAATCTCACATAAAACTCAAAGTACCAGCGTCCAGAGAAAAGAGTCGTGGCTGAGAGAATGCATGAATAATGAAACACCATCATTTACTTTTAATGCAAACTTTTTAAATTCCCTTTTACTTTTCCTCGTCAATTTACTTTCAACCTTGTTCAAGTTACATTACTTTACACTTCCAGTCTTTGTTACATTTCCTTTACATTTTTAAAATAGTCGAAGTTGACATCTTTTACATCCTTTTAGTCGCTTAAATCACTATTTCGACTAAGTCGAAAATAGGTTGTTTATCAATAGATAATTAAAACAAGGTTTTTCATAGCACAATGTCCTACGTTTCACTAGTCAATCCTGCAAGTAACCTTTAATCAAGAGACTAGCGATTGTTTACGAATTTTCAGCGTAAATAATGTTTCGACATCTTCACAATATCTTCGATAAATCTTGAAATCGTCGCTTCCAACTCGATCGAAACATTTGTTTTGAGACGGAAAAATGTATTCCACATAGCCCTTACATCTACATCAGTCTTGAGCTCATAGTTGTTGAACTCAATCTTGTTGCCTTTATTGTTAATTGACGGTGAACAGTATCTGAGCTTTACAATTTGTTGATTATCTCAGTAAGTTAGGAGATTATGCACTTCGTATTGCAGATTTGCAAAAGAGGTGTACTCATTGATCTTAAAATTTTGTCCGAGTACCGTATTGGAGATGGAGACATTTGCAACATACTAGATGATGTTTATTTGTGACATTTTAAACATTTTCTATCTGTAAGCATAAATTTATAGAAGTGGTAGAGAAATGTGGACCTCAAAAAGTATATCATGTATCAGTGCTGGTTTCGGAGATACATTTCTGGTACCTCCCTTTTATCTTATTTCGAAGATACATTTCCGGAACCTCCACTACGACGGAAAACACATATTACAACGGTTGGAAAAGGAATACCACCACACTGGTCCAACCATTGTGAGGTAAGGTGTGGTTGTATGTATGATGATTTCCACCACAGACGTACGACCGTGATTGTATCTATGTAGCCACTACCTACCACAACGGTTACTTTAAACAGTCGTTGTGATATTCTTTAAAGCAATATATATAATAACGGTTGTGCTAAACAACTGTTGTGATATATAGACCTGAGTTTATTATAAATTATGTGGAATACTTATTTCACCAATGCTCATTAAACATTTAACCTTCCAATATGTGTCATACCCCAAATTTTGTCCACCTAGATTCCCATCATTGTGCAAGTCATCATCACAATATGGATGTACCTTTATGCCTCATCAAGTTCCTCAAGGGTTGTTGAGCATTCACTGCAATCAAAATTAGGGTTTCAAGCCCTCTTAGAGCTCTTAGACAAAGGATCAATCAAGGAATGAAATGATCTTCAACTTGTCTAAACCTCTCAAACATTCACAATGGATCAAAAAGGACTCCCACTTCAAGGATTAAGCACAAAGCTGCTCCCTTCTAGGTGGATCAAGCCTCAAGATCGCCAGTGTCACCAAATTAGGGTTTTGGTCGACCAAGGCCTCTAGATGGAAAATTTCCTCTGGGCATGAGCCAATGCTTCAAAGCATATCCTAATATGATCCAAAGGACATCATGAACCCAAGCATCAAGTCAATTTGACCTCAGGGGGATGCATTAAAAAAAATCAGGAATTAGGGTTTCTTGACCTAATTCACCCCTAAGTTGACTTTTGGGACAAATCATGAGCCAAGACCTCAAGAGATGATTTGAGGATCTCTAATACACCACATTGATCCATTTGAGACAATGGATTGATCCAAGAAGCTTGAGCAACAAGTCTCAATTTCATCTGGACCACAATTAGGTTTTCGCAAGAAAAGTCAACTGTAACTTTGACTTTTGACCAGGACATGCTCCCAAACCCTAGGACATGATTCAGTACACCCTATCACACCCATGGAACATGTCCATCAAGTTTGATTTAGGTCAAGGACTTGATTTCATAAAGGATTGTACAGTTTGGAATTCATCTGCTAAAAAGTCAACTGTGCACAAAAGTCAAACTTTGACTTTTTGAGATTTTTCACAAAAATGGTTTTTTAACCCTAAAATGATGTTAATGTATGATTTGAATCATCATTCATCAAGAAAAATCAAAGAAAATGGGATAACTTGTAAAAGGCGTAACCATAAAAACTTAGAAAATTTTCTAAGTTATGAACAAAGTGGCAAGGGTACCAACTTTGGAGGATCATAACTCCTAAACCACAAAGCCATTCTTCCCCATCCAAAGCTGGATTTGTAGCCCTCATAGCCCTCTACAAAAACTTCAACTAGACCTCATTCCAATTCATTGTGGATTTTGAGCTATGAGTGAGCCAAAATGGCTGGACACATGAAAGTACACCATTTTCCAACACTTAGAAAAATTCTGTCCAAGACAGATTTTGTTGGAAACACCAAAACTTGTGGGATTTTTTCACACAGTTACAAGCTGAATCAATTCATGGTATGAACATCAAAGTTGTTACACATATTGCCTACAATCCAAGCAACTCAATAGCATGAAACCATTCCACTTGTGCCAAGAGTTATGGCTGCCACAACACACCATGTCAAGGCTGCCATGGAAAATCAGTTTGGGAGTTTTTTGCCATCCACAATTTCTGAGTCAAAAGTAATGATCACTATGCCACATGCATTCAATCTGATCATGAACCAATTGAACCAACTGATGGGGCTGAGTCCAAAAGCCAAGGAATCTTCCAACTTGAAATTCATGCATTTTGGCACATTTTGCCTTGAATTCAAAGGGCATTAATGTGGAATAGTGCATTTTCAACAAAGCCGCTCTACTCAGTCAAGTTCTCTGATTAAACAACAATAAAAACATCTGAAGAATGTGAATCTGGTCAAGGCATAGCCCTGCTCTTGGGAGTGGCTAGTTTGCCTTGCACGAGAAGAAATGCCACAAAGCCTATCTCTTTGAATGTGATCTGATCCAGCAGCTATTCACTATTCCTCCAAGACAAGAGTTGATCACCTATAAATAGAGGTTCCAATGGATCATTCAACTCACACCAAAGCCAGTTACAGCACTGCTTTCTCTCATTCTTCCTTAAACCTCAAGTTTCTTAGTTTTTGAGTAACCACTATCGGGTTTTGAGTTGCAGCCATAAGCAATCAATTCCAATTGCTCAAACACATCACATATGATGTATTTGAGGCGTCTAAATACTTAAACACTAACTGTAACACCTCAGACTCAAAATCACCCTTCAACCAAGCCATTATGCCTCAATTATGCAGTTGGAGTGCTCCAGCTTGATCCAAAGAGTTTCAAAGTGTTCCAAAGCTTGCAACACACTCCACAACATCCATTAAAGCTGTAGGGATCATTAAATCACATCTGGAACACCGTCTGTGCAACGTTCTATTTCAGTTTGTATCAAGGTAATCCTCAAAACTCCAACTCCATGATCCATGCATATTGCCTCGCATGATATTTTTGCCAATTGATTGCCATCATATGTTGATTGTTTTCCCTCAGAAAATTTGATCATAGCACTCATAATCATGTCTGCTCGATTGCTTTTGCAAAATTAGGGTTCAAACGGCCACAATGATATAATTTGTTATACACTGAAAATAAATAAAATGGGTATTGCCATCTTCTTCCTTGTGAAAAAACGCATGAGTTTGATGTTTGAATCATGTCCAATGGTTATGAATTGAGAGAGATAGGGTGCTTCATGCACGAGCTGGAGGAAGAAGATGGCTATGGCGCCATTTTCTGAAAATCCAACTTGTTTACTATATATTTATTGTTTGCCATGTTATATTTGAATTCGCATTGCGCCCAGTGGCTGATCAGCTGGTTTGTATGTATTGAGCGAGTGGAAGGTCTGGGGTTCGAATCCCCCTCGCCCCAGACCTTTTTTTTACCACTTTTTCCTATTTTTCTTATTTTTCATATTATTTTGTTAATGATTTGAAAAATTAATTTCTCACTCAATTTTAATTATTTTTCATTGGTTCTTTTTGCAAAAAATCACAAAAATGTTAAAATATTTTATTCCACAAAAAAATTAGATTTATATTATTTATTTTATATAATTAGTATTTTTGTGAATAAATTCATTTTTAATTGTTTTTAAACATTTTAAAGGTGAATATTTACTTTGAAAATCAAAAGCTAATGAGTTTAAATATTCCTTGTGATTATCCCTCATTTTTTTTCAAACCTTAAACAAAATCACAAATGGTTTATTCAAATTTATTTGGTATTTTGTTTGATTTTCTTTAAATATTTACTTTTAAAGAATAAAATTAGGGTTTCTTTGATTTTCACCCTCACAAATCATTTTCAAACACTCATGGGCCTTTATTAGAGTGTAAGACCCAACCCCTTTGAAAACCAAAATCATTTTAGGCCTCAGATATTGTATAAGACCCATTGTGTTTTCAAAAAATCTCGGCGTGATCGCCATTTCAAACAAAAGTTATATGGGCTTACCCTCATGTTATAAGCCCCATTTCTTTTCTTCAAATAAATCTTTGGGCCTCTAATAGAGTGTAAGACCTAATCCTTTGTAAATACAAACCCTTCTTGGGCCTCACTTATTGTATAAGTCCCGTTGTATTTCAAAAGTTCGGCGCGATCGTCGTCCGTTTAAAATAAACCATTTGGGCCTCTCCTTGAGCTATAAGACCCATTCAAACCTTTTGGGCCTCTGTTAGAGTGTAAGACCCAATCCCCTTTTAACCAAAACAATTTTGGGCCTCAGATATTGTACAAGTCCCTTTGCGTTAAAAGAAAACCTCGGCGCGATCGCCATTTCAAACGAAAAGTCATCTGGGCCTACCCTCGCGTTATAAGCCCCACTCTTTTTCTTTAAAACCTTTTGGGCCTCTTGAGAGAGTGTAAGACCCATCCCTTTGTACATAAAACCTTTCTTGGGCCTCAGTCACTTGTATAAGTCCCTCTGTACAAATTTAACAGTGCAATCACTGGTAAAACCCCGGGCCTCTCCTTGAGCTGTAAGCCCCCAATCTTTCTTTCAAAGCACTTTCTCCTTTGATTTTGAATATATTGTTGTTTTCAATCTTTCTTTGTTGAACAACTAACCAAACAGCATGGAAGCTCTACAACCGAGTAAGTGTTTATACGCTTTCATTTACCGCTTTCATTTACATATAACTGTATTGTGGGGCAGTTTCGCTGTAAGTCTTCTTTCATAAACTCATATCAAATGTGTAATAATAGTATAGATATTTAGAGTTTTCCCGGCAACTACGTTTAGCACTAGGTAAAGCCGTTTCGATTATTCGTAGAAATAGACAAGCTAGACCCCCAATAGGAGCACCAGATACAGTCTTCTCTTCGGCTGTCCTCCTTAGGAATTATCAAGAAACTCTACTCCCCATAGATGATCTCTTCTCCGTGAATTGCATCTCTTGAGTTTCTTCCAAATTCTCGAAATTTCCTGGCTCGATCTATTCTCTGTGAATAGCCTGTCTTGAATTTCTCGGGGTTTGGGGACCCACGGGCTTCTTAAAAGCATCCCGCCTTCTCTTGGGCGTTGTACAAGGACCCACAAGCTTCCTAAAAGCATCCACGCCTCCTCTTGGGCGTAGTACAAGGACCCATCGGCGTCTTAGAAGTATTCACAACCTCCTCTTAGGCTTCGTATAAATGATTTCTTCCTCCGGGAATGATAGCTTCCTCTTGGGCTTCGTACAAGGACCTCCCGGCTTCTTAAAAGTTTCCAGCCTCCTCTTGGGCTTCGTACAAATTGTCCCGACGACCTCCTAGAGGTATAGGAACAGAGATTAGTCATCTTAATAGAACAGTCTTTCAAAGAGTCTAAACCATACTACTGTTTCTCAAAACATAGTACAAAAGATGAAACTCTAGACTTGGACAGTCTAACTTCCTTGAGTTTCAAAGACATTCTCAAGCACTTTTCAAAAATGGGAAGATAAAACCCGTAGGACTTGGACAGTCTCAATACCCTTTGGATTGCCCATTTCCTTAAAGAACAGGAAATAACCCTGATCCTCGAATCAAATCCCTGGGGGCACGCATTACTCATATAAGAACTGATTTTCTCTTTAAATCAGTATATTGGATCTGTCACCCAACGGAAACAGTTACAATAGCCTCCTCTTGGGCTTTGTACAATGATTCTCCCCAGCGGAGCAAATAAATTTCAGCCTCCATCTCGGGCTTCGTACGAGATACGAAAGACTCCCTCGTTGAGTCAAGCTCATTTTAGCCTCTCTCTCTCGGGCTTTGTACGAGACACATAAAGGACTCTCCTGTTGAGTCAAAGCACCTTTTAGCCTCCATCTCGGGTTTCGTACAAGATACAAAAACACTCTCTTGTTGAGTATAAAACATTCTCCTGTTGAGTCAATCCCTTTTAGCCTCTCTCTCTCGGGCTTCGTACGAGATACAAAAACTCCCTCTTGTTGGGCCAATAGCCTCCTCTTAGGCTTTGTATAAGAAAACCCAGGTTGAGCCAATCAACCTTTTAGCATCAAAGTTGTGCCTCGTTGACAGTATGCAAATATCAAAAACTCATTCCCCTTCATCTAATTGCTGTAAGCGGCAAGCCTCTGGATCATTTACATCCATGCCACTGTCCCTCTTTTAGCATGAGAAATTCCTAAGAAAAGATGACATTGCTCTACACTGAGTTAAAGTCTTCTCCTTCAGGTTAGAAATCCCCTATGAAGGAACTTATGGCATTGCCGGATTCACATATCCCAGTTAAAGTAATTCTCCTTTATAAACAGTTGTGACAGATAAACCCCTCTTTAGAGATGCCAAATTCTCTCTAAAGTCCAAACCCTTTAGCTTCATATCTTGGGCTTTGAACAAGATACAAATAAACCACTTTCAGCTTCACACCTTGGGCTTTGAACAAGATAAAAACCACCTTTAGCTTCACGTCTTGGGCTTTGAACAAGACACCAAAACAACCATTTCCTCCCATAGAATAGGAGGAACTACGATCGCTCTAATTTCCCTGTTTCGGTAAACGGGAATACGTAGGCATAAGATTGAAAGAAAAATCTTAGCGAGCACACTAAACAAAAACCCAAAATCCCATACTTTCATACATCAATCAAAAAACATTCGTCCTAACATCTCAACCGATAGCCTAAAACACCCCTTTTTGACAAAATAAATCTGGGAGAAACCCACACTTTGGATATCATCTGTAAACCAACAGTTTTGACTGTTTAACCTCAGTATGCAAGCAGGGTTAGTTGGAGACATCTATTTCCCTTCCTTCATCAGCTTCAACAGGATAAAAATGAATCGAGCTGTAGTCCCAAAGCGGTAGTGCTTCGCAACCACGTCCAAAAATCGCTCGCTACAATATGCACTAGAACATTATAATATAAAAAATTAAGTTATATTAGAAGAATAAGTTCACGTTCAATGCTAGACAAGAGTTTTTCAACTCCTTATCCGTATTTTGTTATTTGACAGTAAGAACTAGGTTTAATGATCCTAGTTCTTCAACCGCCCCTGCCTTTACCTCTAATTTTTTTGAAAAATATTATTTACTTTAAAAACAAAATTAGAGGTGGAGAGAGAGGTGATTGAAGATCTACAATCATTAAACAAAGTTTTAACTGTCAAAGAACAACATGCATTTAACAGTCTGAAGAATTCTTGTCAAGAATTGAACGTATACTTATTTACTTATACAATTTTATCTATCATATCATAAGTTTCTAATACAGTTTGGAAAGTTATATATTCGGTAAGGGATTGGAAAAACATTCAAACCACATAACATATAATAAACTCATCTTTTAAACAAACATTAACAACAACATTCATAAAAAACACTCATCAACGATAAACCATAAACAACAAACACGATACAATAAATATATCAAGTCATAAAATGCTTCAGAAACATACCATATATGTCCAATAATGGCCTGTCAACAATGAAATAAGGATGAAGCCAAATTTAGACACGCAAACTTGTGTATATTTTGAATGAATGTCATTTTGGATCTTTGACACAAGTTTGCAACGCTAACTTTAACTTCGTCCTCTTTATTGAAACAAGCATCCATACCTACAAGTCAAAACAAGAAGGAAGTTCAAACATCATGAAACAAACTATTGAAACAGATTTTGAAAAAAAAAATAGAGAAAACGAACCTATAAATACCCATTGGCTAAGATTTGATGTTATGGTTTCGTTTTGGGGTTTCCATATGAGAGAGACGTGTGACAGAGTTGTTAGGGTTTCGGTTTGAGAGAGACGAGTGAAAGAGTTTTTAGGGTTTTATTTTCAGAGAGACGGTTGTTATGTACTGAAGAGAGAGATAATTTCGCTTGCTTATATATAAATAAGTATCACCTATCATCATAGTTTGTAATAAAAACCGTGGTGATATACAAGGTAAATAAAATTTTTATCACGATAAATGGCTAATTGTTGGTGTCACTATGCCAAGTAAGGGAAAAGACATCGCTTTTTTTGGCCTTTAATAGTGCTTAAAAGCGTTGCCTAAGGTGGCGCTATTGTAGGTAAAGACATCGCTTTTTTTCATGCAAAAGCGCTGCTAAAGGCCTACTTTAGGCAGCGCTTTACCTTGAAAAGCGCTTTCTAAAGTAGGCCTTTAGCAGCGCTTTTTCCTGGAAAAGTGCTTTCTAAAGTGGGCCTTTAGCAGCGCTTTTTCAGGCCTTTTATGCTTTCTTTTGGCATCTTTAGGCAGCGCTTTTAGTGGAAAGCGTTGTCTATTGTGTACTATAGGCAGCGCTTTTTCTAAAAAGCGCTTTCTTTTCTTCACGTAAAATTAGTTTTTTAAAAGCACTTTTTTAAAAATCAGAATTTAGGAAGTGTTTTTTGTTTAAAAGCGCTGCCTCTTTCTTATTTTTTAGAATTTTTTTTTTTGGAAATAATACCATAAACCTGTATAATTCAAGCCTTTCTTTCAAACAAATAGCCATTATATAACATTCAACAAGCATTTATTTCAACACATAGACCTTATATTTCAACCATTGAGCCTTTATTTCAACAAACAATCCTTTCTTTAAACATAGGCATTATATACCATTATAATCCAAAATATATACACCATTACCATTCAAAACATAAACCATTTGATATAAATCAACACAAACATGCATCATATATACACCAATCCATAATTCTAATAACAATTTGTTCACCTAGAAATCCTTTAACTTCTAAAGATTCCTAATATACAACCACTTCCAAAACTATATAACATTCCATAACTACACAACAACTTCCATACCTTATATGATTCTTTTCTCAATAAAGTATTCACACAATTCCTCCTTGATTTCTTCCAACTTCTCTTTTGAGTAATGAGCACACTTGTATTCATCAAAGTACTACATAATAAAACATAATATGCATGATTTAGTTAAAAGTCATAAATTATATGAAATATTCGATAAATACTAAAATAAATCCTAAGTTATAAATCCATACCATGATTGGAATCTCTATTTGATCCAAATAAAGGATTTCTCTCATAAACATCAACATAATAACCGCAATCTATTCCATTATGCTGACGAGCACACTACACAGAAAAACAAATAAGAATATATAGTTGTCTTGTTTTATCAAGTACCATCACTATTATAAGCAAAATAGTGAAAATTAATATACCTCTACTCTGATCCAAGTAATGTTGTTTGCTTTAGACCGTGGTACTCGAGCTTCTCTTTGTGATCGGAATACTCGTATTGCTCTAACAAAATAAAAACATATATTTAGAACAATCTCGCAGAAATAATTAAATATACAAATACACATGAATATGTAGAACAATCTCACTTACGTATCAACCATATTCTTCATATCCGGATATGTTGTCCAATCATCATCCAATAAATTCAGATAATACGCTACTTCTTTTGTAGGATTAATGGCAACTAACAACCAATGACCACTGTAAAATAAAAAAAAAATGTTTAGATGGAAATTTTCTACGCAAAAGATACAAAGATTAGAATGAAATTAGAAGGAAAATCTAACCCATTGCCAGTATTATACGGTAAAAGATACAAACTTTCTGTACTGCTGGCCATAAATCTCTCAACTAAGTGATCTCTTACTGAATCTGGATCCTGAACAATTAATGGTGCGTTGACACAGGCGCAAGACACGAAATAGAATTTGTTTGACAATGGATTCCCGCGCATAAATTTGTCATACAAGACCCTTAAATAAAAACATAATAAACATTAGAATATTTTTGTTGAAATGTGTAAATAAATTGTTCAACTAATTAGATAATAGATTGATCGGTGTACCAGATGTATAATTGCATAACACCGATGCCTAATTCATGATGCCGAAAAATCTGATCCACGTCCTCTTTTGCAAGTGTTTCAAAATTAGAAAAACCAAAAATACCTTCCTCCATTTCTATTTGACGAATGACACTATGCATCAAATCTGATATTCCCACAAGTGTTTCAAGACACGTCCTAAATCGACCAACAGAAGCTCTTTTTGATCCGGTCCTTGGAAGATCCTTTTTTTTGTTGGATACATTGCTAACTTTCTTGCTGACTTGTTGTGACTCTTGAGCAGGAACCTAAAAATCATATAAGTTAGGTAACGTATAAAATCATGAAGCTTTTGCATTCGGATCACATAATTAACACTTTCAATGTACCTCTTTTTGTGATGCAACAGACTCGTTGTGCCGCAAAATTCCTTTATCCCTAGATGCGGGTTTTGTAGGAGTCTAACATTACCATGTAAAAAAATGTACGTAATGGTTCAAAATGCTTTTCATAATGGTTCAGAATTGACATTTGATTACTAAAACATTCATAATGGTTTTCAACATACCTCCTCATCTATGAAAATGAGATCTGCCGGCCATGCAAAAAACGATCCTATTGCATCCCGCAGCAATGTTGTCTCTGAAACAACGTCATGTATCGGTAGCAATGCATCCAGCTCTAATGCAATATAAACCGATACTTTCAGATATCCATCAGGGAGCGGTTTATGGTGAAGTAAATCTCCCAAAGTGTTATGCACTTTTCCCTTGCCAACTATGCGATAAGTCGGTGACGATAAATACAGCTGACAAAATGAAATGCCCTAAACCAATAATAAATATGTTATTGTTAATGTGTATATATGTTAATTAAAATGAATGGGCTAATTTAATTTCATAATAACATATATAATTACCTCGGGAAATTTCTTCTGACAATTGATACTAGCTTTGTCACTAGTATCTATCAACTCTGAACCGCACTTTTCCGCCATATATCTTTCTTTGTCCTTTTGCAATTCACGGACTTGCGCTTTTAATTCCTCCAATGTTTACACCACTTGTTGATTGCTAGGATTTTTTCTTTGGATGTTTATATAAGGATGATGGAGTCACACAAAATCCCTTACCCCTCACACAGCCGGAATACTCGGGAACATTTAGAACTCGACTAAGTATGCTCCTACAATCCTCGTCATCACCTGTAGTTAAGGATTGAGATAGAGTCTCCTGAAATTCATTTACATATCGACAATTATTAGTGGGGATTAAAAATTAATTATATGTTAGTAAACTTTTGATTTAATTAAAGACATAATGTTATACTTACACATTCGTCAAAAACATGTTGAACATCTTCCCTAACAACTCCATCCTTGCCGACACGAGCAGCCTTCCACAAAACATGTCCCGGAAGAGATGTTTCTTCACTTTTACTCTCTTCTAACTACACATTGAGACAAATAATAAGATCATCAATTATAACACATTGAGACAATTAATAAGATCATAACATTTATATATACTTACCATTTTTTGCTGTAAGAGTGCATATCCCAAACACCCTTTTTTGTATGGATACGCCAGTTTTGATGCTCTTTGCCGATTTACGTCACTCACTTCCTGGATAAACAAGTTTAAGTCATATCAGAACAATCTAATGCAACAAGTATACAATACAATTAATAGACATGACAAATTAACATTACATGGAATTTTTCGGTTCTTCGTTTGGCTACAAATGTCTCCCATTCTTCAGGTGTAATCAAATCCGCATACTTCACTGGAAGTTCTGCTTCAACAAACTTCCCTTGCCCATCCTTTAGAAAAGTGGTTGATAAAAAAGTTTGAAACCCTTTGAGTCTTTTTCCGGCCAATTGAAGACAATACTTTTTTCGGCTTTCATCAATGTTAAAAGGCCTCTACGAAAAACATACACATATAGTGTGTTAGTATAAGTAATTTAAAGACATAATCGTCAACAAAAATCTAATAACATCAATCATATATGGTACGTACCTGTATCTCAGTCCATATTTTTTCATTACCGGCTTGCAACGCTGGATTTCTATAGTTATCACAGGTGATTGGAATGTGCTGACGAACAAGTGAACCTATGTAACTTGTCAACATTGCACCGTTAGGCTCAATTAGTTGGTCTTCAACACTCCAATGTACATCATATTTGATTCCTTTATCTCTTGCACGAATAATTGACTTCACAATTGTTATTCCTCGTGTAATTTATTTTTCTACATTCTCAGGTGAAACATTTGCATCATTTGTATCGTATGAGTCATTTGTATCCTGGTTACTAGCCATTTGACCTGTAGTAAAGAAAAAAATAAACAATCCAAAAAACTCAAGGCAAAACAGAACTGATTCATTCATTCAGGTTTGTCAAGGTTCAAACACTACAAGGTACAATTGCTTACATTTCACTATTCTTTCACTATTAACAGAATATTCATGGTTTGAACAAAGCATTAAGATCATCTAACTAGATATTATTTTTTTAATCATGGAAAATTCAAAAACCATTCACATAAAAGTATAAGAAAATAATGATTTATAAACATGTACTCATACTATATACTTGTAATCTGAACTTACAGTCTAAAGGTACAAACTAGCTGAAGTCTCTCTTTAAAACTTGCAGTAAAGATTTCTTCTGAAATCTATCTTGAAAAACAACATTACTAACAGTCACGATTTTCTAACCAAACTAACACATATAATAAGATTTTCTGAAATCTGCAAGAAGAAACAACTAGAACAACAACATTCATATACAAGAAAGAGGTCAGATTGCTTTGGGATGACACTCATGCTATCATGCATATAGTAACAGAACAATGGCGGACACATTCCTAACCAAACTTTGGGATAACACATTACTAACAGTCACGATTTTCAAACCAAACTAACACATTCCTAACCAAACTAACACATTTTAAAAGTTCTAAATAACAGTCATATAATGAAAAAAACGAAAAACGAAAACCTACCAGACGCGAGAGAGAACTGAACAATGGCGGTCGGAGAACGATGGTCATCGGAGAACACAACAATGGCGGTCGGAGAACAGAACAATGGCGGTCGGAGAACGATGGAGGTCGGAAACAGAACAGTTGTGAGAGAGAAATGAGGGAGAAATCGTGAAAATGATTAGAAAGAAATGATTAGGGCTCTTTTATTTTTTAATTAACAAATGACCTAAGGCAGCGCTTTTTGAAAGCGCTTTCATAGATTAGCCTATAGCAGCGCTTTTCCTTAGAAAGCGCTTTCTTTTCATTGGCCTACAGCAGCGCTTTCAGAAAGCGCTTTCATATGTGGGGCCAACTTAAGGCCTTTAGCATTGCTTTTTGAAAGCGCTTTCTAAGGTTACCCTTTAGCAGCGCTTTTTAAAAGCGTTTTCTAAGGTTATACCTTTAGCAGCGCTTTTATAAAAGCGCTTTCTAAGGTAGTGTCACCGTACGACCTTTAGCAGCGCTTTTAGAAAGTGATTTCTAAAGCTAGCCTTTAGCAGCGCTTTTTTTTAGCGAATTTTTTTCAAAACTTATAGCAGCGCTTTCTAATAAAAGCACTATCTTTGTAGTGCTGCCAAAACCGAATTTTAGCATAGTGTGTTGGGATTCGAACCATTTCACTCTGTGTACCTTTCACTATGATTGCTTCATTTTAGCGTTGTGACATGTCCTCTAGTAAATACAAAAAAAAATGCCCAGAAATAAATTATTACCATGTTTAACATTATGACCTTTGTAAAATTGGTGTTACGAAAGGTCTATTTTGTAGTAGTGCTCTCCTAAACCAGGCAGAAAATAGAACATTACTTGTGTGTTTTGCTTGGCAAATGAACAATTTTTTTTGGCAAACATCAAAATGTAGTAAAATATTTGAAATTGTATATATTACACTTTAACAATATAAATACACAAGTACATACACTTAATTGATGACGAAAAACTAAAACGAATTGAAAGATTTATCGCTGGCTAAATCTATAAGTATGGGAGGTTCCCCCTTTGACTTTTGTGCATTTGATTCTCTTTCAATGTTGCTTAATTTGGTGAACTCTTGTATCATTTCCATAAAACGGTCCGGCTAAGTCTCAGATTTTGTAGTTTAACTATTTGTCCACTCCACTGATGTAAGTGATACAGGGCATCCCAGTTTCAAATAAACTTGATCAAAATGTCGTGATTTAAAATCCACCAAATACACATAATACGATCATTTGAATTTTGAGGTGGGGCAGTGCGCAGTGGGAATTTTTTTCTTCGAAAAACCGTATCTTACAAGATCAATACACACTCTATCATACACACTTGCTATGAGATGACACATTTCAGGGAAACACATCCGTTTTTCCTCTGGTGTCGGTCCACTAATACAAGGAACAAGAGACTAATGAAGTGCATCAAAATTTTCTTTCTTTCCGTAAAGTCGTGTGTATCATTCTTTATGGATCCCCAGCTCATGGATAAGTCATTACAAGAATTTTGTTGATTTGCGACACTTGGATTGCGACCGTTACATAAAAACTGTCGTTATTTAACATTTGCGACAGTTACCGCGACGGTTATAAACAACCGCCTCAAATAATTTTTATAAAAATAGAAAATCCTATTAAAAGACTAAGTTCACGACAGTTCTGTAACTGCCCTCACACCACTTTCACTAAAATTCCAAATCCCGTGATGCTTCTATGACCGCCCTCACACCCATCCTTTCAGACGCTTTTCCATAAAATTTTCATTTCCCTCGGTTCTTGACACCCTTTCCTTTTCCCCTAAATATGAATAGTATTCCAATTTTCGAGGTGTTGGAAGAGGAGATTGATGCTACTAAATCAAAAATTGATGTGCTTTCGACTTCGGAAGAAACTCATTCATCCATAGAACGAATCGATACTCGTGATTCGTTAGCTGATTTAACTCAAGTGTCGACGGATTTCCTTCCCTAAAATTGGATAGTTCTTGTCATCTCAAATCTCAGAATTCAAACACCTAAGTCTTCTATAACATCTCACCCTTGTTTTGATTTTGATTTGCTGCTCACTACATTTTCAATTTCAATTTCGATTTGTTGTTCACTACAATTCTAGGTTTCATTTTCGATTTTGATTTGAATTTTGTTTCGATTTGGTGCACATTACATTTCCAAGTTTTGATTTTGATTTCAATATTAGTTTCGATTTTGATTTACAAATCAGTATATTTTCAGGTTTCAATTTTAATTTGAAGGTATTTCAATTTACAGGGTTTGATTTAAACACGATGAACAAGATGACAACTCTTTTTCACTCTTCACTGGCTCCAATGAACTCTAAGCAGACATCTCTCTCTTTTGACTATTTTCATTTCTGTTTTCACTCACCAGATTCACGCCGTCGTTCAACCACTGCAACTGTGCTTCATCCGATTCTCAAGATTCTGTGCCTTACTTGAACGAAAGTGTTGCAGAAATGATAGAGATCAGTCCTTCTCCTGTGCCGGTTGTGTTGGCGAATCGTCGAAGTGGTTGTTCTATGATGGAGGAGCTTGTTCCCGAGATTACGATGCACGCACTTAGTTATTTGGATTATCCGAGTTTGTGTTGGCTTTTGATGACTAATTCTTTGGTGCGGAAGTCTGCTAATGATGATAATGCCTGGAAAGCCCTCTATCACAAGGTGAATAATTCATTGCTCGTCATGTTATTTTTTGTCCTTTCTAATTCCCAGGTTTAGAACAATTGCTGTTAGAAAAATATTGAGCTTAAATACTTCTAAATCCTAGAATGTCCAATGAGGGTGTTTGAAAATATGAAGAAACAGGGTATGGTTAAACCTTTTGTGATGGCGTGAAGAGGGATAATTGACTCATGTATTATCCTGTTTTCAAATTGCTATTGCCCTTAAAATGTGAGGTTTAGGTTGTAGAGGAAACTGGATTTGTGTGGCGTTGTTTGTTTATTGTTCCTTTATGGATAACTATGTAAATAGTTCAAACGTCCACGGCTGTTATGTTTAGTATCTTGCTTGAAGTACTAGTTTTTATGAGTCAAAAGAGTCATTGAAATTGATTTTGTACTGGTGAAATACAGAGTAGTCAATAGCTGCCAATACCGGTGCTATCCCACTATATTGGAGCGGAGCGGATATAGGGGAAGGTAGATTTACGGTGTTATCCCACCATTATTTTGTTTATGAAGTCCACGTATTATCCCTCAATGCACGACCCTCGTACAAGGCGAGATCAGGGGAGGGTAGATTTACGCAGTCGTATCCAATATAGTGGGATAGCACCGGTATTATCAATTTTTGTTGTGTCTATTTTTTCGCAGTTATATGAAGGCCTTCAAAGAATGTTGGGAAAGCCAGTTTCAGTGGGCGTGGACGATCTAACGTGGACATTGGTGAAGTGTATCGACTCCTAGAGTTGTGATATTGATAGTAGTAAAAGTTGATTATTGGCAGAAAGTTACAGCAAACTCAATTTCGCTCTTTCTGTGATGCATGAATGTTTTGAGCCCCTAAAGGAACCCTCCTCTGGTAGAGATCTGGTGAAAGATGTTATATTCAGCCGATGGTCAGTAATTCTTATCCATGAAAATATGTTCATGTTGTTTTATTAGAATACATTTTATATTTGTGTTATTGATATTGGTAGAGACCTAATATTCATAGTAGTATATTTATTATGCAGTCCTCCGATACTACATCTGCTATTCTCACCTTTACTAAGATGTTTAATTGGAAAAGTTTCATAGATCTGATAGGAGGGTGTCATTTAAAATCACAGTTCTCATAGGAAACTTGCATTTAAAAATAATCAACCAATGTGGAGGTTTTTGGCCTTTAGAAATTGAAACAAACAAATGATTTGCTGCAAAAAAGGGATGGCGATAGCTTCTTCATAAAGTTACTCATAGAAACAGGTTAAATTGGAAAGTGTTGTTCTATAATTGATCCTGAACCAGTTAATTAGATTATTTCGGTTGGTTGAGAGAAATACTATTATTTATAACTAAGAATACATTCAAATCATTAATGAAATCCTTTGATTATAGGGAAGAATAAGCTAACTATCCTAAAAGTTAGGAACATGTTAAGTTGAATAGTGTTGTTTTGTAATTGATAGTTAGAAACAGGTTAAGTTGAATAATGTTGTTCTGTAATTGATCATGAACCAGTTAATTAGATTATGAGTTGCTTGAGAGAAATACTATCAGCTTTTGCTGTTTATAACTAAGAATACGTTCAAATCATTAGTGAAATCCTTTAACTATAGGAATGAATAAGCTAACTATCCTAAACGTATAGAGAGATTTACTCAACAAAACATAACTTAAATCTATACATATCTTAACAAAACCTTTCAATTTGATGAAAGAAAGCGATGAGAATGGATTACAAAAGAAACAGGTGAGAGGTTATTGTATAATTTCATAACCAACTGAGTTTACAATATGGAGTATTTATGTGAAGGAAGTAATGCCTAACTGCTTCAGTAGCTATTTACTAACAGTGCTAAAAGAAAGTCAGTATACTAACCAAAACAGAAGCTTCTAGGCTAGTGTCACATATTCTAAAAGAGGGTTTGATTTAGAATACACTTATGTTGCCCGCTTTGGTTGTTAACTTGTTATTTCTTGATATTCTGATATTTCTCTGCTTGGATAATAAGCTTTATCACTTGGGCGCAGATTTCTAACATGAAGAAAGGAATAAATTCTATACGAGTTAAAGACATTTCTCATGGTGGATTAACTCAGGGTCAACAGACTCAAATTTCTAGGAATGAGCAAAGAATGGCAGAGGTAATATTGGAGAAATTTATTAGACATGACCCTTGCATATTATTGCTTTCCATAATCTGTGATTGTAAAGGCTGATGCATGAGCACTTAATGTACTAAGATAACATTGTTTTTAATTGAATAGATAATGGAAGAACTTGAAAACTTGGAAGAAACACTGAATGATAGTATTTGAGAAAGTTTAGGTGCACGTACATGAAAGCTGTCTCATGGGAAGAAGAAAGGTGCAGTTGAAGATTAAGAAGAATATTTTAGGTATATTATCAATTGAAGATTTTTTTTGAAAGCTGACATTTACTAGGAAGGACCTCATGCTTGAATATCATCAATTAAATATAACTATATATTTGAACTGCTTAAGGCTATTGTACTTGTTTGCATTTATTTCTTCATATTCTGTGTTCCTTTAGGTCAATGTTGGATATGCTTGCTTGGTTTTCTTATACAATACTTACAAAAGATTTACTGAAACTAAAAGGAAATTTGGTAATTATATGCATTTTTCACTGACGATGATGAAGAATTTTATGACCGAACAAAGAAAAAACCCTAAAAAAAAAGCCTGGTGACAACCAGTCAATCGAGACTGCGGATACACTTCTTGATAAGAGAGATACTATCATGAAGAAAATAAATGACAAGAAAGAGTTGCTTATGACTGAGAAGAACATAGTGTTTTCACAGATAGAGAGTACCACACAGGATGATGTTGATGATTCACTTGATGCTTACATGTCTGGACTTTCATCTCAACTAGGTGATAGTTCTCTTAACCTCATATATTAAGCTTTACACTGCTTTGGTGTATTTTAAAGTTTATTTTTAGTAAGTTTGACTACCAAATGAGTTTTTTTTTGTCCATAGTCATGTGCTTGCAACAATGTTGGGTTATAATTGTTTTTACATGTAACCCTGTTTTTAATATTATGATTATACTTGTTGTATCACATGATCCGGTGAAGTTTTTCCCCTTCATTTTTCCAAAATATTATAAGCTCTCTGTTTCTTGTTTTGACCTTCACTTATTACATACAATCCTACTATATTTGATTTTTCTGTCTGTTCTCTTCATGTAACTAATTCTAATAATCATATTAAATAAAATAGACTAATAAATATGATAAAGATGTGTATTTGATTACTCTTATCCTCACAGATATTTTCTTTTATGTCAGTTTATGATGAAAGTGCACAGCTTGAGAAGGAATTACCAACTCTTCAGTCTGAGCTAGATAGGATATCCTACCTCTTGAAGATTACTGACCCAACAGGAGATGCTTCCAAGAAAAGGGAGTTGACAACACAAGATCCTAAACCAATATAGGGGAGGGTAGATTTGCTGAACTAATTCTACATCATTTGTTCCTGTAGAATTGCTTGTCATTTTTGGAATTCATCATTTTTGTTTGCAATATCTATTTTTTAAACTAACGACACTATTGTAAATTTACATTCATGTCACAATTCTTTGTCTCCTTTATCTACTATATTTTAGGCCGTAGTCTTCAAAGAAAGTTCATATCAGTTTCTCCATAAAAGAAGCTTGATTATTCATGTTGGTTGTTGTTGTTTTACAGGGAGAAAATAACAACGCTGCCAAGGAAGGAGGTAAGTAGAGAAGCTAGAAGAGAAGAGAAGGCCGAAAAAGCTGCTGTGCTAGAAAAGGTTATAGTTAATTCTAATGTTACCAATGTGCATTAAATTGTATGTTATCTTTGGTTTTCTCATTGTTGCTTTTGAATATTACTCAGTCTATTGAGAAAGAGCTATTGACACGTCTTAAAGAAGGACTTTACAAGCAAGTTGATATCATCAACTATCCTTTTGAAGAATACGATAAGATTATTGAAATGGAGAAATGTCAACCTGCTGAAGAAGAGGAGGAAATGGTACATATTTTATATCAACAATGCATTTTGTTCTTCTGCGTTGTTTAGATAAAAAGTTTTAGTTACTTTGGTAATGTGTTGACCTTGGTTTATTCCCTTTTCCTTTTTCAAATTGAATAGGAAGAAGAAATAGAGTATGTAGAAGGTCCTTACAATGAACTTGAAGAGGAAGATGACATAGAATATTTTGGTGCTTATGCAATTGATGAGTCACAGGGCAATGTCAACGATGATGAAAATGGTAACATTTAGTTTAGAAACTTTACAATCTGCTTGTAGTTTTTTTTTCATGCTAAAATATATGTGAAATGGGTTATGAAAATGTTTTGTGAAATATTGTTTCACTCATCAAGGAATTTGCTTTTGCGTAACAAAAACCAAAATACAAAAGATTCTGAATTAGATAAGCATGGTATGATAGTTAAGTGTGTCACATGAGATTGTTTACATTGAGCTTTGTGACTGTCATGTGAAATCGTTTTCTTTGAGCTGCAGAAAGTCTTGGATTGGATACAAATTTTATTTGCTGCATATTTTATAATCTAGTTATGTGTCATCTTTTTCACTTGTTCTAGATACTGTAGTCAGATCTTTTTCACTTTTATTTGAGAAGAACTCTCCTTGTTTGTGATTTTGGAATAAAATGAAACATACACATTTAAGAAGCAATAACGCGATGACATCTACTATTGCAGATGGAAGTGCTGAAGATGAAGAAATTAAAGCTTCAGATCAAAGGAAAGCCAAAAGGAAATCGACTTTAGCTTCAAAGAAACTTGAAAAGGATGGCCTTGATCCTAAATCAAAGAAAACAAGGGTCCTCGTTGAGGTAATTTAATATTGTTTCCTTATGTAAAAATCTATCTGTTCTTTTAAATGCTACTGTGTATGTCTTTTACTGTTGTGGGAATTATGGTGTATACAATTGTAAATATTTTGTCACAATTTGAAGGTACTTGTTACTGTTTCTAAATATATGATGCTTTAAATTGAAATTTCATTACATTGAACTGTTGAGATAAAGTATGCCTGGTAGAGTGCAGAAATATTTTGTTTTTGAGTTTAAAAATAAAGCTGATGCCTCCATTTTTGTATGTTGACCACAAAGCTAATCTCCTTCCTGTGACTTCTGTTTTTCTTGATGTATTAGGTAGTTTTGATTCTGTGTTTGGCTTACCAAAGTTACATTCTAAAAGTTGTAATTAATAATTATTCCAAGCACGCACTGTTGTAATATTGTGATTAGTAAAATAAGAGGTTGCAATCAATTCCAACCTTAAGTTTAGGGTTAACTTAAAAAAAAAAGTTATGTTGAAGTGACTGCTTGAGTTCTGTATACGATACCTAAAATTTTTGCTGAAGTGACTGCTTGAGTTCGGTATGCGATACCTAAAATTTTTAAGTTCTAAACCCGATATCACAATCTTGATTTTCATTATTTTCAGGTGGAACGCGATGATGCTGATGAAAGGCAAAGAGCAATGCTGTAGTTGCATTTCGGGTCAGTTAGTGGTAGGCGAAATGAAGATTTCTAGAAAGTTAATCCTAAAACACAACAAAATGAAGATTTCTCAAGCCTAAACTACACTTTTCTTAAGCTTGAACTATTTTCCTAAAATTTGGAATAATTAATAGTTGTTTGGCTTGGGAAAAGAAATTGTTTTCGTTTCTGGTTTTCACTTTCAATCAAAAAAATGTCACATTGTTTAAATTGTTTCCTGTATAAACATTTGATGTAACTTGTCTTTTCAAAATTTCATGGTATTTTGAATTGTCAGAATTGAAATGCATTGGTATTCGTATTGATTATTTTTGTAAATGAAAACAATGCTCTGTGTGTGCTAAAAGTTCATTTGATTTTTTTTTTAATTTTAGAAATATATTATCTGCGGAATTACCTGTAGATTTTACATTTCCTGCGGATTTACCTTTGGAAATAACTATGGTTTTTTAGTTTTGGATAACAAAAAAACAATTATTTATGGCGGTTTTAACCGCCGCAATTTTCAATTTACAACAGTTCCTTACCCGTCGCAACATAGAACGACGGTTGGAGTGGGGATTTTAGGAACCGTCGCGATATAGCCTGGCAACACACATTTTCACGACAGGAGCAAAACCGCCGCGACTAGTAAATTGTGACGGTTCAAACCGCAGTAATCTGCCAATTTTAATCGTCGCAACTTGCCAATTTTCTTGTATTGAGTTGATGGCAAACAAGTGTGTGATTTTCTTCTCCTTTACCAAGTAAAGTCGAAACAACTCGAAAATTGCAATTACCGCCACCCTTAACATTGACGATTCGTTCGATGTATTTGTGCATAATAATTGGCATCTCATAAATGAATGGAATTTTCGGTGGAGGCGATGAAGGAGGTGGTTTGCTAATGCGAGCTCTTTTCAAAACACTTTTTTTTAGATTTTAAAGTTGATGAGTCTAGAAAAACTTTGTCAACATGTTCAAAATACGAAGGAGACCACGTCGTTGAATTGTCACTCTATTTAGGCTTGACCTTCTTCAGAGAACCTTTTGTTTTTACCGATCGAGAGGGTGGTTTCAAGTCAGTGGTTTTCGGATAAGCAATCTTCCTCAATTTTTTTTTATGTGGAGTTTCATAATGTCTTGGCTTTCAAAAATCTCTTGTATCACTTTCCATTTAGTCAAGATAGAGATATTCGATTTACTGTAACACCCCGTTTGAATCAGTCGTTTATTTATTTATTTACTTATTGATTTATTTGTTTATTTATTTATTTAATTATTATTTTGTGTGATTTTTGGCGGTTTGGCCGATTAGTGGCAATTTCGAAAAATTGTGCTAATTAATTAGATTTTAGTGGAATTTAATTAATTAATTAATTAATTGAAAATTGGAAGGTTAATAAGACATGGGGTAAAAAGTCTGATTATAAGAAAATAGTGAGTTAGTGAAGAGAGCTTATGTTTTAGTTGGGTCATATTTAAATTAAAGAGAAATTTAATTAGGTTATAATATATATTAAGAGGAATAGAAGAGAGAAGGAGATTTAGAGCATTTGTCAGTATGTAAAAAGAGAAGAGGAGAGCAAGAGCTTTTGGAGAGAGAGCTAGGGCTTTGAGAGAGAAGACCATAAGAGCTTGTTTACTTGTGCTTTTTCTGAATTTACAAGGTAAAGAGGGATTATTCATCTAAGGGTGCCTTAATCATGAAAGGGTGGAGTGGTTTCCCTTAACCTTCAATATGGTTCTCTTTTCTCTATTGTTTGATGTTAATATGATAAATTATGATGTGAAATTCGTGTTTGATGTCATGGTGCTATATGTCAATTTATGCAGAAATTGGGTGTTTTAAGGCATGAACATAATTGAGTTAATTCATGATAAAATGATGGATTAAGTGTTTAATCAGTGAGTAACTGATGTATTAATCATAGTATGATATGTATATGATGTTTCCTGTTCAATTTGGGTGACTAAGGATTAAAATTGGAGCTTTGATAGGGATCCAATGGCAAAATTGTGCTTCTGTTTTTTGCAGATCAAAACGATCTCGCGCAGCGAGTTTCGCCTGGTGAGAATAGCAACACCGAGTTGCTGTTTTCGACTCAAATTATTGTAACTTGAGTTTTGTGACTCGGATTGAGGCGCGGTTAAAGTGTTAGTAAGCTAACGCGCAGAGCTACCACTGTTACGAAAAATACATATAATGACGGTTGCGAAATATGTAAAACCCGAGGCCGAAGATGGCGAATAGTGGATGTAACACTCGAGGCAGAAGAGGGCGGAGACTGGTCACCAAATTCACATCAGAATGAGAGGGATCCTAAGGTTGTGTAGGTATGGGACTGCATGGTTGAAGGAAGGCTTATAAGGATTGATTGGTACTACCTATACCAATAATATGCATATTCTTTTTGGTAGCCTAATAAATAAGAACTCCATAGTTGATGAGGTTTGACTCGGAGTAGTATTTGGATGGGTAACCTTCTAGAAAGTTTCCCGGAAAGCGTGTGAGTGAGGACAAAGCATTTTGAAAATACACGTGTTGGTTTGTGGGTCAGACGGTAATCCTAAAAGCAGTATAGGGCGTTGTAAAATACATATAATGATGGTTGCATGTTCATTGTTAGGTAGCGTGTGATTGTATGTATGCTGGTTTCCACAACGGGGGTGCGACCGTGGTTATAAACTAAGTGACGCGCTACCTATCACAACAGTTATATTAAATAACCATGGTGAAATCACTTTCTATCTATATATATATATATATATATATATATATATATATATACACACATATATATACATATATATATATATATATATATATATATATATATATATATGTTTTTATATATTTTTTCATTTTTTAACCTGTATTTTTTTGAATCGTATCATACTAGAAAAAACAACACGCATTTGTGAATCATATCATACCAAAAATTGTATTACATTAAAGGCAATGATTAATTCATGATTAACATATACATCACATCATCTAGTTAACTAAATACAATGTCCTTTAATTATTTTTACTCTTAAACAATTGCATTCCATAATTATTGTATTATTTTGACTCACACAATAACACAAACAATTGGCATGCACAATTGATACATTGACTCAAACACTTGCAAAATTAAGGCATGCCAACTAGGTGATACATTGATTTAGAATACATGCAACTAAGGCATGCCAACTAGGTGGTACATTGATTTATGAAGTTAAATTTTTACCGGTAATAATACATTAAGCAACTAAAAGCTCTAACCTGAATTAATAATAGCTTTGTGTTCCATAATTCAATTTTAAAATGAATTGAATACATGCACGCATATTAGTCCGGTCATACTTTGACACATTACAATATATTGGATACATGAAGGGCAGTTTTCAATCTTTATGCCTAGTTGAATTCGTGCAGTTCTTAAGGTCTTTGTCTGATTCAGAATCAGTTGCATCCAGATTTGATTATATCCTTTACAATATCCTCTACCTTCATTATCTTTTCAGGTTTAAGATTCTTGATAAGAATCTTCTTATAGCCTGTTCTACCAGACGGTTCAAAAATAGTAATGTGATCCCTAACAACTTCAGCTTCATTGGCTTTGTTCAACCATAACTCTAACATATCAATAACCTTCTTTAAAACCTCAATCCCTTGGACAAGTTTGCTCCCACTAGCTTGATCTTGATTTATGTTAAGAGAAGGATCTAAAATCTGTGAGTATGATAGGTCTAGATGGTGTCAAAGTGGTCGTAGGGCAGAAAAACACTTTTTCAAAATCTAAACCTAAAGCTTATCCAAACCGAAAGCATATCCAAACCAACAACAAAACATGTGAAACCGAAGTAAATAATATGATTATCATGTGAAAATCATGTGAAACATACAACAATATACAACAACAAAAAACCCATAAATTCTCGAACAAGAAGAAAATAATGTGAAAATAATGTGAAACATAACAACAACATACACGAAAACGAGGGAATAAGGAAGAAAAAGAATATATTTATGTATGAAGAACCAGATTGAGCATATACTGTAAAATAAGAAAGCTAATGATGAAGAAGAAGAGAGAAAATGCGTGATAGGGTTTTGTTGTGAGAGATATGGTGTTACTGTAAAAAAGAGAGAGTTAATTCACTTATATATGGGTAAACAATTTCACCACGGTTGTATTAAAAAACCGTGATGAAATGTAATACCTTTCACAACGATTGATATTATCAACCTTGGTGATAGGTATTTTAATTTTAATATGTATATCATATTACAAGGACAACACTCATTGTAATAAAAAAGTAGAAAATTGTTGGAGCTAAGATTCGAACCCTGTCACTCCATGAATGTATAATCACGGTTGATTATTTTGACCATAATGCAATGTATTTTTGCAAATATAAAAATGCAAAATGCATCCAAAAATGAGGTATTATCAGGGTTAACTATCAGGCCGTTGTAAGTTAGTGTTACCAAAGGTATATTTTGTAG